>CM064505.1:42238310-42370810 GCA_032716605.1 Paralithodes platypus
TCAAGATAAATTTGAAATTTTTTCGATAGAAAACGTCCTGGACGATGGCCAGTTCCTTTATAAATTATAGGCCAGCTATCGCTCGCCAGGAAAAAATCGACACCTAAATGGCACGAAAAGTCTTAATAATGACTAATAAATGGGGCGAATGGTCTTCAAAACGCCAAACTAATGGGCCGAACGTCTTATAATCTGAAAACTAATGGGGCTTAACACGAGGGAGAAGGGAGACCAGAAAAACGACCCATCTCCCCTTAACTCAAGATGCTGTTGAAGACGATCGGGTGGGCCGCTCCGCTCTAGACAATGATAAGCTGTGGATGATAATGATGATAGTATTGATAATAATGTTGATAGTATTGATAATATTGATAATGATCACATACCGAGACGCCAGGACCGCTACTGGGGCGAGACAGTGCCGGTGTTTTTCCTCTGTCAATGTATCTATTTATCCATGTATGTATATATCTATGTAACTCTTTGCATTTACTTACCTATATAATGATACTCATACTCCTTTCTTTAAGGGAAGGTATTTAGTTTGTTCCCTAGACCTCCATCAAGTATAAAATTGCACCCCCTTGAGTCCCTTTCAAGATAAATTTGTACATTTTTCGGTAGAAAAATGTCCCGGCCGAAGGCCGGTTCCTCTTAAATTACAGGCTCGCTATCGCTCGCCATGATAAAATCGACACCTGAATTGCACGAAAGGTCTTAATATGGGGTGAAAGTTCTTAAAATAGCTAAACTAATGGGGCAAACGTTTTATAATATCAAAAGCAATGGGGTTAAACATGAGGGAGAAAGGGGTCAAGAAAAAAGTCCCTCAAGTGGAGATCTCCCCTTAAGCTTGTATAGGTATAATTCAAAGTCAAAAGTTGTGTCGGTAATATCACCGAATTATATGTATGCCAAACCATTCAGTAAAGACGGAGTTTACGTATATCGTGATTTGGCAGCTTCCAAATTAAATATATCTAATATTTGTGCCACCTATAATAAGCTACCTTCAGCACAGTTATTTATTCCAATGTACAACACTATAACAAGAGGAAACGTTAATACAAAACGATAAGTATCCACAAACCAACATAAATCTTATAGAAATGTCTCGAAAAAGGTGCTCAAATGGCTTGGCCTGTAGGTGTTAGCATTGACTACATATATCACAATATACATTTTACGGGTAAGTAGCTCTGATCTGCCACCTGCTGATGCCAATGTCTATATAAAGTTTAATGTAACTATAAAAAATTACTATAATGATAACAGTGTACTCGACCAATGCAAATGTTGGAAGAAGAGAGTTCCGAACGAAAATTGCTTGGGGCAAAAACACTACAGGCGACATAGTTCTTGAGCCTATATCTTCAGGGCGCGACTTAATGTCTCGCGGCTTCTTCAAACATTTGTTTGTCTTTTTTGTTTCAATATTTGTTATTATCATTATTACCTGAGGAGTAGATAGGTCAAAACGAACAAAAACAATAAAAATCACAGGAAAAACAAGGTGCGGCCGTGCGGTTGGTGAAGATAATTAGTTTGGTTGATGAATGTGTGCCTTATGAGTCGTGGGTCAGCAGCGGTGGTAGGGAGGGGTTACAATACACCCACTGGACAACTAAACATAGTGACGCCATTTAGGCGACATATATACATTTGTTCAGGGAACTCGAATGCATTACATTAATAAATAGGGCACTTAAACATTAATAAATAGGGCACTTAAACATATATTATGAAAGTTAATATGTTGAGTTGAAGACTGTAACAAAATTACCATTACCCGTATGTATTTAAGACATATTTATAATAATATAACTATAAACGTATTTAACGATAAAATCCATGCACCCAAAGGCATGGATTTTACGAGTCCGAATTGATCACAGGACTCAAATACACGTAATGTAGAGTTAATGCGGGCAATAGACGCACGGATTAGTAGCGTTTCAAGATGACCACGGCACTAAATAGTGTCACATGTCCAGCCTTTGTTTCCTAAAGGGCCAGTGGTCGGCAGGTTCACACAAAGGCTAATGGGTGGCTTTGTACAGGGCTGATTGAAGTGACGTCATAGGTGGACGTCATTAATAAGTACTGGGTTTGGGTGGCGGCGAGGTGGCCAAGTTGTCTGGAAGGGGTGAGCAATAAATCGATATGTAGTTTATTATGGTCGGGGATTTGCTTTCTTGCATATATACTGTATACTTATCGAGTCGGTATAGAATACCTTGCAAATGGATCTCAAATTAGGTTATATAGACTAGTTATTGGTAGTTTTGTATTGTTAAGTACTTTACCATAATTCATAGTTGGGCGTTGTATATGGTAGTGTGTGATGGTAAATTCAGTGCCATATTTTACAGATTTTTATGAGGAAAAAGTTCTAGACAAAGAGTATATGGGTAGGGGATCGTTTTTAAAGTGGTGTCCGACGCTGCAATGAGCTGGAACCTATGCTAGGCAAATTTAATGAGTATCTTGTTGTATCTCATACTCACGAGTTCTTTCGCCCACACTTTCATGATGGCTACGTTAGGGTAGATTAGGTTATAGTCAATGTATTTGTTTATTCAAATTCACTTAGATTACTATGACTTTTTAGTTAGATTCATCCATCAATCATATCTCACGTACACCCAACCTATACTTGCTAGTCACCCACCTTCCTCAACACTCCTACTTCCTCCTCCCTCTACCCATCACCTCACACTCCCCACAGTCTCCCCATTACCTCCCACTCCCCACCCACTTCTCCCCTCCACCTCCCATTCCCCACCCTCTTCTCCCCTTCACCTCCCGATCCATCCTCACTCTCACCATCACCTCCCACTCCTCACCTCCTCCCTCTCCCCATCACCTCCCACTGCTCATCACCTCCCACTCCCCATTCTCTTCACCCCATCCCCTCTCACTCCCCATCACCAATCCCCCCACTACCTATACCATCCCACTCCCCTCCCCACCCCCCTCTCCCAATCACCCCAGTACCCCCGGGGCTAATGGCAGGTAATCAAGTGAGTATTAGGCCTCGTAATCACCTCTCGTAATCACTCCCCGGGCAATCACACCGCCCATTGACACACCCTTTACCTTTTTCAATTAATTGACAATATCAGTTTAAACATTATATTGATAATTCAATTCAACTTGGGAAGGACCTTGTGGAGTCAACGGGTCAAGCAGAAATAAAAACAAATAAATTTCATCAAGGGACCTCGTAATATTAAAGCAATACAACCTCCCACTTCAATTAATGTTACAATTATGGTAACTTAGTCCGTTTTGGAACCCATTTCTGCAGCTTAAGAAGGACCGAGCGAAGTAAGATTATATAACTATCTTCATCATCATCCTCAATCTAGGAACTATTTTTCACTTTCTATTATTTTTTTACATAAAGGAATGGAGAAAGGATTACAAAAATGTAATGTTCACTGCAATTCAATATATAAAGAGGTCAGAGGTCTGATTAATATTACCCATATTAGTGAGGAGTGGAGAGAGAGAGAGAGAGAGAGAGAGTACAAAGGAGTACAAAGGAAATCAAGCAACAATAGATCTAGTGACCCTTCTAGGTTGCTTGTCCTCTAAAACACTGAGGATCAAGTGTCCAAACAGTGGTTTAGAGTGGGTAAGGGAACATTGGAAAGGGAATTACTGCCCTGGAACTAATGTCCGTGGCAGGATTAGGAAGTTAGTAGGGGACAGATGAGTTAGTAACTGAGGGGGGGATAAAATAAAGTTATTCATTTACAAACGCAGTCAGTCGCGGGTTTGATGCGAGATATTTGTCTAGGCGGAGTTTAAATGAATCAACGGTGATGCAGTCTATAACGTTTCGGGGAAGCCCATTCCACAGAGAGAGAGAGAGAGAGAGAGAGAGAGAGAGAGAGAGAGAGAGAGAGAGAGAGAGAGAGAGAGAGAGAGAGAGAGAGAGAGATAACGATAGCACAGCAGAGCATAATCACAGAAGATAATATACAGGAAAACCTATATCTCTTCATCAGATTGTAGATTTCCACAATGCCCTTTACATTTCCCAGTAATTCCTTGTAGATTTCCACAGTGCCCTTTACATTTCCCAGTAATTCCTTGTAGATTTCCACAGTGCCCTTTACATTTCCCAGTAATTCCTTGTAGATTTCCACAGTGCCCTTTACATTTCCCAGTAATTCCTTGTAGATTTCCACAGTGCCCTTTACATTTCCCAGTAATTCCTTGTAGATTTCCACAGTGCCCTTTACATTTCCCAGTAATTCCTTGTAGATTTCCACAGTGCCCTTTACATTTCCCAGTAATTCCTTGTAGATTTCCACAGTGCCCTTTACATTTCCCAGTAATTCCTTGTAGATTTCCACAGTGCCCTTTACATTTCCCAGTAATTCCTTGTTTCCCCCATTTTCACGTTCCCACAACCAACATTTCTCACGCTTACCCCACGCACTTCTTACTACGTGTACATGTGTGCACGCGCGTGGTCACTGCTACGTATGTGCATGTGTACCAGTATGCATATTCCCAGGCTTGCTCTAATTATTGCATGTGTGTGTGTGCCCATCTTCCCAGCCTCCCAGATAACCCCAGCCCTGCGATACCATCTGTGCTCTACGCTGCGGTGGGAATCTTGGGCTAGTTCCGCTCTGGATTGGTGCAGATTATAGAAGATAGAGAGTGTGTTGCAGACTTTACTGGCAATTAAGTCAAAGCATATGCTACGCTGATAAGGGGTAGGTTATGCATTGGTAAAAGATGGGTGGGAAAATCTGAGCTGTGCAAGGCTGAGATACACTGGACTCTCATAATAGCAGAAAGTTTCCCATCTTTAATTCCTCTTAATTTAATTCCGTGTGCATATGCCTGTAGTGAAAGGTGGTACAAATCTTATTAAGTAATTTTGACATGCTTTTGAAATGAATTGGATTTTCCCTTCAGACACATGTCCAAGTCAGTGTTTTCCCTCAATTATTGTTCATTGTTTCAAGTTTATCATAAATTGCTGTAGTTTAGCAGCTGTTCATGCAGGCGATTGTATTTACATTTTAACGATCCATTTAAACAGTCTAAGGAGCCAGCATGTGTCCATAATATGTGTCCTAGAGTCTTTTGGAAGTAAAGAATTGTCAGTGGGATGAGATACTAGGAAGTATAAGGTATTAGAGCGGCTGGGTGATTGGCAAAGCAATCCCCGGAGGCCTTCATGTGCCATAAAACGCTTGTTGTAGCAACTCAATCGCATATTTTCACGCAATTCACCCAGCACTCAACAGTGGTACAATTGGCCACCTACAGTAGACATGTATGTATCGAAAGATAATGTGATTGACATACAAAAATTATTTGCCACAGAACAATTAATTGGTCATATTATTTAACTACTGCACAAGAAAATAAACTTCTAATTCAATCATACTCATTTTCCCCCCATACATGAAATAAGTGAGTGTACATGAATTAATGTGGCCAACTGTACCCTATCACACCCACTTACAAATACCAACAGAATTCCATCCCAATTTTCCACCTCCCAAACTTGTCTATCCATTCATGTTTTTCTATCCACTACCCACACCTGATCACCCATTCACCCCGTTCACCCAGCTCTTATGAATGGTGCCTCACCCTCTTCCCGCCCATTTACTAGCCTTCATTTTACACTCCATATAGCCATTCACACACAAACTCACCCCACCCCACCCACCCACCCATCATACACCATCGATAACCAATCCAACCATATCACACCCACCCTACCCAACTCCCCCATACCATACCCACCCAACCACCCTACCATCAACAACTCACCCTACCCACCCTACCACCACCCACCTACCCATCCATCCCACACACACCATCCACCTACAATACATAGCCCCCAAAGCTTCCCTGTCCCTCATACCCTCCATTTGCTTATACTTGCACACCCTATCCTCACTCCACCCACCCACCTTCTCTCACTACCCCACATACCCACTCATGTTCCCTAACCAGCCCATGCAACAGCCGTAATCTCACCCACACACCCTCCTCACACCCACATACTCATCCACCTTCCCACAGAAACCCACATACCCAACTCTCCTCAATGCAGCCATCTATTAACCCACTCTCTCATAAACACACCTACTCACGACACAATGTAACCCCCCCTCCCGCATATCCTACCTCCCCCCCCCCCCACACACACACACTTTACGCTTACCTATATACCCACCCACATACCCACTTCACCCCACCTCACCTACCCTATCCCAATCACCCACCCCCCACCCCCCCTACCCCTATCACCCCCCCCACCCCCTTCATCACCCCCCACCCACCCAACACCCCCGTTCACGCCCACTCTCCGGAAATGACGCGTGTTACACCTGCCCTGGAGGGATTAGAGATAGCTTCCTCGGTGGTCTCTCTCTCTCTCTCTCTCTCTCTCTCTCTTTCTCTCTCTCTCTCTCTCTCTCTCTCTCTCTCTGTATATATATATATATATACAGTAGAGAGAGAGAGAGAGAGAGATTGTTCTACATACTGTATGTGTGTATCAATCAATACTGAATATGATTATGCATATGCATAATTATTGTCTATGTATGAAGTATACCTGTATATTCGCCAACATAATAAACTATATTTTTTCCATATTACCCACTGGTTTATCCAACTATATACAGTATAAGTCTAAATACGGGTTGGAGACATTGTAGGCACCAATCGAGCAGGGTAGTTCCCAGGGGAGGCCACATAAGCATATGATGAGTTGCTGGAGTTCCTGTTTTATTTGCCTGGCTTCCCCCACTGTTTCTATTTGTGTCTCACCTACACAGAGAGTAATCCAGCTAACTCTCGCAAACACCACCTCCTCCTGTTCATTTCACTACATTTAACGAGCACACCACACTTCTTTACTTCTTTCCAACACACCTAAATTACCTTTAAACATACCTTGATTTTGGTTCTGTCACTCTTTACAACCTTGGGGAGGGACACTTGTTACATAAAATTTTGCCTTTTGTCTCCTTCATGCACATAGAAACAAATATATGCTGACGATTTAGTGGTTTGCTTTATGAGTGCTAATGTGTCATCTCACGTTCGAATCAAACTGTGGGTAGCTGGCACTTACGCCACTCAACCAAATGACATACCTCTAATAAGTATAGGTTGGTATTGAGAAGCTCGAGTTAACCTGGCGTGAGTAAACTACGATAACCTGGATAATACACCGTAGCCCCTGTGTACCAGGCTGGGCAATTCCCCCTCTACAGACTCCAAAGGGGAAAGAAAAATAAGACAAGTGATGAAAATGTATTCCCCCAGATCTCTCCCCCCACCGGATATGACCCATACTGTAATATATCTATCGATCTCTGTATATATCTATCGATCTCTGTATCTCTCTATCGATC
The DNA here is from genome assembly GCA_032716605.1 of Paralithodes platypus. Lineage (NCBI taxonomy): Eukaryota > Metazoa > Arthropoda > Malacostraca > Decapoda > Lithodidae > Paralithodes > Paralithodes platypus. The sequence goes on from CM064505.1 coordinate 42,245,720, forward strand.
TCTGTATATATATATCGATCTCTGTATATATCTATCGATCTCTGTATATATCTATCGATCTCTGTATATATCTATCGATCTCTGTATCTCTCTATCGATCTCTGTATCTCTCTATCGATCTCTGTATATATCTATCGATCTCTGTATCTCTCTATCGATCTCTGTATTTTGTATATATCTATCGATCTCTGTATCTCTCTATCGATCTCTGTATCTCTCTATCGATCTCTGTATCTCTCTATCGATCTCTGTATCTCTCTATCGATCTCTGTATCTCTCCCCCCTATTCATTCATCTCCCCAGCCTTACTATACACCTCTTCCGCCCTCCAGGTATCTTGCTCATTACCATACTGCGGGCTGATCCTGTTGGGTGGTGGTGGTGCAGTGTTACCAACTTAGCTACTTTCATGCTAGATCTAGAGGTATTTCCTTAGATCTAGAGGCAAATTTTCACATTCAGCGGCATGAATTCTAGCGACATTCTGGAGTGTGAGCCATTTTAAAGCGCTATTCAAAAGATTATGGCATTATTCTAGCGATTTTTAGCATTTACTTACAATCTAGCGGACTTGATTTGGTAACCCTGTGGTAGTGGCTGCCTCAGGGTCTCTGGTTGGGTGCCCTTCCGTTATTACTCGGTGTACTTATATGTTCATACCAATGTGTTTGCAAGTACGAGGGCGTGTGCTTGTTTTTGCTCGCTCTCATTCTCTCTCACACACACACACAATTATACAAGTGCGTGTTTACTTTTATAGTGATACCACCGTGTTTACAAGCACGTAGGCGTGTGCGTTCTCTCTTTCTCCCTTACAGGCACACGGACACACTATTATACAATATTATACTAGCGCGTGTGGGGTGGGTGGGAAGTGTGGGGTGGGTGGGAAGTGTGGGGTGGGTGGGAAGTGTGGGGTGGGTGGGAAGTGTGGGGTGGGTGGGAAGTGTGGGGTGGGTGGGAAGTGTGGGGTGGGTGGGAAGTCTACCTAGAATCTAGATGAACTGTAGCACAACAGGAATCCAGTCGAAGTCCTTATGAGTGTAGCCTAGAAGTTTTTGTTGGAGCGTTTTACTTTATTTTCAAATTCTCACAGTTCTACAATGTTCTATCCTGTCACGGCTACAGTACTACACCAAGATAATACTCTATCACCACCACAACAACTCACAAATACACCACTAACTCACATATACACCACCAACAGCTGGATTCAAAATATGTGATGGCGTCATTGGACAAGTCTTAAATTAATATTTAAAGACATGTCGTGTATAAAGAAGGTAGCAAATGAAGCTGGTTTCTCACACAACGATGATTCACACTCGTTATTCTCAAACAATAAAATATGATGCCCTGAACTACGAGTTAAAGCAAACTAAAGACGAATATATTTAGCAGTATATAAACTCTTTTCTACTTTCGACTTGCCATAAAACCCTAACCTAGTCTAGACTATAAAATCAAGGAAATCACTAACATTACATTCCTGAGAGGATCGAGGAAAGGAAACCGATCTCTGTGTCGTTTTGTTTTTATCTTGTCGCAATTAACCACTTGCTTCTGGTTTGGTGGGAGCAGTGCAATATCCTGCTTCCAATTGAACTACTACAAATGTTGAGTCTTAATTAATATGCTGCTAAATGCAAAGAGGTCATTTGCATACGTGTTCGTGATTGTTGTGTGTTATAAAAAAAAAAAATTTTTTTAAAGAGACAATGAACGGAGGAAGGAAAAACACAGATAAAACAAAAAGGTTCATGTGCCTAAAGGCATCCTCCATTCATAAAATGTTTGTAACAACTGGATTTAAACATTTGTAAATTGTAAGTTTGTGGAAAGCAATTCGAGGGAAGTGAATTCCAAAGAGTAGTAGCTCTGGGGATAAATGAATTCTGATAAGCAGAAGTTCTGCATTGTGGAGGAGAAAGTGTAAATTCATGGGCGCTCTCAGCTGCCCTAGTTCTACGGGGAAAGATGTGGAGAGGCGGCACAATTGAAGCAAGTTCCTCGGAACAATTGCTGTGAAAATATCTGTAGAATAATGCAAGGGATGCAACGTTTCTTCGTATGGATAATGTAGGAAGGTCCTGTGTGATTGCAGGGTTATTGATTAATCTAATAGCTTTATTTTGAATTTTGTCCAACTGCCTCAATGCAACCACTCCACTAGCTAATGAAATAAGGAAAGAACATACTGTACAAACCTTGATGTGAATACATCACACAAACATATAAAACATACAGGCATACATATTAATATAAACATACATGCATACCTATTAAAATATTGAAAGATGGGCAAAATATACATGTAATTGAATTTAAAACGAAAACAAAATACAGACATAAAATATAGAATTAAGATTTTTCGCATATCAAGTTCAACGTTCTTTCATATATTCCTCCAACTTTAGGCATTATTTTCTCCAAGCGTTTATTTGCCGCCCCAACACTCACCTACTTAACATTTCCCTGCTGCAGAGGAAATGACAGGGAAGTGAGAATGCTGTCCGGGCAAGAGCAAGAAAACTCATGCAACACATACTCATACACAGAATAATGCAACATATACATACCATGCAACCAAAATCATGCAACATAATACACATACCTTACAAATACTCATGCAATATATGCACACCTTGCAAATAGACTCATACAACATATATATATACATACCTTGCAAGCAGACTCATGCAACATATACAAACCTTGCAACCAGACTCATGCAACATATACAAACCTTGCAACCAGACTCATGAAACATATACAAACCTTGCAACCATACTCATGTAACATAATACACATACCTTGCAAGCATAATCATGCAACATATTACACACACCTTGTAACCAGAGTAATGCAACATATACACATACCTTGCAACCAGATTCATGAAGCATAATACACATACTTTTCAAGCAGACTCATGCAACATACACACATACCTTGCAACCAGAATAATGAACATATACATACCTTGCAACAGATTCATTCAACATAATTATACACACCTTGCAAGCAGACTCATGCAACATACATACATACCTTGTAAACAGAATCATGCAACATACACACATACCTTGCAAGCAGACTTATGCAACATACATACCTTGTAAACAGAAGCATGCATCGTACACACATACCTTGCAAGCAGACCCATGCAACATAATTACACACCATGTAAACAGACTAATGAAACATACACACATACCTTGCAAATAGACTCATGCAATATATACTCAACATGCAAGCACTCATGCAACATAATCCACACCTAGCAAGGACTCATGCAACATATATACACCTTGCAAGCTCAGGCGGTAAGCAACGATATTTCAGAAATGGTAAAGTCACTCATAAAATTTCGTGAACCTCTTATTGTGTGCATTAATCCACTATCGCTACTGAGATAAATTGTAATAACTTAATTTGATATGTGTTTATATATATTAAGGATGCTTTGGGGGACAGGTAATTAACGAAAAGTGAATAGTTTCTCAGCGAGTATCAAATAAAGATTATGTCCAAGTCTCAGGTAAATCCATCTATTAGTTCTTGAGAAATCATACTTAAGGGGAGGTATTTAGTTTGTTCCCTAGACCTCCATCAAGCTTAAAATTACACCCCCTTGAGTCCCTTTCAAGATAAATTTGTACATTTTTCGGTAGAAAAATTTCCCGGCCAAAGGCCGGTTCCTCTTAAATTACAGGCTCGCTATCGCTCGCCAGGATAAAATCGACACCTGAATTGCACGAAAGGTCTTAATATGGGGTGAAAGTTCTTAAAATCGCTAAACTAATGGGGCAAACGTTTTATAATATCATAATATCAAAAGCAATGGGGCTAAACATGAGGGAGAAAGGGGTCAAGAAAAAAATCCCTCAAGTGGAGACCACCTCCCCTTAAAGACAGACATTTAACATAAAATAAACATACAATAAAAATACAAACACACCAACGACGGCCACCTAATCTCCACAATACTCCGTCTTAGTGGGAGGGGTAGGAGGTCATTATTCTTTAACACAGCTGTAAGGTTTAGAAGAGAATGCCGATGGATATAATATATACACTTAATATGCTAGATAACGAAAGCGGAAGCGCTGAAACCCAGTGACGCAATCGATTTGGCTCGAGAAAAGGGTTTTGAAAATGATGTGCAACCGTATCCTATCATCAACAGCCGCGGGCCGCCTCTGGTAGTATACAGTGGCCGACACAAGTAAGTGGTACATTACTATATCATAAACTCAAGACCGTGAAATTTGACTGAGGAAAAACACTGATTATAAGCATGGGCTCAAGGGGCGTCTATATTCTGGACCCCCTTCTCCCTCATGTTTAACCCCATCCTAAGCTGAGTAAATTCATATGGAGGCAACATTAAGTAAAGAAAATAATGTTTGATTAATGGAGTTAAAACTATCATAAGTAAAACTCATTGTACATTATCATTTCTCACAGCCAATGTAGAATATTGCAACCAGCGAAGCACATAACTGAAAACTATATTGCAGTATAATCATCCTATACACAATAGTATACATATTATCATTAAGAACGATAACGATTTAAATTAACATGAAATGTATCAATACCACACGATGCAAAAATCACGAAATAAATTAACAATATAATATGTTACAACCCATAATGTGACATATAAATCCGACAAACTATGTAACCATAGAAGATAACAAGAATGGGAACAATATTATTACCAACACCAGAAAACCCAATATTACATTAGATTCGATAAACAAACAGCACAAAAAGACAACGATAATCATAAAACCACTACATAAAAGTACACGTAACGCTACAGTACAACATCAAGTAAAAGGAAGAGTAACGGGAAAGCTACATAACGGGACAGCTAACTCAACGGGAACGGGTAGAAAATAACGGGAGAAGACAGGCAGGTAGTGGATCTGAACAAGAAATTGGGAAGCCAAGTAGAATAAATAATTATATGTGATAATACGAAATAGTAAATGTTAAAATAAATATTGATGATCATGAAGGTAGTGGTGATGACGATAATGGTGGTAGTGATTGCGATGATGGTGATAATGATAATGGTGACAATGGTAGTTAGGATTATGATGATGAATGTGTGTGCCCAGGATGCAACACAGCACCCCATACCATTAAAAACATCATAGAAGACTGCATTCCACACAATAATTTAAGCCAACAACATAATCTACACTCCTTGAGAGCCCGGTGGGAAAGCCCGATCGTGGCCATGGCCTTCCTTATGGACTTGGGGCTGTTCGGCCACGCAGCCTAGGGAACGACAACAACAAAAGACGTCGCTGGTACAGATAGGGTTAAACAGGAAGGCAGGTAAGATGAAAGGGTAGGTAATAAGGCCGCTACCAGTATGACTCAACACCAGGTTAAGGGGGAGGTAGCCGCTTTTCTGGACCCCCTTCTCCCTCATGTTTACCATATTTGTTTTGATATTTTAAGACGTTAGTTTGGCGAATTTGAAACCTTTCGTGCCATTTAGGTGTGGATTTTAACCTGGCGAGCGATAGCAAGCCTGTAATTTTAAAAGGAACCGGCCTTTGGCCTGGACATTTTTCTACCGAAAAATGTACACATTTATCTTGAAAGGGGTTCTAGGGGGTGTATATTTAAGCTTGATGGAGGTCTAGCGAGGAAACTCAAAAAATAATAAATACAAATGTATATAGACCAAAAAACAAGCACTACCCCCTTCAAAAAAAAAAAAAAAAAAACTCAGGTGTGGTGATCTGGGAGTACTGTCATATTTCTAGGAACAATCTGGAAGTGAACAGCCATGAAGCGAATCGTAATAAAGTGCTATACCAATTTCATTTCAATAGGCCATTCCTAAGATGAATAATTTCGCCTTATGATAACCAGAATACATTTAATATGACATTAACGTACTAAAGGACCTAATGATGAAAAACAAAACATATTGATAATACTGCGCTACTAGCATAAAGCCGGTATCACACAAGCGCTTTTTCACTCAACATTTAGCCTCAACACTGGTCTGGCAGCTTATGAGGTAAACATTAAAATGTGTCTGCTACCTAAATTCACCTATCATCAGTCTAGTTTCCGATACTAGTGCAATACACTCCAGAAATGTTGCCAGAATAATGGTGATCATCGAATGTTGACTATAAAAGCTCTTGTGTGATACCGGCTTAAGGGAAGGTATTTAGTTTGTTCCCTAGACCTCCATCAACCTTAAAATTACACCCCCTTGAGTCCCTTTCAAGATAAATTTGTACATTTTTCGGTAGAAAAATTTCCCGGCCGAAGGCCGGTTCCTCTTAAATTACAGGCTCGCTGTCGCTCGCCAGGATAAAATCGACACCTAAATGGCACGAAAGGTCTTAATATGGGGTGAAAGTTCTTAAAATCGCCAAACTAATGGGCCAAACGTTTTATAATATCAAAAGCAATGGGGCTAAACATGAGGGAGAAAGGGGTCAAGAAAAAAATCCCTCGGGTGGAATTCTCCCCTTAAGCCAGCAGCCCACCAGGTAGCTGAGATGTGGCCATGGTCTGGGGATGGGGTTAGTAGTAGTGTCATATTTCTAGGAACAATCTTCAATATCCTCTATCTCAGCTTCCCCGACATTTCCGTTATGCGGTAATGCGGTGTACTCCGGCCCATTATTCATTAACCCTTTCAATTCTGGGAAGCTTAGTCAGAATAAAGTACAGATAACGCCAGGTGTTGAAGGGGTTAAGGGGAGATCTCCACTTGAGGGATTTTTTTCTTGACCCCTTTCTCCCTCATGTTTAGCCCCATTGCTTTTGATATTATAAAACGTTTGCCCCATTAGTTTAGCGATTTTAAGAACTTTCACCTCATATTAAGACCTTTCGTGCCATTCAGGTGTCGATTTTATCCTGGCGAGCGATAGCGAGCCTGTAATTTAAGAGGAACCGGCCTTTGGCCGGGAAATTTTTCTACCGAAAAATGTACAAATTTATCTTGAAAGGGACTCAAGGGGGTGTAATTTTAAGCTTGATGGAGGTCTAGGGAACAAACTAAATACATAAGAACATAAGAACATAAGAAAATGGGAGTCTGCAGAAAGCCGATTGGCCTAAGCAAGGCAGATCCCTGTCCCACACAACCCCAGTTCAATTACAAAGCCCAATTATAGGCTCAACACTCTAATACCCTGAGGATCATCTTACCAAAACGGTTAGAGATTAACGCAGGATTATGGGGGTATGCAGAGTGCTGATTGGCCCAACCCGGCTGATCCCCCTTCACACCCAACCCTTCTAACCTCCCCTTAAGCTTCACAAAAATACTACCTGTACTCATATCTTAACTATTTTCTCAAGTAAATGTTAATATATAGTCTTTACTGTCCTCATGTATTAAAGATTACAATAGCATATATTATTATTCTCACTTTTAATAACTCAAATATCATCGTACCACCGAGTTCGCATTTTGACTCATTAGTGCTTAAAATATCTTGGTAACAAAGGAGCAAAGGAGTACATGACAGTCAAATAGGTGGTAAATGTAATGGAAAGACAACGCAGCCAAGTAATGTGATAATTCCTTGTAATGGAAAGACAACGCAGCCAAGTAATGTGATAATTCCTTGTAATGGAAAGACAACGCAGCCAAGTAATGTGATAATTCCTTGTAATGGAAAGACAACGCAGCCAAGTAATGTGATAATTCCTTGTAATGGAAAGACAACGCAGCCAAGTAATGTGATAATTCCTTGTAATGGAAAGACAACGCAGCCAAGTAATGTGATAATTCCTATCAGATAAAGTGCTAAATGTTATGGTTAGATAGTTATGTCCGCTAATTATGGCCTTATCTGGAATCAAGGTGAACATAAGTGTCCTTGTATCCAGCTGCCATCTGCTCTCGTTAAAGGTCACACGCTCGGCAGATGGCGCGCACACACGGAGAGAGGGGACGAGGCAAAAACTGATACGGAAAAGGAGAAACGAAGAATATATATTGATCTGCATTCTCATACTTACAAAAAAACAATTGGTGGTGTATTGGAACGTTTAGTTTTTGTTATATTATCAACATACCATCACTAGTTTGATCTCACCACTACAGTAGGGCACTACATATACTACACAGTATACAACCATATTCATTAATCACCATAATAAATATAATTATTGCCATCATTATTCCAAACAGGTTATCATTAGCATAATTATATTCTGATCTTGACAATCATATTTGCTTTCAAATATCAAGGAATATTATCATATATTATATAATTTAGAATACATATATTTTAAAGACAGTCTTGGTCTCAAAACGTTAATGTAGACTAAATTAATATAAGTTTAATGAACATAAAGTTGATTTGTATATGAATAAAAAAAGAAATACATTGCAAATTATATCTTCATTATAACTGTTACCAATATCTTCCTCACTATTATTATGATCATCACCACCATTATCATCACCACCATTACCATTAATTAACCCTAGCCAACCAGCCTAAACAATCCATCACACCTTACTCCCACCAGTGATCCTCCCACGCTGTCCCGAGTCAAAAGGTCCTCCTCCTATAAACCCTTCCTCCCCCTCCAAACCCCTTCCTCCTTTCTCCTCCTAGCCCCTAACCCCTTCCTCCTCCTAGCCCCTAACCCCTTCCTCCTCCTAGCCCCTAACCCCTTCCTCCTCCTCCTTACCCCTTCCTCCTCTTTGCCTCCTCCTAACCCCTTCCTCCTCCTAACCCCTTCCTCCTCCTCCTAACCCCTTCCTCCTCGTTGCCTCCTTCTAACCCCTTATTTCTATAACCCCTTCCTCCTCTTTGCCTCCTCCTAACCCCTTCCTCCTCGTTGCCTCCTCCTAACCCCTTATTTCTATAACCCCTTCCTCCTCGTTGCCTCCTTCTAACCCCTTATTTCTATAACCCCTTCCTCCTCGTTGCCTCCTCCTAACCCCTTATTTCTATAACCCCTTCCTCCTCGTTGCCTCCTCCTAACCCCTTATTTCTATAACCCCTTCCTCCTCGTTGCCTCCTCCTAACCCCTTATTTCTATAACCCCTTCCTCCTCGTTGCCTCCTTCTAACCCCTTATTTCTATAACCCCTTCCTCCTCGTTGCCTCCTCCTAACCCCTTATTTCTATAACCCCTTCCTCCTCGTTGCCTCCTTCTAACCCCTTATTTCTATAACCCCTTCCTCCTCGTTGCCTCCTCCTAACCCCTTATTTCTATAACCCCTTCCTCCTCGTTGCCTCCTCCTAACCCCTTATTTCTATAACCCCTTCCTCCTCGTTGCCTCCTCCTAACCCCTTATTTCTATAACCCCTTCCTCCTCGTTGTCCTCCTAACCCCTTATTTCTATAACCCCTTCCTCCTCGTTGCCTCCTCCTAACCCCTTATTTCTATAACCCCTTCCTCCTCGTTGCCTCCTTCTAACCCCTTATTTCTATAACCCCTTCCTCCTCGTTGCCTCCTCCTAACCCCTTATTTCTATAACCCCTTCCTCCTCGTTGCCTCCTTCTAAACCCCTTATTTCTATAACCCCTTCCTCCTCGTTGCCTCCTCCTAACCCCTTATTTCTATAACCCCTTCCTCCTCGTTGCCTCCTTCTAACCCCTTATTTCTATAACCCCTTCCTCCTCGTTGCCTCCTCCTAACCCCTTATTTCTATAACCCCTTCCTCCTCTTTGCCTCCTCCTAACCCCTTATTTCTATAACCCCTTCCTCCTCTTTGCCTCCTCCTAACCCCTTCCTCCTCTTTGCCTCCTCCTAACCCCTTCCTCCTCGTTGCCTCCTCCTAACCCCTTCCTCCTCTTTGCCTCCTCCTAACCCCTTCCTCCTCGTTGCCTCCTTCTAACCCCTTATTTCTATAACCCCTTCCTCCTCTTTGCCTCCTCCTAACCCCTTCCTCCTCCTCCTATAACCCCTTCCTCTTCCTCCTATAACCCCTTCCTCCTCTTTGCCTCCTCCTAACCCCTTCCTCCTCCTCCTATAACCCCTTCCTCCTCCTCCTATAACCCCTTTCCTCCTCCTATAACCCCTTTCCTCCTCCTATAACCCCTTCCTCCTCCTCCTATAACCCCTTCCTCCTCCTATAACCCCCTCCTCCTCCTAACCCTTTCCTCCCACCAGCCATCCTCCCACGCTGTCCCCGAGTCAAAAGGTCCTCCTCCTATCACCCCTTTCTCCTCCTAACCCCTTCCTCCCCACCGATCCTTATCAACAACAACAACCCGTGTCGGCTCATCACAACTCACCCCAACACTGCGTTTCGTCAGCTTCCTACCTGCGCCCGCTAATTAGTCGCTGCAACCTTCTGGGAAATAAAGAAAGGAAAGGGTGGTGGGAGGGAAGAGGGTACAGGACATAAAGAAGGTAGGATACTTTGGGAGGTATGTACTGTACAGTCATATATAAAAAAATCGTGGACCTCCCATATTGTTCTTGATGCACTTACAGGACATAGGAGGTAGGATGCTCAGGGAGGTACATTCACTTATAACAAATCGTGGACCCCCTCCCCACCACACTTTATGTAATTATAACTGTCTGGATTGATTTGTGGGTGGAATTTTCTTTTCAATGAATAGTATACATAGTTTTGTAGTTGTTATATAAAATATTATACTCGTAAATTCGTTTCCAGAGATCTACTTCCATAATTAGAGTTAGGTGAAGTCCACGAAGTGTTCTGAGTAACTGTACAGGACATGGGAGGTAGGATGCTCAGGGAGGTACTACTGGACTATTTCCGGGTGACAGGGTGGCCATGGTTGTGAAATATATAATGCTGACGGGAGGTGCATGTGGTGTGAGAGAGAGATTGGGAAAGTATTGGTAAGCTTATCTCTTAACTCTCTCGCTCTCGCTCTCGCTCTCTCTCGTGTGTGTATTTGGCTATCATTAGACGATTTTATACAGCTTAGGAACGATCTGTGGGAATTATGAGGGTAAATACTGTCTCAATTAACCCTCAGACTATCATACAGCCTTCCTAAGCCAATTAAAATCGTCTAATAATAGCCAGAACAGAACAGACATGCGTAATCGGATCTTGAAAGGGTGAATGAGGAACATGAGAGTCGCTATAGGAGTGTGAGAGGAGATAAAGGTAGTAGTGTTGTGTTGTGGGTAGTGTGAAGGTCAGTTGTTGAAACCCTAGACCCTAGAAGTTATCACCACTCTGCAGAAGGTGACAGTGGCAGTACCGACGACCCCTGTTATTCTATACACCTTGTCTCTCTGTCACCCAATCCCCCTGTCATCCTATACACACTGTCTTTTATCTGTCTGTACTCACTCTCACTCTCTCTCACCCCATACACTCTCTCTCTCTCTCTCACACCCGATACACTGTCTCTTATCTGTCCTCACACACTGTTTCTCACCTCATATATCATACCCTCTCCTCTTCTTTAAATTGTCGCTCGCCCTGTCTCTTATACATTATCACTCTTGATCACCCTCACTCAAGCCACCCATAACCTACCATCCTTCCTCAACCTGTCCTTCCACTCATCCCCTTGCATCTTATTAAATCCTCTCATGTTCTCTTTTAATCTTCCACACACCTTTTCCTACCCATAGCCATCAATCAAACGAAGCGGGCACAAACTATAGGACCTGCGGCTGCCAAATATGCATCTCAGCAGACTATGCCAATTATAAAGTGTGTACCGTAGGCGTATAGTGTGTACCGTATAGTTTATATTATATGCTTCCTTTAATATTTGTTATGGCAATACGCTCTATTACACTGTAAAACTGTACACTCAAGACCAGTAATATACCAATAATATAGTATTATTGGTCTTGTGTACTAACCAGGGACTGAATCAGCATCTGGCGGCAGTTAGAACCAAACCAAACAGACACCCATCGTTGGCGTGAATGTGATAAGCCTGGGACAAATACCCCGCTACCTGGAATATCTCCTACACAAACGGGCTACTGATTGGCCCCCATCATCAGATCCCTGCCCCATTCACCCTCCATTAGCCCCTCTTTATCAGTGTCACCTTGTACCCATTAACACCTACATAACTACTATAATTGGGCTTTGTAATTGAATTGGGGTTGTGTGGGACATGGATCTGCCTTGCTTAGGCCAATCGGCTTTCTGCAGACTCCCATTTTCTTATGTTCTTATGTTCTTATAACGATGGTGTCATAGTCAAATTAGTCTGGCTAGCTCGAGAGGATTTTATACAGTTTAAGAATGACAATAAATAATCCACGGGGGAAAGGAAAGAAGGGGATGAGGGGTAAAAGGTATCTCAGTTGAACCTCCTACTCGCACAGGTCCTTCCTATGCTGTAGGAGATTATCTAAATGTACAGCCGCATCCTATCGCCTCCTTGGTAGGCATATCCCCATTACAGCCTCATTATCAGAATCCCCATGGGCAATAGCAAGACGATGACATCATATTTGTTTAATTCTAGCCAATTCGCGACTACTTTATGCAGATTCAAAAAGACTTCTGGCCTCTCCTAAATTGTTGAATGGCGATTAAACTGATGGCTCCCTAGGCTTAAAGAAACACCCCCAAGACCCCCCTTCGAGATAAATTTGTGCCGGCCTAAGGCCAATTTCTCCTAAATTACCTTAGAGGTTCGCAATACCTTGCTAGAAACAAATCGACACCTAGATGACACAAAAGGTTTTAACCCTTTCCTTAAAAAATAACAAAAGAAATAGGGCGTCATATAATCGCCAAACTAATGGGGCTAAACATGAGGGAGAAGAGGGTCCAGGAAAACCTCAAGCCCCTGCCAAAATACCGCGCTACCCGGCCTACCTCCCAGACAAACGGTGCCACTGATCCGCCCCCATTATCAGGACCCTGCCCATTGACCCGCCGCCCGTGTACGCCCATTAGAGCCTCTTTATCAGCCAGCCTGTGAACCCATTAACACCTGCCCGCCCTTATCAGCCTTCCCATGACCCTCCTACACCAGCACAAACACCGAACGAAAGACAAACAAAATATAAGAAACAAAACAGAAAATATAAAAACGTAAACAATTAGAAGGTCCCACCCCATTTTAATTCTTAAGTAAGCCATTTTAGTTTTACAGAAAACAATATACTGTATATATATATATATATATATATATATATATATATATATATATATATATATATAATGACATAAAACAATATACTGTATATATATATATATATATATATATATATATATATATATATAATGACATAAAACAATATACTGTATATATATATATATATATATATATATATAACATAAAACCTAGGTCCCACCCCATATTTCCATTCTTAAGTAAGCCATTTTAGATTTACAGACAACATTTATATATCAAAAATAAATAGAAGGTCCCACCCATTTTCCATTCTTGAGTAAGCCACATGAAAATATATACAAACTACACTTATATTAGCAAAAACCAACCAAACACACACACACACACACACACACACACACACACACACATCAGCAGTGATTATGTCAGGATGAACCTTAGATGAAGCAGGTGCCGAACAGTGAAGTGGGCTGACTGTGTGTGTGTGTGTGTGTGTTTGCATGTGTGTGTGTGTTTGTATGTGTGTGTGTGTGTGTGTGTGTGTTAGTATTGGTGTGGTTGTGGTTTTGCTAATAACTGTGGTGTGTATTATCGTGTGTGTATTTCCATGTGTGTGCGTATAATGTGTGTACGTACGTGTGTGTGTGCGTGAGAGTGATATACCCTAGGGAGTCCAGCCACCACAAGGGCCCCCAGTAGGACAGACTACACTTTGTTCACAGCTGTTTGGCACTCAGCTGTATCGCCAGTCTCCGAGAGCCCTTATAATATACGTCGGACACCTCCTAACAGTCACCACATTTTGGGCCTTTAAGGAGAGATGGGCTATTTTTCTGTACCCCCTTCTTCCTCATGTTTAGCCCCATATACGTCAGACACCACCACACAGTCACCACATGTTGGACCTTTAACCCTTTCAGTAAGATGACTTCATTATTATTGTAGTTCTGGTTAACATTACACAATTTATATAAACTTAATTGAACTTGGGTTGACTGGGTGCACATACTGCCTCAATTAACCTTATTATAACTCCCAGACGTTCTTCCTAAACCGAATACAATTTTCTAATGAAAGCCAAAATAACAGGGGAAAGGGCGCAATGGCACTGAAAGGGATAAGGCGGTGACATACGAGCTCTGTTTACCTGCAACATTCATCGGTAATTGTGGTGTGGCAACTTTAAATTAATACAACATTCTTAAATGACCCTCTCACATATAATGCTATATTTTTAGTCCAGTTGTCAAAACAAATAATACAAAAATAAGCCCAAACTTGCTGCAGGAAAAATATTACAGATTGTTAACTGTCAGAAGAGTGTTCGTGTTATTTACCTGTACACATAAAGCAATAGTTTATATAGCGCTTTTAATAACAGTGATAACAGTGGTTCATAATAAAAAAAAAAAGTTCACACAATGGCTGTAGTTGTCTAGCCTCTGTGTACTAACGGTTCTCTTAAGAGTGTGTTAAGAGGTGCCCAGATGTGAGCCTAAAGCTTAAAGGTAATTCGCTGATAATTCTATGATAACTTCCCTCGTTTATATCAGACCTTTGGCGTAAACTGCTGTGTGATCCTCAGCACCGAAGATAAGTGTAGCTCAAAGAAAATTATGCTTTACTATTTTCTTAATTTATATTCGTAATACAGAAAATATTTTCACACTAAGTATTGCAATTAACAAAATAGAGCAGCTGTATAAATAATATAATATATAATGTGATCTTCATGTGAGTGTATAAATGAAGGTGAAATATATACTATATATATAATTTGTGATATATATACGGAGACCTCTAGATAAACAATACATGTATACGAACACGTATCGGTGAAATAGACAACATAGAGAGAGAGAGAGAGAGAGAGAGAGAGAGAGAGAGAGAGAGAGAGAGAGAGAGAGAGAGAGAGAGAGAGAGAGAGAGATTTCTATGACACGGTAATATCAAATCCTCTCTCACATATCAACACACCGTCCCTTGACATAGCCTTCTTTCTGTATGGGATAGTCTTCACCATTCCTAAATAGTGTTTTTTAGTCCATTGGAGGTCTTTCTTATTTTGTTTTTATTCAGGTTAAGTTAGTTGTCAGCTCTTTGAATCATAAGGTCTTTCCTAAGCTGAGAAGGATTGTCTAAAGTCAAAATCACTCTACTAACAATATTACAATTGTTATCCCCTTTCCCCTCTAAATCGCTCACACACACACACACACACACACACACACATTCACGTTCACACACACACTCTCTCTCTCTCTCTCTCTCTCTCTCTCTCTCTCTCTCTCTCTCTCTCTCTCTCTCTCTCTCTCTCTCTCTCTCTCTCTCTCTCTCTCTCTCTCTCTCTCCTTCCGTGGCCGTGGGAAGCACATTAACATCTCATCTGCATGGCCGTAATAAGTCAATTTCTCACGAGCTGATTCTTTTAACAGGTTGACTGAAGAGGTGTGGGTGCTCTAACTCACCTCGCCACCTTGCAGACATCGCTGGAGTTGTTTATTGGGAGCGTTACGGGTGTGTGTGTGTGTGTGTTGTTGTTTTTTGTTTTTTTATGCCCCTTTGCTTTCATGAGTATTCTCAATAGTTTTGATATTTTACGATGTTCGCGCCATTAGTTTGGCTATTTTAAGACCTTACGCCCCATTTGTTTGTCATTTTTAAGACCTTTCGTGCCATTTACGTGTCAATATTTCCTGGTGACCAAAAGCGAACCTGCAAATTGAGCAGGAACCGGCAGGGCCCCCCGATGGAATGGCCACGAATGAATCGTCTTCATGTAACTTGTGACATCTGTAAGCTGGTGCCCTTCCTCCCACCCAATAATAATTTCATTCACATACCTCTCAAATTAATCCATCCACCTCTCTCTCGGTCTGCCTCTCCCTCTTTGCCCTTCCACCTCACTCTCATACACTCATTTAGTCATTCTCTCACTCACCATATGTTCTACATGACCGAACCACCTCAAGGTGTGCCTCTATACGTCAATATTAGAATTACCACACTATAATGCAACGACTTCTTTACTTCCTTGCCAACCATCCTATTCTTTCCACTGCTTTCAGCGTTCCTCCAAGCCTCGAAGCTTCTGAATTTAAAAGTTATATTTCACCCAACTAAAATAAATCTGACGTCAGCAAGGATGACGATATCGATAACAACAACATAGTTACAAAATGCTGCCAGCCGCCGAAAAAAAATACATTCGAGTATTTTTGTTTATATATTTGACTAAAATTTACTAATTTTATAAAAGGAATATGTGCAGGCAACTATACCGTGCTCTACAGAAAGCCCGTCCACGTATACCCATTATTACATCCTTTTGTGAGCTAACCCGAGGAGACTGCAAGCCCATCAAGCCATCTGGTTACCCTAAGATCGTGACCAGGCGCGGCATTAAGTAATTACCATACACCGCGCCACATATAATCATAAACCACGGAATGAGCCCTTGCCACCAACCTTATGCTTGCCCAATTGATGCCCGGTGCCTCAGTCAACGTCATTGGTAACGAGCAGGCATTATACCACAAGCATAATCCACCAATTACAATAATAGGGTAAACGTTTTATCAAGATCCACACGATAGACACGGAGTTTTGAGCTAGTTTTGTGACAGTAGGGCCTGTAGCTCCGCCTCTTTGAGGATATTTTACTACGAACAATTATGTTGCGCAAATTCAGACATTTTGTAAAAAAATATATAAAATTATAAAAACAATAAAAAATGCATATAAATAAAAACAAACAAATGATAAACACAAACTAAACCATAACCACTGTTTTAGTACCTGTGAGTCTTAAGATTAAGTGTCTAGAATAGCAGGTACCTCAGAATTTCGCGAAAAAAAACCAAATGTGTCTGTTGTAGATATTACTTCCGGAGTGGTTGCCATCTGATTGAGAGGTGTCCGCCAGTTAAAGTGGAAAGAAATACCTCCTTCCCCCACAAACATAACTCCCACACTCACATCCTCCCCACCAACCCCACTTTTCCGCCCCACAACACATACATACCACCCCTCCACCCACACACACAACGCATACCCACATATCCCCCCCCCCCCTTTCTCCGCACCCACAACGCACACACGCATAGATCCCCCTCCACCCACACTCACAACATCCACAACAAACACACACATATTACCATGCCCCCACATGTAACCGCCCCCCCCCCCCCCCCCCCCTTAAACACAACCACATACCAGTGCCACCACGCACAACACACGCCGATTTACCACCCCCTCCCCCCACAAACACAACACCCATCCACATACCACCCCCTACACGTAACACACTTCTTCCACACATACCATCCCTTCCCCCTACACGTAATACTTCCACCCACATACACAGCCAAGCCCTCGCCCTCACACAAAACACACACCGAATTATCACTCCCCTTCCCCCCACCACACACACAACATACCCTATAACCCCCACACACTCCCTCCTACCAACCCCCCATATTATCCCCTTACCCTCTCTTCACCCCCCCCCCCCCCCCCCACACACAACATACACACCAATTGAAGGATGTTACCTCTCTTTTGCCGAACGCAGGATAAATGCAAATGTGTGGTGGAAGCAGGATAAAAGCATCCACAAAAAAAGTCTGAAGCATAATTATGACTGACCAAGATTACCCAGCTAGTTCTTTAATGGCAATGTTTTGACTATTTTTCCTTGTATTACGAACAAATCTAGAACTTTATATTTATTTTGTATTTAATATACGCGCATTCAAATCCTATGTGTAGTGTGTGTGTGTGTGTGTGTGTGTGTGTAAAGAGAGAGAGAGAGAGAGCGAGAGCGAGACATACCATCCATGAGCCTGAGCGTGCGCATGTAGGTTCAAGCCAGTCAATTTAACACAGAACCAGAATGCCCCCCCCTCTCTCCCTCTCTCTCTTACACACACACACACACACACACACACACACATACATACACACAATAGCAACTGATACTGTACAGGAACGAGTATGTGTGTGAACGTGTGACTCATGAAGTTCATATATATACAGGCATGGGTTTATGGGGGCTTTATTGTGTATTCGCGCTGGTGTGTGTGTGTGTGTGTGTGTGTGTGTGTGTGTGTGTGTGTGTGTGTGTGTGTGTGTGTGTGTACTATAGTGAGCACGAGTCCAAAATAGGTTGTGCATTGCCGTCAGTTTGCAGGCACTCGAATGTGTAGCCATGCGAATATGTGTGTGTGCGCAACCGAGTGTGTATATATGTGTGTGTGTATACTGTATGTATGTGTGTGTGTGTGTGTGTGTGTGCGTGCAGGCGTGTGTGTGACGTACCGGCGGGCGGGCGGGGCTAGGGCGGGACACCTCACGACGGGCGGGTGGGGGAGGGGGGCGGGGTGGGCGGCGTCGTGATGGCCCCGGGCGTCACTGGTAGAGCGGGCACCCACAGTACACCGACCATGGACAACTACCCTACCCTGGCGCCATCACCTCATTTATCCACGTTCATGATAAACTTGGCAATATGTCGACATTGTATTCAAGAGGCCTTTATGTCAACTATGTATTGAAGGGGTATATAATTATGTCATGTTTCCTTCTCGTGGGTAACAGTAACATAACAAAAATACAAAATCATCCTCATGGAATATCGGGAAAGGGATTCTTAAACATTTCTGTATTCCAGAACACGTTTTTTAACTATTCCGACTAATTAAAAATTCGTATAATGATAGTCGGCGACTATCATTATACGAATTTAAGTAGTTTATCAAGAATGTGTAGGATTCAGAAGATGTATTGTTATAGTTTTTATCCGTTGATTTCAAAAGGCTCTTCTAAGCTGCATAGAATCGTCTATCGCTAGCCAGAACGAGCCAGAAATGTGTAATCGCATCCTGAAGGGATTATTTTCAGGAAAGGTCTTAACTAGAAAGAGTATTCTAATACAATGAAAAAGTGTAGTTTTAAGCTCCGAGAGATAGGCTCAATCGTTATTCCCCTAAGTGTCGTTTTAGAGGGTGAATTTCAAGGCATCAGTCCTTTCCTATTTTCAAAACTACGATCCTTAGAAATCTGGCCTGGTGTATTCTTTGTATCTTGTCTAGCATACAAGCTGATATACCGTAATGATTTGATAACCTGCAAATTATTATTCTACATATTCAGTTTTATCTCTCGAAACATTTGACAGGTAAATGTAAAACACGATTTTGTTAGTATAAATTATGACCTAAATGCATGCTAAAAAAAAATATATATATATATATATATAATACGTAAAACAAGAGCCATTACGTGTATGACAGACAACCTTGCAATGAATTGCATAGTGCACATAATCCATTCTTAGCATTATTTAATTCAGAGCAAACATTATACACAGTATATACCAAGAAATCTTACAAGGAAACAAAAATCCTTATTGATACTGACGGAGGGGCCCATTGTCCAGAGTCTGTCTCCTGCAGGGACCGGTGTGCGCTACGGCGGTGGCGGGTGGAGTTGCCAGCTAGCACCCACCTGCACAATTCTCACCAAAACCACCACCGCCACTCCTGTTCGCTTCGTTCACTTCCGTCCGCAGGGAGAATTACAGAAATGTTCTAATTTTTTACAGTAAATGTCGTGTGGCGTGACGTGTTGTAAGAAATTGTGTTTTTCGTTCAGTGGAAGTATGTCAACATCCACAATAACATGCTAAGCCTTGCCTTTCCCTTTCGTTCGGCTTTATCACCTTGAATCACCTCCAATAAACCCTAGTCAAACCATGCGCAGTGTACCCGGTGTTGAGGTCATAAATACAAACAACTGCTTTTCGCTGACATATGGCATGTTGTTGACAATATACTTTACTTTTGGGATGTCTGGTGGGTGAACGTGGATAATTTAGGTTATGCTTGACTTTGAACACATTGTCGCACGTTTTGTTGGGGATGATGAACACGCGCGCGACATGAAAATGAACTACATGACACTTCCAAGACATGAATATGAAAGACAGGACCATGTCAGTACTGGAAGATGATACAACACAATAATAATAATTAAACAACTTGTCTTAGATTGGAAATTCATAAGACACCTACTACAGTCGAATTACACACCCATTGAAAAGGATAGAAACACGACCATTGGAAAACTTATAGGCATATATAGAATACGAAAATGCTTACACCGGAATCGAACGCCAATCGATGGTTAGGTCAGGTAATAAGGTAGTTTTCCCGGGGTATTTTCTAAAAAATAACACTATTCGTCATAATAACACGGATAGGGATAATTACAGGGTAGGGAAATATATAGACGCATATATAAATAAGTAAACATAGATAAACAGACAGATAGATAACAATTTACAAATATAGAAACAGTAACACAAAATAGAGTCCAGCCATATGGACCTTGTAAATGGATCTTGACTCCAGCAAACCCTTGACCGCCGTCGTGTCCGAAATGGTTCCCCGATGGCGGCCATAACTTGTGCGGTTGTGTTTATCCTTCTGTGTATCATTGGCATTATGTGAGCGGTCCTATTAGAGAGGATGGCACGGCGATGATAGAGGGGAAGGGGGGGGGGGGGGGGCTCACTTAGGCAAAGGTCTTCTAGGGAACCCGGGTGTGTCGGATATATATATATATATATATATATATATATATATATATATATATATATATATATATAATATATATATATATATATATATATATTATATATATATATATATATATATATATATATATATATATATATATATATATATATATATATATATATATATATATATATATATATATATATAGAGAGAGAGAGAGAGAGAGAGAGAGAGAGTGGATGTTTATAATGGGAGTTCAACACATTCTGCGATCGTGATACCAGCATTGTTGTTCAGGTAGTCAGCCTCAATATTAAGGCATTTTACGGGAATCATAAACATAGTCATACAGTATTTCCGGCAATGCATTGGGCCTTATTCCAGGAATTAATAATAAACAGAAGACTGTCCAAAAGATTAAGATGCAGATTGAGCCCGATTACAACAGAAACTGCAAAGTTCTGAATTTACTGATAGGGGAGGCATTTACTTTCCGTACAGTCGCGTTCAAAAGTCATGGAATACAATACTAATATTTTCAACTTCACTTTTCTCTCTAGTTAAAGGATTTAATAAGTCATTAACACACACGAGCAAAGTCTGTATGTGCAAGTTTAATTTTCCTTCGTTGAGATATATTTGTTTCGTATGTCAAGAAATGAACATCGTTAAATTTGTGCAGGTATGACACAAGATTATAGCGTGATTGTACCACAAAGTCACAATATTGCTATGGAAGTAACAATGAGTCCAGTCACTGGCGCCAAGATGGCGAAAGTCAGTCGATGTTTGAGATAGTTCCTTGTGTGATATAGACCAGTTTCACCACCATGGTCTAGTACAGATCTTGGACTTCACGGGGCACCAGCGGCCAGACCCTTACACAGAGCGTGATCGTGAGGGAGAAAGCAGACTGGTCAACGGAGAATTATTGAACGGGCGCTGCGATGGCCGAAAGAGGCAATCGTCGTGTCCAAAAAAAAAGAAAGAGAGAGAGAGAGAGAGAGAGAGAGAGAGAGAGAGAGAGAGAGAGAGAGAGAGAGAGGAGAGAGAGAGAGAGAGAGAGAGAGAGAGAGAGAGAGAGAGAGAGAGAGAGAGAGAGAGAGAGAGAGAGAGAGAGAGAGGAGAGACGTAAACAGAAAGAAGGGAATGGAAGACTTAGGTAAGATAATATAATACATAGTGAAACGATTGATATGCATCTAGAACAGAGGAAACCGATAATGGATGTTAGGGCAATTCAAAATGTATGACTATGAATGGAGTGGGACAAGAAAACAGATGGGTAGAGGCACATAAATGGGTAGAGTGGGAAGAGGAAGCAGAACATGTAATATAAGAAAAATAGAAGAAAGTGGAATAAGGGGGTGAGGTGAGAAGCAGGTGTAAATAGGGGAGAGGGGAGGGGGGGGGGGGGGAGAGGTAGATAATCTAAATCAGGCGGAGGGGAGAGGATTCGAGGGGTCTGGTGTGGAACAAGTGAGCCTCAATCACGACTACCCCGGCCCCCAACAAAAGTGACTATATAAGCTGTGTCTTTTCAACTGACGGTAAATTGCAAAGTTCCCATCAAGATTTCTCACTTATTTTGAAGATTGTGTAGTGTAATATGGTGCTAATTATATAATCGTAGTCTTAATATGATGCATAGATATAGCAGTTTAATATTGTTCCATTAAGTATCGAGAACTTAGCTGCGACGGATTCAATTTATGGTCAGCTGAAAAGAAACTGAGTATAGTGGGTAGAGCGAGGGGTCTTTGAGGGGGGAAGGGGGGTGGCGTGAGGGGGGCGGGGAAGGGGGGGAGGGGGCGAGGGGGGGCGGGGAAGGAGGGTGGCAAGAGGGAGCGGTGAAGGGGGTGGGTGGCAAGAGGGGGCGAGGGGGGCATATAATCTAAATCAGGTGGAGGGGAGAGGATTCGAGGGGTCTTTGAGGGGGAAGGGGCGAGGCGAGAGGGGGGGCGGGGAAGGGGGGTGGCGAGAGGGGGCGGGGAAGGGGGGTGGCGAGAGGGGGCGGGGAAGGAGGGTGGCAAGAGGGGGCGGGGAAGGGGGGCGAGGGGGGGCGGGGAAGGGGGTGGCAAGAGGGGGCGGGGAAGGGGGTGGCAAGAAGGGGCGGGGACGGGGGGGGGGGGGGGAGGGGTGGCAAGAGGGGGAGAGGGGGGCATATATCTAAATCAGGTGGAGGGGAGAGGATTCGAGGGGTCTGGTCTGGAACAAGAGAGCCTCAATCACGACTACCCAGGCCCCCAACAAAAGTAACTAGTACACCATTGTTCAGTTGGCATCAGGGAACAAGACTGGAGATCCACCTGGGTACAGGGGGGAGCGTGGGAGTTGTGATGCCCATTAGTTTGGGGATTTTAAGACCTTTCGCCCCATTTTGTTTTCAATATTAAGAATTCTCGTGTAATTTAGGTGTCGATTTTTTTTCCTGGCGAGGGTGGGAGAGGGGGGGGGGTGGGTCTATGTGCATATCGCCAATATTATTCAAACAAATTAATATTTATGAAATACTATTGCTCGTCGTTACTGTTAAGAATTATTGGCAAACGGATATACTGTACTATGGCATATTAAATACATATCAAATAAACAAGACGTTGCTATTCGATTCGCCTTCACGCGAATGCCGGTCTCAGTAAGATAACTAAATTATTATGAATATTATCAGTATTTAATAGGGATACCTCCAAAAACTTAATGATACGGTTGTGATGTTAATAAATTGTCCCTCGTGGTCACGTGAGCATACTTCACCCACACCACCCACAATTAATGACCCCCTCCACCCCCTCTTCCCCTCCACCATCTCTCTCCACCCCTCCCCCATCCCTCTTCCCCTCCACCATCCCTCTCCACCCGCTCCCCCATCCTTCTCCGCCATTCCCCTCCACCCCCTC
Organism: Paralithodes platypus; assembly: GCA_032716605.1. Taxonomy (NCBI): domain Eukaryota; kingdom Metazoa; phylum Arthropoda; class Malacostraca; order Decapoda; family Lithodidae; genus Paralithodes; species Paralithodes platypus. The sequence continues at coordinate 42,269,263 of CM064505.1, forward strand.
CGCTGCCCCGTAAGCCTCCCCTCTATAACCTCCGTCCCCCATCCCCCTCTAATGCCCCCTGGCCCCCACGCCCCCACCACTGCCTCATCCATCACCCTCTCCACCCCCTTCATAACCACCCTGTTTCATATTCCTCCTTCTCCATAGCCTCTGCCCCCTTTTTCCCCTCCGCAATCCCCCCCTCCTCCCTCCCCCGTGGCCACCTGCATCATCCCCTCCTCTTTTTTCCCCTCCATAACCACCTCCCCCTCAGATGTCCCCTCCATAACGCCATTCCCCCTCCGTTGCCCTCTTCTCTATCCTCGCCCCCCTCCCTCAGGTGCCCCCTCCATTGCATCCCACCCCCTCTTCCCCTCCACTGCCCCCTTCTCTATCCTCGCCCCCCTCCTCCATTACATCCCGCCCCCTTGTCCCTCCTCGCCCCCTCTCCGCTGCCCCCCCCCCCCATTCCCCCTCCCCCCCTCTACCCGGACCTCTGTGTCAGCGTGGGAAGAAGATACCTGCGTCACACATTCCTCCCTGTGTGCTGAATTATAGTTATATCTCTCTCCACTATATCTGGCATGTATCTATCTGTATAACTAATAATTAATAAACCTGAATATTTACAATTAAATGTACTGTATCTTTTATTATTATTAAAATTATTATATTATTATCATCATTATTATTATTATTATTTTAATTATTAATATTTGCTCATAACGTATATGGAATATGGCCTCACAATCTCTAAACAAAAATATTTCTCCCAACTGTGAATAATACGAACCCTAAAATATCAAAACATTAAATGACTCGCAAATGTACAAGCACGGTATATAGAGGCAACAAATGTACAAGCACGGTATATAGAGGCAACAAATGTACAAGCACGGTATATAGAGGCAACAAATGTACAAGCACGGTATATAGAGGCAACAAATGTACAAGCACGATATATAGAGGCAACAAATGTACAAGCACGGTATATAGAGGCAACAAATGTACAAGCACGGTATATAGAGGCAACAAATGTACAAGCACGGTATATAGAGGCAACAAATGTACAAGCACGGTATATAGAGGCAACAAATGTACAAGCACGGTATATAGAGGCAACAAATGTACAAGCACGGTATATAGAGGCAACAAATGTACAAGTACGGTATATAGAGGCAACAAATCTACAAACACGGTATATAGAGGCAACACATGTACAAGCACGGTATATAGAGGCAACAAATGTACAAGCACGGTATATAGAGGCAACAAATGTACAAGCACGTTATATAGAGGCAACATGTTGTACAAGCACGGTATATAGAGGCAACAAATGTACAAGCACGGTATATAGAGGCAACAAATCATCGCATGGTGTACGAGAAGTAACTTAATATTCCAAGTCTGCCAAAAATGTGTGCTTAAGATATCAGGCTAGCAAATCATGTCGGCGATATATAAGGAGTAGTTTCATGCCTCCAAAAATATAAGTTCCCCCCAAAGTGTAAGAATTATGCAGGTTTAAGAGACGAAACCGACACATTTATTATCCCGACGACGCATATATGGAGCGGTTCACATCTTAAAATTCAACTCTCCCCAACTGTGAAGAATATTATATGCTTAAGGAATTATACTGGCATATTGTGCGTGTAATATAATATATGGGATAGCCACACACACACACACACACACACACACACACACACACACACACACACACACACACACCACTGTTTGGACACTTGATCCTCAGTGTTTTGGAGGACAAGCAACCTAGAAGGGTCACTAGATCTGTTGTTGCTTGATTTCCTTTGTACTCCTTTGTACTCCTTTGTACACACACACAAACACACAAACACACATACACACACACAATCACACCACTCTCTCACTCTCACTCTCTCTCTCTTCAAATGGCACAATATATTAATGCTTCCGAGATTAAAATTGCCCCAAAAAATTGTCGGAAAAAGAACTCGTGTGACACCGCCTTTTACTGTGCTTGTATTCCGTGTGGCTGGAGGTTTCATAAAGGAAGGTGTGAGGGGCGGGGCGGGCTGGGAGAGGCAAGACGATATGAAATGTATATAAAAGAGCTCTAGAGAGCTTATTTCAATTCACTTATATTTGATTCTGTTGAGAGGTAGTACTGCTGAAGTAGTGAGAGAGAGAGAGAGAGAGAGAGAGAGAGAGAGAGAGAGAGAGAGAGAGAGAGAGAGAGAGAGAGAGAGAGAGAGAGAGAGAGAGAGAGAGAGAGAGAGAGAGAGAGAGAGAGAGAGAGAGAGAGAGAGAGAGAGAGAGAGAGAGAGAGAGAGAGAGAGAGAGAGATGAGGAGGTAGGGGGTGGGGGGGGGGGGGGGGTCATATGTTAGTTGGTTGAATTCAACTAAAATTTACTTAATATTACGATGGGCTAGAATCTAGATTATTATCGGGCGGAGGTTAAATTATAGTTGGATATGTTAAGGGGAGGTATTTAGTTTGTTCCCTAGACCTCCATCAAGCTTAAAATTACACCCCCTTGAGTCCCTTTCAAGATAAATTTTTACATTTTTCGGTAGAAAAATTTCCCAGCCAAAGGCCGAGGTTCCTCTTAAATGACAGGCTCGCTATCGCTCGCCAGGATAAAATCGACACCTAAATGGCACGAAAGGTCTTAAAATTGACAGAAATGGGTTGAAAGTTCTTAAAATCTTCAAAATAATGGGGCAAACGTCTTAAAATTTGAAAAACAATGAGGCTAAACATGAGGGAGAAAGGAGCCAAGAAAAAAATCCCTCAAGTGGAGATCTCCCCTTAATGGAAGATAGGTGAGGCAAGGGGGAAAAATATCTTGCATGATAAGTTAAATTATCTTGGGGCAAACTTACCTTTAAACCAATTTCTCGCGCTCTATCTTCACATTGCACAATATTGACTTCTTCACATTGCACAATATTGACTTCTTCACATTGCACAATATTGACTTCTTCACATTGCACAATATTGACTTCTTCACATTGCACAATATTGACTTCTTCACATTGCACAATATTGACTTCTTCACATTGCACAATATTGACTTCTTCACATTGCACAATATTGACTTCTTCACATTGCACAATATTGACTTCTTCACATTGCACAATATTGACTTCTTCACATTGCACAATATTGACTTCTTCACATTGCACAATATTGACTTCTTCACATTGCACAATATTGACTTCTTTCTAAAAATATTCAAAACAGCTCTGACTAAGTATACAGCTAGAGTTATTATGTGTGCGGACCCTATACTTAAGGGGAGATATCCACTTGAGGGATTTGTTTCTTTTTCTGGACCCCTTTCTCCCTCATATCTAGCCCCATTGTGTTTTTATATTTTAAGACATTCGCACCATAATTAAGAACTTTCGCCCCATTTCTGTCAATGTTAAGATCTTTCATGCAATTTAGGTGTTGATGTTTTCCTGGCGAGCGATAGCGAGCCTGTAATTTAAGAGGAACCGCCCTTTGGCCGGGACATTTTTCTACCGAAAAATGTACACATTTATCTTGAAAGGGGGCCTAGAGGGTGTAATTTTAAGCTTGATGGAGGTCTAGGGAACTAACTAAAAACCTCCCCTTAGGAGATTGGTGAAACTACAATGGAAATAGTGCATCTAGAATTATTCAAAACTCACTCCCTCATACTCACTCACTCAAAAACTCGCGCTCTCTCTCTCTCTCTCTGCAACCAAAGTATTTTAAGTTTCCAACTTTCTATAAATGCCTTCGGGTGATATTCAAAACTTGTAAGGGTCATAATTTCTTATATTCAATATTTGTGCGATATGACCGAGCCAGCGTACGAACCCAGGCCAGTAGTGCAGCACTTCAACATCTTAACCACTAGGCCACCGAGGAGCTTTAACAGTTATCATTAGCATTAACATTTTTATCATGAACATCTATACAATTACAACCCATATAACTAACAATATCGGAGCGGTACCACATTATGCGTATGGAATCAATCAGATGAGAAACAGAGATGACCTAAACCCAAAGTGCCCCATCTGAGCGGCATAAAAACCTTATCTTTGGAGAGAGTTTAGGGCGCGCCTGGAGATGCCCCGTTGTGATAAGACCCTCCCTGGCTCCTCCCTACACTCCCTGCTGCTTCTTACCTCAATATATGCCTTAAAACTAGCCTCGAGACGGGTGGATTTTGGATAATTTTCTGCCTTTCTTTTAATCTATAAGGCCTGCCTGCCTGTCGGCCTCTCTCTCTCTCTCTCTCTCTCTCTCTCTCTCGCTTTTGCTTGCTCTCTCTCTCGCTTTCACTTGCTCTCTCTCTCTCTCTGGCTTTTGCTCTCTCTCTCTCTCTCTCTCTCTCTCTCTCTCTCTCTCTCTCTCTCTCTCTCTCTCTCTCTCTCTCTCTCTCTCTCTCTCTCACTACGGCTTTTTAGCCGGAGGAAGGCTGAAGAAAATCGCCTGGAGGTAGCGGTGAAATAACATTAAAGTCATCATCCTATCAAAAATAACATTAAAGTCATCATCCTATCAAAAATAACATTAAAGTCATCATCCTATCAAAAACAAGAATTCATCTACGTTTCCTGTCTACCTTTCGCTTCATGCCATTCCTATTGATGCACTCTCATTTGCTTTCAGCCTCTTTCACTTCACACCTATTGTTTATTATGTATCCTATTTATAAGCGCTTATTTTAGTTTATTGCTTTCTTTAAATATATCCCTATACTACATCCGATCGTGTTTGCATCACTAGTCTTCTCCCTTGCCCATATTGTAAGCCTAATTATGTGTGTGTATGTCCTACATTCCTTATGTCTATATCTCTCAGTTATGTATATAATAAAATAACTAAAGAAAACAAGTTAACATGAAAACAAACTCCTAAATCAGAAAAAAAAGTAAATCAGTAAATAATTAACAATAATAAAAGCATATAGATAAAATGGAATAACACATTTTAACAACATTAATATATGCTGAAAACTTGCATGCTATGAAAATGGACGTGCCCTGGCCTAATTACCGGCAGTGGGTCTAGTGAGCACATTGGAGCGTATCTAAGTCGGTGTTTGCGTGACGGGGTGCAACTGATACCATCAGGGGAGAGTTGCGGGGCTCCGGGAGAATCACTAGACCCACCTTATACCTGCTGACTAAGGTGCTGTGCCGTATTGGACACACATTTACCAACTATCTATCTATATACTCAAGCCCAGGAGAATCTCCAGAGACTAGGGGTCACTAAGGGCACTCCAGCACTCCCCCGGCCCCCGACCTCCCGGAGAAGTTTGATCTCAGCAGGCAGATATGCAGCGGAGCACACCACAGTGCCCGCCCACCACGCATCCAGGCGCCTGGGCCAGGCGCCTGATGGACTATTATCTAGATTTACTAGCCAATATCAACCCTTTGAAAATTATAAATTATCTAGATCCATCTTACCTGTTAACTAAGGTGATGTGCCATATTGGACAAACATTTACTCCCCAATATTACATTAACCCTTTCAGTTCGGGCGAAGGCTTTTGTCTTTATATTCTGGCAAACATTTGATGATTTTACTCTGTTTAGGAAGGATTTATTATAGTCAACGAATTATTGGAGATATAATAAACCTCTCTGATTACTAGACGTCCTTCCTAAGCTGCATAGAATCGTATAATATAGCCAAAGTATAAGGAACAATGGCGTCACCTGTACTGAAGTGGTTAACCAATGTACGATCAAAAGTTGCCGGAAGTGCAAGTGTTGCCGGAAATACACATATGCACATTTGTCTCAACCATATTAAATAACAAAACATGGTACGATTATATGATATAATTATGGAATACTTAAAATCCACTTAACAATATGCTGAATAAATGTTTGTTTTTCATTGTAATTATGGAATACTTAAAATCCACTTAACAATATGGTGAATAAATGTTTGTTTTTCATTGTAATTATGGAATACTTAAAATCCACTTAACAATATGCTGAATAAATGTTTGTTTTTCATTGTAATTATGGAATACTTAAAATCCACTTAACAATATGCTGAACAAATGTTTGTTTTTCATTGTAATTTTGTACTACTATGATATTCAATTTGCTTTGGACACTGATCAGTTACTTAATATAACTGAGTAACTATATCCCTGTGCAGGGTTTGATGAAGTTATAATAATTAATCCATTTCTGACACACAAACACACCATAACACACATACACATCGCAGTACAAAAAAAAACAAAACAAAAACACACACACACATACACAAACTCACTCACACACACATATATACAACGACACACACGCACACTGTAATTTCCTGGTGTAGCTCCTTGCAGATGAGCCTGACCATAACCATCCAGCGAGATACTACACACACACATATACACACACACCACACACACACACACAACACAAACACAACACACACAACACACACACACACAAGATAAGTTCCTGGTGTAGCTCCTTGCAGATAAGCCTTACCATAACCATCCAGCGAGATATTTTACACACACACACACACACACACACACACACACACACACACACACATATATACATACACAACACACACACACACACACACACACACACACATACATACATAACACAACACACACACACAGCACACACACACACACACCCTGACCATAACCATCCAGCGAGCTACTTTCCACCAAGACACCCTCCTACATCACCCTCCGCGGCCCTGTCTATAGTCAATATCTGCCAAACACTTAATTTCTGCAACCCACTTCGCAGAAACCGAGCATAACCAAAACCAATCTAGTATAATTAACCCCATAAACTATTTGATACCTAAAATAATTTAACTGCATCGTTATTGATTTAAGGACAGTTATATTTTGTGCACGGATATGCCTTGGTAACCTTATGGTTATTCTCCATATTAGATGGTCCCCTGCAGCGCCCCAATCAAGTCAAGGTCAAATCCCCTTAGGTCTTACTTGACCTGCCAAGTGTCGTCAGTCCCTATAGTACCGTACTTCGAACACGATTCAACCAACAAAAGCAAAGCATCATTTTACGCTTCACGAGAGCCAATCACAGGGTGTTTTTATATGTAGGGAGAGTCACAAATGGGTTGCACAGTATAAACTAGGTGCCCGAGCCTATTAGAGCTTGCACTCCACCGTAACGACGCGGATGGTTATCTCCACTCGGGGCAACAGCTTAATGTACCGAGCCGTGGGACTCAATATGGAACCACATTAGTACCTCTCGCTGGCTCCTCCCGGCATGCTAAGCCACCCAGGACACGGTGGGATACTGAGAAAACATTGCCATCTAGGACACCTTATGGCACCTAGAGCACATAGTCACGTAAGGCAAATCGACAATCAGGAGACATCGGCACGTAGAACGAACTGTCAAGCAATAGGCTACCATAGCTTTACCCAAGGTCAATGGGCATACCCAATGTACAATCGTCTACACAAAAGTAACTGGTATAATAACTTGATACTTGAACAGTAATTGTAGAACAACAATTACTTGGGCATGTACAGGTATTTGAATCATTCGAATCAATTTTCACTGCACTTCAATGTGCAGGACAAATTATGATATAGGACAAATCGCTACCCAGGCCACACTGCCAATCAGGATACATCGAAACCCGAACCACATCACACAGTAGACACTTTAAGTAATCAAAACACATCAAGCCAAAACAAAAAAGTTGCCGCTCGGAACTCATTATTTTAACCATAAATCAGCTAGAAGAAACACGTGTCGTTAAGTTTAATGCGTTGTCGTCCATACTGCCACTATATATATACTGACATATTTCAGAGAGGTGAAAGCGACTTGGTCTCTAAATATATACAAAGATTTATATACCGGTATACGACATTCAGCTAGATAACAAGTGTTTGATGTGTAGGTGTTTAACTGAACGAATTTATATTTAAAACGAATATATACGGAACAAATACAAGGGTAATGCACATCTCTTCCCACGTTTAAGACGATCCAAACACCCCCTTCTTCGGTGGGATATACCGATAATTGGCCTGGCTGCCTCTCATCTGATGAATGCCCCACACATTGACAGGGGTAATGAGGGTATACATCCCCGACCCCACGTTAGCACCTCAGCTACCACATCAAGCCTCCATAATAGGTTCAGGTAGCGCTGTAGGCGGGTTCGAACCTCCCCCACCGCTCGGCTTATCTCCGCCAACCATCAGGACTACATACATCATAGATAAACACTATACACTTCTTTGGGCATGCTGGATGACTCGCTGCTACCTAGACTATCTCACCACCTCAGAAATATTACAGGCATTTCGTCACAAGAATACTGTATTCTACTTCACACGAGCGCTTTCAACTAAACCCTGTTCCAAGTAGCCCAGCAATCGTGAACCCTAACCTCTATACCTCAAAATGGGCTAGAGCAAATGGGCTGTACATGTCCACACCTATTCCCTGGGGTAACCCTTCCCAAATGGTATAAATATTAGCTCGATTACTCTAGGCGTTTACCCACTTTAACCCACTTATTTGGAACAGAATATAACATTTATCTATACCACTAATCTGGCAGCTTATGGTGTCAATTTTTAAAAATATAATTTGACCACAAACACTATATAAGTATTAGGGAATAATTAATGTTGAGAGAGAGAGAGAGAGAGAGAGAGAGAGATATATATATATATATATATATATATATATATACAGTATATGCCGGTACAAGCTATCAATACGGATTTATTAAACATATTTCGTCTTCACGACCCACGTTTACACAGAAATTTATGCCTGACAATAGCAGTTGCACATCAACTGGTCACACTAACGAGATAACACCCAGGTAGATATATGTTGCTATATACAGTGTCAAATTAACTAGATGTAAAGGTGATAAACTCTTAGAATTAGATAATATGTTGCCTTGGAGATCATGTGTGACCATGCGGATTATATAAAATGCTCATATAACTTACAATATATATATACAGTATATATATATATTATATATATATATATATATATATATATATATATATATATATATATATATATATATATATATATATATATATATATATATATATATATATATATATATATATACAGTATATATATATATATTGCTATTATCATTATTATTGTGGTGGCTGAGTTGACAAGCGCACCACACAGCACGAGACCTCCAACAAGCGAGCAAACCTGTCGTCAGTAGTCCGTAGGCGGCGAGCAACGAGCCTTTGTCCCCTAAATCCCTCCCCGCCAGACGGATGGATAGGAGGACTAGTGTTGCCAATTTCACCCCTTCTGTACCGGCGACGTCTTTTCAATTTAATGTTTGATATTTTTAGACAATTTTGTTCAGTTTAGGAAGGGTCTGTGGTGTTGAAAAGGGTTACGTGATGTAGTTCGAATCCTTTTAACTGTTGTAGTTCCTTTTTAAGGGGAGGTATTTAGTTTGTTCCCTAGACCTTTATCAAGCTTAAAATTACACCCCCTTGAGTCCCTTTCAAGATCAATTTGTACATTTTTCGGTAGAAAAATGTCCCGGCCGAAGGCCGGTTCCTCTTAAATTACAGGCTCGCTATCGCTCGCCAGGATAAAATTGACACCTGAATGGCACGAAAGGTCTTAATATGGGGTGAAAGTTCTTAAAATCGCTAAACTAATGGGGCAAACGTTTTATAATATCAAAAGCAATGGGGCTAAACATGAGGGAGAAAGGGGTCAAGAAAAAAATCCCTCAAGTGGAGATCTCCCCTTAATATGATGCAGAAACATAATAGTTTCCCATTTTTTCTCACTTATTTTGAAGATTTTGTAGTGAAATATGGGGCTAAATATATAAACTTGGTCTTGATATGATGTGGAAACATAATAGTTTCCCATTTTGTCCATTAAGTATCGAGAAAATGGCTGTGAAGGGATTCATTTTACCGTCAGATGAAATGAAACCAAGTATATATAGATCTAGAGGTATTTACTTTGATCTAGAGGCAATTCTTTACATCTAGGGACTTGAATTCTAGCCATATTCTGTACATTTGAGCCATTTAGAGCGGTATTGTAGAGATTATGCTATTAATGTAGCGATTTTCGTCATATATTTTCTATCTAGCGGAGTTGATTTGGTAACCCTGGACGCGACCGCTAGTATTTTCCAACAACATATGCCCGGGTCGTCGCCTTTTTATCGTGTTGTTGTTGTTGTTCCCCAAGCTGCCTGGCCGAACAGCCCCAAGGCCCCGAGCAAGGCCAAGGCCATAACCGTGCGCCCCCACAGAACCCTCACTGCCGACCACAATAAAGCCTGGGTGACCGAAGCCACTCCATGGCGGGGAGCCGAGGAGGGTGCGGAAACGCCCAGGAAACCAAAGCCCCACCCAGGGCCCTGTGCCCCTCAGCAATTATGAAGAGAAAGTTGAGGGGGCAAAGGAAAAAATGTGACGCTTTGGCTTCCAATCTAGGTAGACTGGGAGGTCAATCCACGCAAGAGGCGCCGTCACTTGAGATCTAGAAAATATAAAAGTAAAAGGAACAGTCAGAGTAAGGTAAGGTAATTGTTTAGAACTGTAGCTGGTTTATGAGTCGGGTCGGCCGTACGTTTAGGGAGTTTACTGTGGAGGGAGGGAGAGAGGGAAGGGGTAGGAAAGGGGGAGAGAGAGAAGGGGGCAGCAACAGCAGAAAAAGAAGAAAGGGAAAATAAGATAAGACAGATTGAGGAGGAGGAAGGGGAGGGAGGGAAGCAGGGCGAGGGGGAATAGGAAGAAGAAGAAGAAGAGGAGGAGGAGGAAGAAGAGAGGGAGGGAGAGAGAGAGGGGGGAGGGTGTAGCAGCAGCAGCAGAAGAATAAGAGACGGGAAAATAAAGATAAGAAGATAGACAGATTGATAGTGCAGAACTCATGATACAGGGCAAACTATATATATATATTTTTTTAAATCACTTCTACTCCATAATTCTTACAATTTATCAGGGTCAGATGTTATATGTGAAAAAGCCAAGGCAAGGACAGGCAGAAGAGAAACAGATAGAGAAATACAAAGACAGTGCACTTTCTCCGGCAATTTTCGAAGATCAAGTTTATGTTGGTAATATTTTGATGCTCTTTCGCATTGGATTCAGAAACTAGATTGCAAATAGATTATGTTAAGTGGGTGACTTGAAATTACAATTGCTCGTAAAAACTGACGGAAAACGCGCTCGTGTGACATTGCCTTAAGCACAGACAGAGCCAGAGAAGCAGGTAGACAAGACACTCGTTAGCAGTTCGAGGGCTTGGTGAAAGTTTGTCACACTAATATATGATAAAACAAATAATAATGAAAACATTGCAAAATCATAAGTTTAGGCAGCGTTAGTTCTCACCTTCATTGAATGCTTGCATATATATATATATATATAATATATATATATATATATATATATATATATATATATATATATATATATATATATATATATATATATATATATATATATATATATATATATATATATATATATATATATATATATATATATATATATATTTATTTTATGTACAGTATACTGTATATATATTTTGTTTTATTTTATTTGTTTCAATAGACTATACATATTGTTTGTTCTTAATTGGAACAGGCAGTAAACTAAGGTATTATTTAAGTACTGTCTAGGCACGTGAAATCAATAATACAATATATAATTCAGAGGACAGCATTATTCTTTCTGTGTGTGTTCTTGTTTACGTCCAGAACATAAGTGTAAATAATTAACTTTACTGCGCCACGACTACCAAGTATGTTGAAAGCACCTTTATATAGTGTGTAAGTGCACCCCATATAGGCTAATGAGTGACACGATCAATTTACTTATATAGTTTACGAATTATTTTGAAATGGGTCGAGTGCGGTATAAGTAGTATAAGTATTGAAATGGGTCGAGTGCGGTATAAGTAGTATAAGTTTTGAAATGGGTCGAGTGCGGTATAAGTAGTATAAGTATTGAAATGGGTCGAGTGCGGTATAAGTATTATAAGTTTTGAAATGGGTCGAGTGCGGTATAAGTAGTATAAGTATTGAAATGGGTCGAGTGCGGTATAAGTATTATAAGTTTTGAAATGGGTCGAGTGCGGTATAAGTATTATGAGTTTTGAAAGGGGTCGAGTGCGGTATAAGTATTATAAGTTTTGAAATGGGTCGAGTGCGGTATAAGTATTATAAGTATTGAAATGGGTCGAGTGCGGTATAAGTATTATAAGTATATGTCTTTCCTTGTGAAGAGTCTAGACTTAGTGCCCCTTAGTTCCTTGCAACTCATGAGAGGGCTGAAGGAAACGAAAACGCTGTACAGTTGCACACTTATTTAAGTTAAGTAATGATTTAGTACGTTATGTGTGTTATGTTAGAAAGTATTTTGTAAAACTGAATTACCAGTACTTGTATAGCGAGCTGATCAAGTATCGAGATAGCTAGCACACCTGTAGTAGACCGTCAGGTGTTACACATGGCAGGTGTCATGTCAATGGCTATCAGGAGTGATGGGCAGCCTCCTACAGAGAACAAGTAGCTTACCACAGGTGTGCTAACAGATGATTCAGGAACACGATAATACTATTACGAAAACACATAATTATGAGATCCATGAAGCTGCTATTTACGAATACACCTAAAACAAAACAAAACAAAACAAAACAAAAATCAGGATGATGGCAAATATTTAGATTTCATTTTAGACGTAATGCATATTAGAAAGGACGTCGTTGAATTGAAAGTTAGTCAATTTACTTAGAACAAATTACCAAATTATTGAGATAGTTGTGCTAAGTTAAATTAAGTTAACCTTGCTGAGGGTAGAACATATACAAGTGGTGACTGAACTAAAAGGGTTAATGAGGAAGGGCTATTAGGCCAATTAGTTAAGGTGTTCCCCTGAATAATCACCTCCCCGTGCTCTGTAATTAAACCACATAACCATCCACAGGGGTAAGTAAGGGGCTTTGGTTGTACAGGAGCCAACATTTTAAATCTTCTCTACATTTAAACCGTGAAATAATGATTCATAATATTATACACATTACAAAAACACCAAGATAAGTCAACTACAGTTATCATTTTCATTTACAGTCAAGTATCAATAAATCACTAATATCCAAGAATCTTCATACTGTACAATTTTAATCTCATATCGAGCAACCTGGAACGAACTTCCTCGGCATAACTTCCAACCAACTTACAAAACACAATATACTAAAATATAATTGTTACGGATTTATCGAGAATGAAGAACTCCATTATGTGCACATATTTTTCTTTACTAGATTTGTGTCTACTTTTCTTGATAATCCAAGTAAACATAGAAATACTCTTTAGTCATACATACGTCAGTGTTTGTAAGGGGATGAATAAAGGGCGATTCTTCCTACTGCTTTACAGTATGTCTAACAGATCCCTTACCTAGAATCACTACTAACCCATATGTCCCCTACTAACTTCCTAGTCCTGCCACGGACATTAGTTCCAGGGCAGTAGTTCCCTTTCCAATGTTCCCTTACCCACTCTAAACCACTGTTTGGACACTTGATCCTCAGTGTTTTGGAGGACAAGCAGCCTAGAAGGGTCACTAGAACTGTTGTTGCTTGATTTCCTTTGTACTCCTCTGTACTTCCACCATGCGCTAGAATAACTACACCTACTGTATAGCCTGATATTATAGCTGACCTAAGACTCCCTAATATCATGAGCTAGAACACCCAAATATTATCTAGTTTCATAGTTCATCTATTGAGATAATGTTCTATGAATTGCAAGAATATTGGTTTGTCACCTGAAACTACGTCAATTGTATGCAACAGGCACACACACAAATAATTATAATGGCTTTAATGTTATGACAAATAACAATTTATATTGTATATATGTGTGTGTGTGTGTGTGTGTGTGTGTGTGTGTGTGTGTGTGTGTGTGTGTGTGTGTGTGTGTGAGTGTGAGTGTGTGGTTTTTGTATCTTTGAAATCCATAAAACTGTAAATAAAGAAAGACACAAATATTCCTTTAGATGCTTATATATCAATGTGACGGTGACCGGTCAACTCAACCAGTAGACCATTTCAACCAGTAGCTCTCAACCAGTACCAAATCAACCAATACGGTTAGGTTAGGTTAGGTTAGGTTAGTACTATATTTTGGCACTGATTTGGTTGGTCTGGGTTAATTTGGCACTGATTGAGAGCTACTGGTTGAAATAGTCTACTGGTTGAAGTGACTGGAACCCAATGTGACCCTTAAAACTGGAATCCAAGACAGACACAAGCATTTCCTTAGATGATACGACAACAACTAGATAAACCACTTGACAGTTATCCAAGGTAGCCCATGATTCAGCCACTGTGAGACCGGATGCCTCCACTCAAGGTACGGAAGTTATACCTGCTGTACAAAAACTGACTTGTGGGTGGATATGGATAACAACTGATATAAACATACTTGTGCAGAAATGATTCAGTATTTTCAAAGCTGCAGTTCTGTAATGTAGTGTTGGGTATTGATTATTGCGATCTCTCTCTCTCTCTCTCTCTCTCTCTCTCTCTCTCTCTCTCTCTCTCTCTCTCTCTCTCTCTCTCCTATCTTCCCTCTCTCTCTCTCTCTCTCTCTCTCTCTCTCTCTCTCTCTCTCTCTCTCTCTCTCTCTCTCTCTCTCTCTTTGTTTTTTATTGTATAAGATTTACATACCGATACATACCGACATGCCAATTGATTCTTTGAATATTTGATTTAAGGTTCAGATTATGAACCAACTTACAAGAAAGATAATCAATAGGTAACCCAATGGATGGAGGCACCTGGTCAGTTACGTTATCTCGATCTCGATATGTTATCTCTCTCTCTCTCTCTCTCTCTCTCTCTCTCTCTCTCTCTCTCTCTCTCTCTCTCTCTCTCTCTCTCTATATATATATATATATATATATATATATATATATATATATATATATATATATATATACACAGTATATACAGTATACTTTATGTGTGTGTGTGTGTGTGTGTGTGTGTGTGTGTGTGTGTGTGTGTGTGTGTGTGTGTGTGTGTGTATTCACTTATTTCCCTTTACTTTCTTTACCATATCAAATTCCCTTTTTTATCTTTTTGTTCATCTAGTGTATTCAAGCATAGCAGCAAGAACTTCAGGTTTCAAATGTTCCCACAGTTCTACATGATCTTCCATAGAACTAAGCACACCTGAAAATGACCGTGAAACATTTCTTGTTTTAAGGTGCAGCTATAGGGAAGCAATTCCTATAGTCAATTCACTGTAATTATGCCAAATCTCTTCCACTAACATCTATCATCTATAACTCTAAAATTACTAGAGCAATTGAGCTGTTATTCATACCTGTTGCTACCATTCAGGAGTCAGCTAAGGAATAAGTGAAGAAATCTACAGCCCATTTGCATAATCCCTTTTTTGTTTTTTTCCAGATGTCAGGGGTCACGATTTCTGGCCAACTAATGATGATGGGACTATAGCCATTGGTCTGTATTACAAAACTCAGCACTTCTATAGACCCTAAAGTGCTGAAGGCTTTTCCAACGAGTATCTAGTCCAGAGGTTAAGGTCTGATCGCTGGAACCATAATTCAGCAATTCTAAGTTTGCTGGCCTAGTAAAGTTCAAGAAGAGAGTACCAATGACAATCCTGGCGCCAAAACAGGAGGACCAACGCAGCAATCCCTATCAGTGAAAGTACCAACATTCAAGTCAGACAAGGACAGATTGATAAAAATAAACTCAGAACATTTGACAGAATGAATATAAACACCGTGTGAGGAGGATTACATGATTGACCATGTTACGCACATAGCTTCATCAGGCCAATGAAGCTATATGCGGAACGTTGTCAATAAAGTGCCCCTCATCACATGGTGTTTATATTCACACAAGGACAGCAAGTGAAACCCAGTATGACATAGGTCCACAATAGTGCCAAGTTTGACATACAGTATAACATTTGATACTTTCTTAACCACTTTTCTCAGTACGAACATATACTGCAGTATGGGAGATGATGCCTAACGAGTATCTCAGCATCAATGACAGTTGTTTGTGTCTTACCAATTGGCGTAAGAGAAGAAGGAGAAGGTCACAATAATCCCTTCATAACAACGATGCAACCCGACCAGCAGATATATGTGTAATAATCCCAGGTCATATCGCCCCTGCCACGACACTTCACGTCGGAGGGCTTCATCATATCAACCCCCAGCCTCTGAAGGTCTCCAAACTAAAAGGGCAGCCAACAATCACCAAGAGGGTTCGAATATTACAAGTCCCGACCCTCAAGCAGTACTCTTGAAAATTGAATGTAGAGAAAAGTCTGCGGGATCGTGAGTCATCTGCGCCATAGTATACCATAAGTTGGGCTGAGAGAGAGAGAGAGAGAGAGAGAGAGAGAGAGAGAGAGAGAGAGAGAGAGAGAGAGAGAGAGAGAGAGAGAGAGAGAGAGAGAGAGAGAGAGAAAGGGAGGGAGAGAGATATATTTACATAGATTTACATATATACACTGGCCACACAGATCTTACGATCCCTGCGAGGTGACCAGGACTTAATCCTAATAAAGATAGCAACCCTAAGAGAGAGAGAGAGAGAGAGAGAGAGAGAGAGAGAGAGAGAGAGAGAGAGAGAGAGAGAGAGAGAGAGAGAGAGAGAGAGAGAGAGAGAGAGAGAGAGTATAGTATAGTAGGCTACAGTAAAGCCAATGATCGTAGGTACACACACAGCAGCTGAGCCCTGTAACCCCCGTGTGTTGTATCACGTTTGTTTAGTATATCAACCTTATCACATCACTCAACCCACACCACTCCACGCTCTACCTGCAGTACACCACCTTATCGCAACTCACACTTTATATCTATCTATCTATATACTCAGGCAAAATTCCCACTTTTCCTTTTTTTTTTGGGGGGGGGGGGGATGGTGGCCGACTCAAGACAAAGCCAGAATAGGGACAGCACAACAGTAAACATATCGTAAAAGTATTAACAACTATATCGGTATTATATCTAATTAAAAACAAACGCACACAAATATTTCCCGCCTTATGTATTGAAAGTCACAGATCTCCATAATTAAAATAAATACTGGAATCAAAGATGAGGGAAAAGGGGGTTAAAACAAATAATAATAAAAAAATAAAGGCGAAAATTGATTACATAACTAAAGTAAGTAATGGGATGAAACATGAGGGAAAAAGGGGTTAACAAATATATAAAAAACAAATAAAAATAAAATAAAGGTGAACCTTAATTACATCGCCCGAGTGGCACTGCGAGTGATGGTGCCGCGGGAGGAGTGCCGCTACTTGTGTCACCATTAGTGTTACTGAGTGCCACCTGCTCTCTCTCTCTCTCTCTCTCTCTCTCTCTCTCTCCCTCCCTCTCTCTCTCTCTCTCTCTCTCTCTCTCTCTCTCTCTCTCTCTCTCTCTCTCTCTCTCTCTCTCTCTCTCTGTTATGTTTTACTCATCAAATATATACATTATTTATTCATTAAACACTAATGTTATATGAACCATATAGGACACGTTACCAATCTTTAAAATTGCAATATTTTCCATTTCATGTAACATACAGTTATATTAACTCCTTCGAAGAATACCTTCTGGAATATCAAATCATATATCAATCTTATTCTCATATGTCCTCACCCACTCAATCCTATATATTATCATACTCACACCCACTTAGCCCTCTTCATATCTCGGCCGTTCAGATTAATTCTTCACTAAGTTTACACAAAATATAACAATACTATATCCAAACATCACCCTCCTAATCTCTAAAATATTCACTGGGTTGCAAAGTTGAGTAAAGAACCAGCCTGGACACCCACCCACTCAAGACCCTCTCCTCCATCACTCGGCGCTTCAGATATATTCTTCACACAGACCACAAATTAAAAACAAGACTACACCCAAAAACAACCTCCCAATCCTAAAAAATATTCACTCATTTGCAAAGTTGAGTAATGAACCTGCCCCCCCCCCCCACCCCCCCACTCACACTCATCGCATCGTACTCGTATCACTCTCTAAAACAAAATCAGTAAAAAAAAAACACAAAAAAAAAAAAACACACACACACACATATTCCTCGGAAAACACTAAATATTCACTCAGTTGCAAAATTTAGTAAATAACCTGCCTGCACCCCCACCCTCTCCGACCCTCTTCTCCATCACCTTTTACTGGGCACTGTGTACTCACATAATTTTAACAATTATAACAAAATCCAACCAGTATGTATATTCAGATTTATTCTTCAAGCAAACCCTAAAATATTAACAAAACTGTATCCAAACATCCTCCTTCCAATCCCTAAAATATTCACTGGGTTGCAAAGTTGAGTAAAGAACCTGCCTGTTCCCCCACCCACTCCAGACCCTCCTCCTCCATCACACTTACTCAGCGTCTGGAAGGAACATCAGTCACTGCTTTATTACCGAAGGAGTCCTCTTTATCTGATAACGCTCATATACCGAGGGCCACTTTTGTACCCGAGCATGCAAACAAGGGAGGGGGGACAGCTCGTACACAAACAAGGGAGGGGGGACAGCTCGTACACAAAGACGAATTGAATAGAGTTTCGGAGAACCTATTTGTAAAGGCTAACAGTACATCATGAACAACAAAGACAAAACAATAAAGAAACAGAGATGATGCATATACGCCTTTTTATAAATACATTTCAACATTATAATTTGCGTTTATATATATATAAGATACAATTTTTGCTGCAAACGATTCCCTTCATTTAACTCAACCTACCGAAACAAATCGGAATCCTGTAACTTGTAAACGAGAAGGGCGTGCGAAATTTAATTATCCAGTTAGCTGTAGGTAGAGCGACCCTTTTAATGACTGAATCACCCGAGTATAGTATATAAGTTAAATAGTCACCATTTGCCCTATTTTATTCCAAGATGGCTGTTTGATGTTCACTATAGTCTATTTTTTCCCCAGCTGAGGGTAAATTGCCATGTTACTATCTTTGTTACTCCGCAATAAGGTAGATTTTGTATCGAAATATGATGTTAATTATGAAAACTTGGCATTAATACGACACCCAGGCTTAGTAGTTTCATATATTTCCATTAAGTATCGATAAATCAGCTACTAAGGGATTCAATTTATCATCAGCTGGAACAAAATGGAGTATAGTACTCTCTTATAGGCTTGTATGACTAGTTTTGGGCGAGATATATGATTTGATGTTTATAATGTTCAAAGTGAAATATGACACAATAAAACTATCTCCAGTTCCAGGCCTCTTGACATAAAGAAAAACAACAATAACAATTCAGAAGATGTATGTACAAGTCCAATGGGCAATACACATCAGCAGATATACCATTATCTGTAGTGGCATAGAGGGTAAACTCCGTTATGCTTGTAGGTGTAGAGATGCCTACCAGTTGCTTTCAGGGCTAAATAGTTTTATTCATGAATTACATTATATCGCGTTATTATAAGCACCACAGCAAAATCAAGGTAAGGATATGATGGTTTTTCGCCATTTCAATATGAACATAGTAACCAACCTCCACCAACCTACCCACAAATGTGTTTACAAGTCCAACCTATCCTCCAACCCACCCATCTACCTACCTGTATATAACCACCTATTCACTTACCTACCCACCTACTTAGCCACCTAGTTGCCCACCAAATTACCTATCCCCTACCTAACTCATTAACTACCGTACCTACCCACCCACCTATCTACCCCCCCACCTATCTACCTACCCACCCACCTACCTATCCCCCTACCTGCTCACTTGCCACCCTATCTATTCAACCACCTACCAACCTACCTATTCAGCTAACCTACCCACCCACCCACCTACTTACATATGCCCGTCTACCTAGTCATCCACCTACCTACCTATCCACCTATCTACCCACCTACCCACCAACCTATCTACCTACCTACCCACCTACCTGTCTGGCCACCTGCCCCAGCCGTGACATCTCATTAATATAATCACACAGCACGGTGCCGCTCTCCCAGACCCTCCCATGGTGGCCTGTCCACTTCGCTCTCGCTCTCTCTTTCTCTCGATCTAGTTCTCTCTCTCGCTCTTGTTCTCTCTCTCGCTCTCTCTTTCTTTCTTTCTTTCTTTCTTTCTTTCTTTCTTTCTTTCTTTCTCTCTCTAAAAACATATATGAAGAAGTAGTCATAAATATTCGTTATATACATATTCCTGTGCAAAATCTGTCCAGTTACTGGTAATATATTTTAACTTTTTGACGGAGTAAGGTCCGTCTTAAGCTTACAATCTGGGGAGATTGTATGCATCTATCGAGCTGGTCAGTACCTAGGGGAGGCCTCATAGTCATGTGATAAAGAGTTGGTGGATCTCCTGTTTCATGTGCCGGGCTTCCCCCACTGATATTGTTTGTGTCTCACCTACACAAGACAGTATTCCTGCTAACTCTCACAAGCACCTTCTCTTCTTACCCCTACACTAAACAAGCACACCTTAATTTCTGGCAAACTGTAAATATATTAGACGAGTTTACAATATGGCACAATAATACTCAAACGGTTTGGAGAAAAAAAGAGAAGGGAGAAACTTACAAACAACAAAAAGATAAGTGGTATAAAATGACAAAAACAGATACTGGGGAATGAGAGGAGACGGGAAAAACTATGAAACTACTATAGAGACAAAGTACATCAAACAATAACTCGAAGACAATTATGACTGACAAGAGAAAGGAGAAGCTATACAAAAATAATTTACAAATGGATTAAAATAACCACACCCAATATGTGTTATAGAATTAAGAGAAGTGAAAGGAGCAAACATATTGTCTTAACCCTTTGAGAATTATGACGCATTTGGCAGTTTATTCTGGCTACCATTGGGCGATTTTGTACGGCTTAGGAAGGATCTGTGAGAGTTAAAATGGAAAGGACAAACCCAAACAACCCTCTGACTTCCATAAACCCTTCTATGTCTATATATCTTATTTGTATTTTTGTCTGTGTGAATGAAGGAGACAAGAGACAAAGCTGCCTGTAACAAGTGTCTCCCCCTAAGTTGAAATGTTGTCTAATAATATCCAGGAAAGGGAAAAGAACTGCGTCACCGTATCTTGAAAGGGTTAAAAGAGGTAGTGGAATCTCAGAAGCGAAATAAACACTTCTCCATCAACCATCCATCCTCCTGACAGCGGCTGATGAAGGGGAGACTAAATTATTCCGTGGCAAGGTAAGGCACACACACACACACACACACACACACACACACACACACACACACATACATACATACACACACACACATATACAAACTCATACACACACATACATGAACTAATTTACGTACAAATTAATTCATATTTTATCAATGGTAATAATCACATAGGCAAATAGTTTACTCTAAGTTTGTTTTACAATTAGTTTTTACAAAAACTCTTGTAATTTTTTATGCATCCCCCCCCCCCTACATACACACCCTTATCCCCCCCCCCTCCCCTCACACACACACACACTCTCTCTCTCTCTCTCTCTCTCTCTCTCTCTCAGCCTCTCACCTCCTCTTCTCCGGCAAAAGTTGACAAATCCCATTAGTTTAATCATACACCGGGGCGCCTCCTTACAGCCCTGGCGACCCAACCCTCCTGTCGGGGATGGGTCGTGAGAAGGAGAGTCGGGAGGGGGAGGTAGGTGATCTGGGGTGACGTGGGCCTAGAGTTTGGGGTGAGATGGGGGTAGATTATGGGGTGTACTGTGGGTTGCAATGAGTTGAAGGTGTTCCAGTCTTTATGAGAATGTGGAGAGGTGATATGGGCCTACAGTTTGGGGTGAGATGGGGGTGATTATGGGGTGAACTGTGGGTTGCAATGAGTTGGAGGATGTTTGAAAGGCCTTACGAGAAGGCTGGGGGTAATTTGGGTAGCAGTAAGCTGGTGACGATGCATATATTTTTTAGGGAGAAGAGTGTGGAGGGTGAAGCAGAGCAGGTGTTGTAGAATGAGGTAGGCCTACATTTTGGGGTGCGATGGGAGTTGGTTATGGGGTGTCCTGTGGGTTCCAATGCGTTGGGGGTGTTTTAGAATCTCTAAGGAAATGTGTGGAGGCGGAGGTGATGTGGGGGGGATGATGTCGATTTATAGTTTGGGTAGAGATGGAGATGAGGTGGGTTCATTATAAAGTATGTTTTGTGTTGTTTGGAGGTGTTGCAGATACATTTATGAGAGGGCAAATGTGGTGTTTGGGTTGAAATAAACTATATGTGAAATGGGAGGGAAGAAGTGATGTTGGTCATTTGCTATCGGCTTAAAGTTTGAGGTGAGATGAGATGATACGGGGAGATAGGGTTTGCAATAAATTCATGGGTGTTCAGAATCCTATGGTGAGAATATGTGTAAGGGTTGGGCATAGGCGACCGCGATATGGGTTGATGTCAGCCTAGAGTGTGGGCCGAGATGGGGTGATAATGGCAGGTGGTGTGGGCTAATTATGGGGTCTATTTTGGATTGATATGTGTCGTGATCTTTGACAATAAGGTGGTGTTGTTGCAAACAGAAGAAAAAAAATGGTATGTTCGCTGGCACCTTTTTGTACGGGGTGACGTAGGGAGATATGAGTTGGTTATGGGGGTGTACTTTGGGTGCTATATTCTAGGAGGTACTGGCGAGGTTGGTTATGGGGGTGTACTTTGGGTGCTATATTCTAGGAGGTACTGGCGAGGTTGGTTATGGGGGTGTACTTTGGGTGCTATATTCTAGGAGGTACTGGCGAGGTTGGTTATGGGGGTGTACTTTGGGTGCTATATTCTAGGAGGTACTGGCGAGGTTGCAATAGGCTAGGGTTACTACAAAACCTTTAGAAGAGTGCTAATAAAAGAGGAGCTGTTGGTTTATAGCTTAGGGTGATGTGGGCTAATGATGGGGTATAATTTGAGTTGCAATAAGCTTAGGATGTTGCAGATACTTTTAGAAGCAGGTAGATGTGTTTGATGCTTACAGTGAAGGTCTAATTTGGGTTGCAAAGTACTAGGGTATTTCTGCTGCATTAAGTAGGGATATCACAATTTCTTGTAGTGAAAACAAGGTGTATGAGAAAATGAGCTGTCTACTTATAATTCGGGGTGAAATGGGCTGATGATGGGCTGAATTATAGGTTTCAGATAATTTGAAAGGCGTCCAAGGGTATTAGGAGTAGACGAGATGAAAGAAAGTTCTTCATTTGGGACTGATGATATAGGTCATATTTTTGGGTGGAATGTATAGTTCTGTACACGAATTTTTGAACAACTTTTGAAGCGGAAATGTTACACGATCAAACTGTGATGAAATATTGCATGAGCCATATAAACTATATTACTGGGATGATATAATCAATGTTCACCGTTCTTTTTCATCATTAGGAGTTGCTCAAGAAGCCTGACCACGACTGCATTTGAATATATAAACGAGATCGCAAGAAGAGAAGAATGATACAGGCAATTTAGCCAGTGTGTGTGTGTTAGGGTGGGAAGAGGATGTTATGATTTGGCTCACAGTCACAGTTTGGGGTTAAACATAATAATATGGCTTGATTATGGGAGAAAAATGAACTGGGGGATGTTAAGAGACTTACAATCACATGCAATTACGGTGTATTTTGTGGTATCAATATTCTGGAATAATTTGGCAAAGTGGCAATAACCTAGGTGTGTTGCAGAATCGTTCTTAGGAATATGTGTACAGGCAGGTGATGGTATGGGTCGTTTTCTGGCTACCTAGAGATTGGGGTGATAGGAATTAATTATGGGGTGTGTTGTGGGTTGCAATGGCCTGGGAAGTTTGGCCGATGTTGCAAGAAGATGAGAAGTTGGACAGCGAAGGGAGGACAAAGGGTCAGCTTATATTTTGGGGTGATATGGATTGATTATGGGGTGCACTTTGGATTGCAGTGTCCTAGAGAAGTTCACAGAGGCATTCACCGATAAGATCAATTTTGGCACACAACGCAAGATCAATCTATATATCATCCCCTCTATCCATCTATCTTTCTACTCGATCTATCCATCTACTCTACTCTCTCTCTCTCTCTCTCTCTCTCTCTCTCTCTCTCTCTCTCTCTCTCTCTCTCTAAGAAGCACACACACACACACACACATCCCTGGCTAACCACCGTGCGAGTAGATTGGGCTGTCTGAGGGCCCCGTTATTAAGGTGAGTAAGTGTAATGCTAATGAGAACCCCACCTATAAAACGATCCGCTTTATATAATGGGGATTTATGGCTACACGGATTTTTTTATATTTGTCATGGCCTCCTCGTCTTTCCTTTCTCTCTCTCTCTCTCTCTCTCTCTCTCTCTCTCTCTCTCTCTCTCTCTCTCTCTCTCTCTCTCTCTCTCTCTCTCTCTCTCTCTCCTGCATCCTATTATGTCTGACCTCTTTTCCCTTTGTTTATCCATCTCTTTTCTACCCGTCTCTCCTCTCTTGTCTTCTCTCTCTAAACTGCCCCCCCCCCCACACCAACACACACACACACACACACACACACACACACACACACACACACACACACACACACACACATACACACACACACACACACACCACGGAGACACCTTGGATTACTACGGGTGAACAATGGGAGAGGAGAGCAGCTATAATAGGAATCCCGATGTTTTGGAGGGACCTGTAATGTCTGGGTGAGAGGGGCTGGTGGTGGTGGTGGTTTTATCCTCTGTTAACTCTTCACTGTCTTGGCTTTGGTTCTCCCACTTTGGCGGGCTTCTCACGTTTAGGTTTTTCTTACGTACGATTGAGCTCTCTCTCCACTCATCACCCCACTTGCATTGTTTAATCTATGTTTTTTCCATTTTCCTTCATATTCAAGATTTCATGGATTTAAAGCATATGAAGGAACATGCCCCCATCTACCTTTGCATACTGACGAAAGTAGTCCCGTAATTATTCTTACTGGGTTTAAGATCCAAATAATCCCCTTCCCCCTTTAAAAAAAAAACACACAAAAAAGAGAGAGTACAAAGGAAATCAAGCAACAGCAGATCTAGTGACCCTTCTAGGCTGCTTGTCCTCCAAAACACTGAGGATCAAGTGTTCAAACAGTGGTTTAGAGTGGGTAAGGGAACATTGGAAAGGGAACTACTGCCCTGGAACTAATGTCCGTGGCAGGATTAGGAAGTTAGTAGGGGACAGATGGGTTAGTAACTGAGGGGGGGATAAAATAAAGTTATTCATTTACAAACGCAGTCAGTCGCGGGTTTGATGCGAGATATTTGTCTAGGCGGAGTTTAAATGAGAGAGAGAGAGAGAGAGAGAGAGAGAGAGAGAGAGAGAGAGAGAGAGAGAGAGAGAGAGAGAGAGAGAGAGAGAGAGAGAGAGAAAGCAAGAGCGAGAGAGAGACGACCTTTTATCTGCGAGTGACGGCTGTCTTGGGGACGACCGACCAAGGGGGGTTATTTACTTGCTCTGAGGTGTAATTGAGCACACACACACTCTCTCTCACACACACACACACACACACAAACACACACACACTCCATAATGTTCTTTTTCAAGTGCAAGTTCGCTGGTATTCAGGGGTGGAGTTCTTTAAAACCATGATGGTGCACAGGTAATGCCTTGGCTCTCATCTGAAAGTTAGGGACTCTGATAGAGTTCAGTATATGCCCTCTAATCCTGTATTTGACTACGATAATATCACACATTCACGCAAACACCTCATCTCACATACGCATATACAGTAGCTACTCACACTATTACTCTCTCTCTCTCTCTCTCTCTCTCTCTCTCTCTCTCTCTCTCTCTCTCTCTCTCACACACACACACACACACACACTTAACACTCTGGGCCAGCATGTTATATATAATATTAGCCTCGGGAGTACAAACAAGGCGCTTGTGGCTACATTGGTAAACAAATACCGTGTTTTAGCCTTACTGGGACCAACGGTGTACCACACGACATAATTTTACCGTCAACTTTTTGCCGCTAGTTTGATCTGGCAGCTTTTAGTTAGAATATTTGGGTTACATGTGATAATTTACCTCCAATTTAGTTGTCAATATTAGTGCAAAATAGTCTCCCAATGTTGCCAGCAGAAAGTTGTGGATTAAAAGTTGACGGTAAAAGCTTCCGTGTGATACCCTTTAACTTGGGGCGAGCCAGACTAGCCATAATTCACCCTGGAATATATTGAACCAGTGATAATATTCAGTGTTTTGTTTTGTTTTGTTTTTTTGTTAATGTTCGACAAAATAATAGTGATAATATTACATTTTATTTGTAATGCTAGACAAAATAATATATAGACATCATTGAGTGGTTGTAAAAGGAAGATCTTCACGGTTCTCTGCGAATATGATAAATTATATTATGGATTGGAGAGAATAATTTGTCAAGAGATAATTTCCTAAATTATCAAGACACAGTACGCGTTTTGTGTGTGTGTGTTTAATGTGGCGAACGTGAACATTGTGATTCCCACCAAACTCATCCACACACACACACACACATACACACAAAAAACTCTAGATTTTCAGCTTCAATGGCTGCAAGTGAACAATAAACCGACATTTATTATTTTTAGTTTTATCACACACACACACACACACACACACACACACACACACACACACACACACACACACACACACACACACACACACATACCTCCCCGTGGCGTAACTGATAGCGCGTCTGGCTCATAACCTGAAGGTCCCGCGTTCGAGACCCGGGCGGGGAAGAGACATTTGGGCAAGTCTCCTAACGGTGTGGCCTCTGTTCACGTAGCAGTATAAATAGGAATCTGGTATAAGTGAACGAAGTTGTGACGTCCCATCTGGGGTTGGTGATCGGTTACAAGGTGAGATGGGTATCGTACTGGTCAACCTAAGCCTTCGGGTGAGACTGGTACCGTAATGAGAATGGAGAACGGTACCGTACAGATTAACCCTAAGCCTTCGTTTCCAGTTGCCGCCAATTGGCTAAAATACAGACTACACACACATCCACAGCCATTCCAACGATATATAAACACTTAACATGCATTTCACGCAATACATTCCCAGTTAAGGAGGCGCGATAATAATGAGCTTAGCTCGCATTGCGTGGATTCCCCTTGACGAACAAGTAAGTGAGTGAGTAACACAAACACCACACACACACACACACACACACACACACACACACACACACACACACACACATCAACGTTATATGATGTTGGGGAGAGAGAGAGAGAGAGAGAGAGAGAGAGAGAGAGAGAGAGAGAGAGAGAGAGAGAGAGAGAGAGAGAGAGAGAGAGAGAGAGAGAGAGAGAGAGAGAGAGAGAGAGAGTATTATGAACACGTATGGCTATCAAACTGTGAAGGGTAGTGGGCGTCTGAAGAACAATAACAAATAACAGCATGACAAGGGTAAATAACAGGGGTGTGGTGGTGGGTGGCGGGGGAAGGGCGGAGACAGTTGTTATTTCCACTCAGTTGGGGATAGTTTTGTTCAATATGGATACAGTATTATTTCCACTCAGTTGGGGATAGTTTTGTTCAATATGGATACAGTATTATTTCCACTCAGTTGGGGATAGTTTTGTTCAATATGGATACAGTATTATTTCCACTCAGTTGGGGATAGTTTTGTTCAATATGGATACAGTATTATTTCCACTGAGATGATGATTCAATATGGATACGAGGATATTAGTATGTCTGTTCTAATATATCCCTATCTAACCAAAGATATCCAACTCTAGACTAACCAAACCTATCTTCATTACATTCAAGAGCGGTCACTTATTTCATGTGTACACAAATGCAACACGTCAAATAGGACATTGGTGTGGCTGTGGGTATTTGTATTTGTGCGAGGTTAATCACATGAGCCATGGTCTTGTCATTTGTGCAGACAGGTTCGCCGACATGACTGTTACCTAAGTTTTGTCTATAGTTTTATCAGGTACTCCCCCCCACCCCCCACCCCATCTATTTGTATTATGTATATATTTTATATTATTTTATTTTATTATTGTTATGTATTTATTTTGTAAGAAAACAGTTGCTGAATACCTTAGTTTAGGTGTGTGTGATGCAAGTTAATAATATATTAAACGTGGAGAAGATAATAAACTCGAAACTTTTGTATCCCCCAAGACCCGAGGTGCCCCAAGTGGGTGGGATAGGATAATGTGTGTGTCTGTCCGGAGAGTGACACATGGTCCCCGAAGCAACAATACCGAGTGTCACAGTCCTCTACAATCACCAGATAGTTGGTGGGGGAGAACAAGGCTTTTTACACTCGCCTGTCCACAACCAAAACAAAAGTAAAATATAAAGCCACGTAAAAACAAAAATACTAAGACAAATATAAATCAACGTCTATCTATTTTATTCTATATACTCAGGCCCAATCCCCACTTTTCCAAATCAACGTAAAAACAAAAATAATAAGACAAATATAAATCAACAATCACCAGATAGTTGGTGGGGGAGAACAAGGCTTTTTACACTCGCCTGTCAACAACGAAAGCAAAAGCAAAAAATAAAGCCACGTAAAAACAGTGTGACTCCATAAAAGCAATATACAGTACTTCTCACTATTTATCATTATACATTACAAATGCTGTCAAAGATGCTTCATCTCCTTCAATTTCTCCATTTTAACAACGTTAAATTTGACCGTATTACATCCATTCCACACTAAACATTCAACTCGGGAAGTCCCTAACATATCTACCCACCTTTTCCCTTTCTTCATCTACTTACATTTCATCCCATTACTTCAATATGGTCAGTATGTTCTCCCTTACTATTAGTTTAGCAACATTTACTGCAACTCATACTAACAATTCAACTTAGGAAGCCCCTGTACAGTCTTTCAACCTATCCTTCCACACTCCACTATCACCAACCATTTGCATACGTAAGTGTCTTCATCTCCTCCAATTTATCTATTTTAGGAATGCTATTTTGGCCATATTACATCAATTCCACACTAATCATTCAACTCGGGAAGTCCTGAACACATCTACCCACCTCTTCCCTTTCTTAATCTACTTTAATTTCTTCCCCGTTCTTCAATACGGTCAGTGTGTCCTTTCTTACTCTTAGTTTAGCAACATTTACTGCAACAATTCAACTCAGGAAGTCTCAATGTAGCCTTTCAACCCAGCCTCCCACACTCCACTCCCTTCTCCATCATCATCACCACCAACCCTCCTCCAACCAACCTTTTATCAAATCTGTAGTCTCAACCCCTCATCATCCGACCTGGAGATCTGCCCTCACTCCAGCAATGACCAGCCGCAGCCACACGCCATCATCATTACCTGCAATTAAAGAAACAGCCGAGTTTAGCGGCACCGTAATCACCAAAAACAATAAGGGGGTAATTGGGGCTTGCTGAGGGAAGGGAGGCTGGGCTCTCTGCAGTGAGGAGCCCAGATACATGTTCACGAAGTTTGGAAGGGCTTTACAACTTCATAGATTGGCACTTCTTTAAACAAAAATGTAGTACAATTGTATCAATTAATCTTAACCTAACCGCTAAGATGGAGTAATTTAATGGGGGTAGAGTTGGTTAGGTTTGGTTAGGTCAGATTAGGCTAGGAAAGGTTATCGTAATCATCTTCGTTAAAACATAAAACAAATATATATACAAATTAGGTAATAAATAAATACAATATACTGTATACATAAATTAATACATACACAAATAATAAAGCTCAAGACTATGAACCCATCCCAACCAAAACAAAAGAGAGTATACTTGGGAACTTGGTAAGGGTAGGGAGGTTTGGTTGTGGTCTCTGCTGCAGTGAGGAATCCGGATCCATGATACGTGCGTTGACCGATTATGGCGCTGGTCTAAATGGCCAGTGCACGAACTTAAGTGGCCATATCATTGTCTCAGAGGACTATACCATTATCAAAAAGACCATCACACTATAATAAACGACCATTGCACAGGTCAAAAGGATTATCCCATGTTTGTTAACTTTTTAATAAACGACAATCGCATTTTATGAACATTGTACAATCTTAAACGATACACGTGTAATCATGAAGGACTAACGCTCAATCTTACATGACTATCGAGTTATCTTAAAAACTGTCTTCGTGGTGCAATGCATAAGTGTGTTGATTTTCGGTGTGAGCGTCCTGGGTTCGAATCCCTGGACTGCCACATGTGTTTGTTAATTTCATTAATCGAGTTTAGGAGTAAAGTTGGTTAGTGGAGAGAACATAATAAATAACTAAGACATTATATTTTACGCAAATGGATTAATCACAATCTTGTTTTACCTTGAATCAACTTCATATATATATACCGGTAATATGTGTGAACAACTAGAAACATTATCGGGAGTTGTTTGGGGTTTCCAATAGTTTCCTTCTAAGAGTAAAATTAGAGAACCACACTTTTGCCTGCGACTGAACCTAAATCGAGCAAAAGAAATAGTGTGATAAAAACCTTAATATGATAACTCACTATCCCTCTCACTCTCTTTCACTCTCAACTCCCCCCCCCCCCCCCCCCACCCACACACACACACCTACCCTATGTTTGCAGCCTGGGGATTCAGTGAGACATACGGGTGTTTCTCGACCATGGAGACACACCACACTGATTATTACGAGCGGCCCTCTAGATATATGGCTAACCTTCTCACCGGGGACCACCATTTTGGGGACTCAGAACACAAATGCTACAAAATATGCGAATACGTCATTCTCATCCACCATTCTAATTCGGTTATTCATCAATCGCATATCCACAATTGTCAAAGAGACAGTGACGATCACGTACTTTCCGCAAACTTCGTTTAGCGGAGATAATAATCAAGATCTACCGTTAAAACCTGTATGATTATGATTAAATTGTATCCCATTACTTTTCTGTGATATATTTTTCCTACGACGAAAGCTAAGTTTAGTTATCAAATAGATAGAGCGTATCTATTAGCCATGATATAAATTGTAATGCAAATAGTTAATCTAAATCTCTGACTAGCCATAATAGTTTCATGTCATCATCACGTAAGGTTACCCAAGTTGTAATGGTGTCTTGTATCATGTAATTGTAATGTAAATAGTTAATCTAGATATATGACGAGCTATTATTATTGTATGTCATCAGCACGCAAGATTACTCGAATTGTGATGTTGTCTTGTATAATGTTGAGTGATCCCCATCTGGTCCGGAGTGTGAGAACAAGACAAGTCCGCGGAGAAGGGACACGACTTGGGTTTGATAGGGTGTTATTAGTGTAAATGATGCAGCCTCCATCTATCGGGCACCGCTTGGGGGCCTAGCATACAGTCCTAACCCACCTCCCTCCTTCCCGTCCACAATCCCACTACGGAGATTTTAGGATTAGTCTCGCGAGCGTTTTTTCCGGTATTTATTCTTGGCATCTCTGATCTGGACATTTTAGATTAAAGGTGTGTTAGATGTGAGTCATCTATATTTATCTACTTTTAATCAGTCTGCCGATACCGATGGAAAAAGAGCCCCAAAATGCAGCTAGACTTACTATATATACCAATCGAAAATCGCCGGAAAAGCCTCTTGGCTTTTAGGATTTTCCAGTTGGTACCCGAACGTATTCCCATCCCCCTACGGTGCTCTAGGACTCAAACTGGTATCCGCACGCATTGAAAACACCCCCTACGATGCTCCAGATTAGAACCTCCAGACACGCCTTCCAAACGTCTTCATTAGCATCTGGTTTACGAAGCTACGGCGGTGTAAGTATCTTGGTGTGGCTGGCGAGTTACGGAATGACCGAGCGATAGACACCTACACCCTCCCTCCCTCCCTTCCTCCCTCCACACTGACAAGCATTCAAGACTTGGAGGGGGCCCGGGGATGAAATTATATCTTTAAGTTGGAGGTTACTGGAAGGAATGTTGACATGTGTGTGATTAGCCGCGGAGAGACGAGGCTGCCACTCCATCTCTTGTCATTCCAATTTTCGCCATTAATATAAATCCATACGCACGAGTTGAGCTAAAATTAAGTAGCTAAATAAGTACGTAACAAGTATTCTAGATAATGAGGATGATTTGGTGGCATTTTTGAGGGGGACTTAGATATTTGAGATAATATTGACCATACGGCAACTCCCCCCCGAAGGCTGGGAAATGGTCACAGGTAAGCGGCCACACTCACCATTACAATCCTCGGCGTTTAAAGTCCAATTACATAGTTCTGTCAAAATTGGCCATTATAGTTGTCAAAACGTTTCATCCCGCAACCGATCGGTCAGTCCGCCGGGCGAGGGGCTCCATCGCTGTCCGGCTGATTATAAACGAAACGTCCGATAACTACCAGAAAACTGTTCGGCCGCCCGGGAATCGTCATTACGGGCCGGGGGAAATGATACACCGGTAAAGGCTTCGGAGTTAACCCTTTCAGTACACGATGACGCCTTTCTTACCTTACAGTCTGGCTATCATTAGAAGGTGTTATGCAGCTTAAGAAGTTGTGGGAGTTTGCTGGTTACTTGAGATGAGTTTCACCTCTCTAAAGGCTAGCTAATATTATTTAACTGCATAATTTCACCTAAAAGCATAACCACAATATAATGTGAGATAGCCAGGGCAGTTTTCTAACGAAAAATACATACATTTGTCTCGAAAGGAGCATTTTTACTGTGTTTTTTTTTTTTTTTTTTTTCTTGATGGAGGGCTATGGAGGAAAGCGTCTAAATCAAGTTACAATACCACGAAAAAGACGTCACTCATTAGTATATGGTTAGTAAAGGGTTAAGCATAAAGCCAAGGATAGAACCGTGTGAGTGTTAAGTGAGGGTAGTGGGCAAGAACTGTGAATGAGGGTGTTTGGGTATGCTAATTACGAGGGTAGGTAATACTGATGGCAGACTTAGTGGATGGGGAGGGTCATTGAGGGTAAAGAGAAGATGAAGACGAGTGATGAGGGTTAGTTGAATGTGGCTCAGGTTTGTCGACACATATATTTTCTTTTCTATGTGTATGAAGGAGATGAGATGGGTTGGGTGTGAAAGGGATCTGCCGTGTGTGGGGGAAATTGGCTCTCTGCAGACTCCCGTTATCTTATGTTCTTATGCTGCCTGTACAGAGTCTCCCCCAGAGTAAAAAGAGTGACAGAGACAAATTCAAGGGACGTTGTGGTCCAAATGTCTGGACACACGAAGTTTAAAGCAGTTAATCTATTTTTTATTTATTTCACCCAAACACCAAACACCTCCAATAAAATTAATGAAAGCATGTGATCCACCGGGATTCGAACCTGGGTTACCATACACATATGTGTAAACACACTAACCATTACACCATCAAGCCAGTTAAAGGTTTATGCACAAGCCTACGTTTTATTATCCATTCTCAAATACTGTATATTAATTTAATCATGTACATATTGTGTACATATTGTGTACATATTGTGTACATATTGTGCACAAGTGTAGATTTGGGTTAAAAACAAAAGGAGGGCGAATGTTGGGCGAGATTGAACAGCAAGGCGGTTGTAGGGTGAGTATGACACAAGGGTGACTGAAGAGCGAAATATTACATCAGGGACTGAAAAGTGACAATTATCGAGGGTGACTAGAACGGTTGTTGTTGTTGTTGTTGTTGTTCCCCAAGCTGCCTGGCCGAACAGCCCCAAGGCCCCGAGTAAGGCCAAGGCCATAAACGAGCGCCCCCACAGAACCCTCCCTGCCGACCACAATAAAGCCTGGGTGACTGAAGCCACTCCATGGCGGGGAACTGAGAGGGTGCGTAAACGCCCGGGAAACCAAAGCCCCACCCAGGGCCCTGTGCCCCTCAGCAATTATGAAGAGAAAGTTGAGGGGCAAAGGAATAATGTGACGCTTTAGCTTCCAATCTTGGTAGATTGGGAGGTCAATCCACGGAAGAGACGCCGTCACTTGAGATCTAGAAAATATATAAGTAAAAGGAACAGTCAGAGTAAGCTATGGGTATGGCAGAGATCGCTCAGGTCTCACTCTGATAGACCAGCCCATCGCCACGGGTAAGGTTATCAGGATAGGGTGAGGTAATTGTACATAGGGTGAATGATAATGTATAGAGTGAGGGTGGCAGGGTAGTGAGGGGGTGGCAGGGTAGGGTGAAGGTGACAGGGTAAGGTTAAGGTAGCAGGGTTAGGGTGAATGTGGTTATATAGGGTGAAGGTGGCAGAGGTGACAGATTAGGGTAAGTGTGACTGTATAGGGTGAGGGTGGCAGGGTAGTGAGGGGGTGGCAGGGTAGGGTGAAGGTGACAGGGTAAGGTTAAGGTAGCAGGGTTAGGGTGAATGTGGTTATATAGGGTGAAGGTGGCAGAGGTGACAGATTAGGGTAAGTGTGACTGTATAGGGTGAGGGTGGCAGGGTAGGGTGAGGGTGGCAGGGTAGGGTGAAGGTGACAGGGTAAGGTTAAGGTAGCAGGGTTAGGGTGAATGTGGTTATATAGGGTGAAGGTGGCAGAGGTGACAGATTAGGGTAAGTGTGACTGTATAGGGTGAGGGTGGCAAGGTAGTGAGGGGGTGGCAGGGTAGGGTGAAGGTGACAGGGTAAGGTTAAGGTAGCAGGGTTAGGGTGAATGTGGTTATATAGGGTGAAGGTGGCAGAGGTGACAGATTAGGGTAAGTGTGACTGTATAGGGTGAGGGTGGCAGGGTAGGGTGAGGGTGACTGTATAGGGTGATGGTGGTAGGGTAGGGGTGAGGGTGGAGGTGGCAGGGTTAGGGTGAAGGTGGCAGAGGTGACATATTAGGGTAAGTGTGACTGTATAGGGTGAGGGTGGCAGGGTAGGGTGAGGGTGACTGTATAGGGTGAGGGTGACTGTATAGGGTGATGGTGGTAGGGTAGGGGTGAGGGTGGAGGTGGCAGGGTTAGGGTGAAGGTGGCAGAGGTGACATATTAGGGTAAGGATGACTATATAAGGGTGAGGGTGACTTTATAAGGGTGAAGGTGGTAAGGAAGGCGCCACCAGCAGCAGAACAGGAAGAGCAGGGAAGGGGGTGCCCAGGGTAGACACGAGACCACCCTGGGGCAGCCACGGGGAATAAAAACCTCACCCAGTCACACACACACACACACACAGACAGGGGACTAAAAACCTCACCCAGTCACACCTCCCATGGCTCAAGCACGCACACACACATACACTCACTCACACACACACACACACCACCTCCCCTCTTCACCATCACAACCCCAACCAACCTCACCCGTCTCTCCCAACGATTCATGTCCGTCACAAACTCCTCAATGAATCGGTCTCACACACGCTGGATCCCTATAGTACTGGGGTTTGATATTTACACCATTGGACTGAGGACGCGGTCGAGGTATCGGGGTCAGAATACGAAATGAGGGCGGTTTCACACGAACGCCTTTTCAGACGACATTCGATCGAGAAACTTCAACCTAGCCGCATTTCCAGGCATATTGTTAAGCTAATGTAAGCAACTAAGCTTAAAATAGATTATGTTAGTCTGACTGGAAACTTATCGAACTTAAATTCAGACGCTTCCAGACCCCGAATTGCCGAAACAAATACCAGAAACTAAAGCCCATGTGACTTGATTCAGGTGTTCGGGAAATAAAAGGGCAAAACCTCCCGCCGCCCTGAGCTCTCTCCAGTCCACTTTCCTTATAGAGTCCCGCGCGGGTTGACCCCACTTGACCTCACACCCGCCCAAAGGCGAGTCGAGGACAAGCCCGGAGACGACGCCCATATCAATGCGTGGGCGGCGGTAGGGGGCGAGAGGGGGGGGGGGGGGGGGAGTTTTATTTATACGTTACAACTGAGATGGGTGAGGTCGTATATGTGGCAACTTCCGATATTGGTCTAGCTTGCTTTACCGTACTCACTTGACATTTAATAATATACTATGACATATTTATAATAATATAGGTAGGAGCAGTTCCAACATAATTGCCATCTTCAAGTATCATGCAGCGGTGTTGTCATAATGTACAGTTCACCACATAAGTTCTGTTCGTCTTCGTGATCTTATACATGGAAATACAATGCACATGATTGAATTAAGGGAAGGTTTTTAGTGTGTTTCCTAGACTTCCATCAAGCTTGAAATTACACCCCCTTGACTCCCTTTCAAGATAAATTTGTACATTTTTCAGTAGAAAAATGTCCCGGCCGAAGGCCGATTCCTCTTAAATTGCAGGCTCGCTTTCGCTCGCCAGGAAAAAATGACACCTGAATGGCACGAAAGGTCTTAATATGGGGTGAAAGTTCTTAAAATCGATAAAGTAATGGGGCGAACGTTTTATAATATCAAAAGTAATGGGGCTAAACATGAGGGAGAAGGGGGTAAAGAAAAAAGTCCCTCAAGTGGATATCTCCCCTTAAGAGTGTGTTCCTCTTAGTGATCTAATACTGTACATGGAAATACAATGCGCGCCATTTAATTAAAAGTGTAGTTTCTAATGCAGTGGTTAACTCCTCTGAATAGTCAACTGCCAATAAACAAAACAAAAACACTCGCAATGCATTCATACTATATGTACAGTACTTTGATATGCAACATCACGACGAAGAACAAAACGTGTGCGGGCAACAGTACCAATTGCTTAACCCTCTCACGTTCTTGACGCAATTTTGAGCCTATTAGGGATACTTTAAAGCCTTTGTTACCATCAGGGGTATTTAGAAACCTTTAGTTTAGTTACTTCAACCTCTGCAGTTGTCTTTGAGTTAGCTGTGGGCAGACAACTAATTTTGGTGAGGTAATTATAAGAGTGAGAGAACTCTATTTAGTATTGCTAATCTGGCAACCTCTGCGTCATATGATCGTGAGAGGGTTAACAATATATGAAGCAAAAAGGTTGTAGGGAGGGGCGGAGGAAGATGCAGTGAGAGATACGTAGGGTAAGTGAAAACTGGTCAACCTATTACCAACCACTGAAAGACCACACAGAGGAGAAGGGGGGCCAGAAAAACCGACCCATCCCCCTTAAGGGGAGGTATTTAGTTTGTTCCCTAGACCTCCATCAAGCTTAAAATTACACCCCCTTGAGTCCCTTTCAAGATAAATTTGTACATTTTTCGGTAGATAAATGTCCCGGTTCCTCTTAAATTACAGGCTCGCTATCGCTCGCCAGGATAAAATCGACACTTGAATTGCACGAAAGGTCTTAATATGGGGTGAAAGTTCTTAAAATCGCTAAACTAATGGGGCAAAAGTTTTATAATATCAAAAGCAATGGGGCTAAACATGAGGTAGAAAGGGGTCAAGAAAAAAATCCCTCACGTGGAGATCTGCCCTTAAACATGGACCATATTGATATATCACAGAGAAACCTGGTGTAAGTGTTGCCAAAGGGTTGACGATTATCTAGGATTATTTCATCAATGTTCGCTACTGGTTCATTTTCCATCGGATTGTGGTGGATAACGCCCTTAATTACATAATATATACATCATACATCTAACATAGCCACCCACGGACCAGATACCTTACACCACCACCAGTGTAACTAACAATATCATATGCTTCAAAATATGGCCGAAACGTCTGGATCCAATATGAAATTAATAAAGATGGTGTTCGTAAATACATTGGTGTTACTATATCTGCTGTACTATATTACATTACCCCCCCCCCCCACACACACACACACACACACATGCACACAAACCCCTCCATTACCTCACCCCAGGCATCATTTGACCACAACATTACCTGGCCTTCATATTACCTCACCTTAGTCACCTCATTTGTTTACTCACCTCCCAACCTAGGTATTGCCGAGAGATAGATATATTTACTATGCACCAAATACATTACAAAGGCATACAAAGGAACACGAACCAAATTAAATACCACATATATATACAAATTAAATACCACACATATATACAAATTGATGTAATGATTAGTACAATAGGCCCATATTGCACATGACTAAGACATTGATATTTTGTGCCCAATTGTAACGAATTAGTGTACGACAAATAATTAGTGAATCGAAATGTATAATTATTTGCGGAAATAAAGGTTATTGAATTAACTCTCTCTCTCTCTCTCTCTCTCTCTCTCTCTCTCTCTCTCTCGCAGCAGTGAGAGGTGTGGGTGAAAGGCCTGGGGGTGCCGTACATGGAGGTAAGAGGGGCGGTATGTGTCTCTTTCACCAAGAATCTCCTACCATGAAATATATCTTTTGGTTGAAATTAATGCTTATTGTGAAAACGTGTGCTCTCAGTGTGAAATTCAATCGTATGTAGTATATAATCAGTATTCCTTAAGCTCATATTATCCCTAAGGTTGAAATAATTAATGATTACGCTTGATATACTCATGAGGTTGAAATTTAATCCTAGGTTAAAATAATCAAATATAAGTCCGATATTGTTATTGAAGCCAAATTTACGACTTAGGTTGAAATTAATTGTAAAGTTGAATTAATTACGCATAAATTTAGCCAGAAGCTGACAATCGTAAGCTAAGGCAATATTGACATAAGCTTCACTAGATAGCGATAACAGTGCAATCATAGTTCATCCATCAACTCAATCAACTCCAGCAACTCGTAAATGTATATCAATTATAACAAAAATAGCAGAATCCATTATAATGCCGCATGTCTCGCCTTTAAAGAATGAAAGAAAGAGTTAGCTTTGACAAATGCTAAAGATCATATGAAGTGTAAAGATACGCTATGCTAATGTGTTTAAACCCTTGGCCCCCATAGCACTCCCCCAGGAAACTCGATGCTGGGGGTCCCATTAGCATTAAGGGGTGGGGAAAGAGGGTGTTCTGGACCCCCTTCTCCCTCGCGTTCAGCCCCATTAGTTTAGATGTGTTAAGACATTTATCCCATTAGTTTAGCTATTTTAAGACCTTTGTCGCAATTTAGGTGTCCATTTTTGTCTGGTGCATGATGGCGAGCCTACAACTTATAGGAGGAATCGGCCTTTGGCTGGAGCATAAACATTTTTCCAAGGCGGGTCTTGGGGATATCTATTGTATGTTTGATGGAGGTCTAGGGAAGACACTAGAAAACAAATTAATATAAAACATAGTAAGTAAATATAATGATAGTTTTAAGCCTCCCCTAAGGCCAAACAGGTGGCGCCGCACGCTATCGGTCGTAAGATGAGCTAACGAGTTCGCGACCTCGGGTAGTGTCGCTTTCCGGACGGAGGTCATAGAGGGAGGGTTGATGTATTCCCGAGCACACACACACACAATCGCTGGGTCAGGTCAGGTGAAGGGGGTCAGGTGGAAGGGGTTGGGTGACAGCGAAGTGACGAGAGGCAGCTTGACGGGGAATACGCAGTCACACCCGATATTTTACCTTCAGCCTTAATGGTGTAATGGTTAGAGCATGTAAGTTCTGTATGAGACATCCTAGGTTCGAATCCTGGGAGAATCACATGCTTTCATTACTTGCATTTGATTTGGGGGTTATTGATGTTAAGAACGATGTTAAAAACATAATGATGTAATGTGTTCAAGCTAATCTGGCAGAAATTGGTAACGCTGCCTTTTTATACTTTCTTTGCTGCCTTTCTAAACTGCTTGTGTGACACCGCCTTTTATTTAATATTGACTATACAAATATATAACAAGGCCGCGTTACCCATTTCTGCCAGGTTAGCTTCAATACATTTTAGTTTAGATCAACATATTCATTCTAGTGACATTTCAGGACATTTTTGCAGCGGTATTGGCGACTAGGTTGATGGTAAAATATTACAAATGGCATAATTCTTATAAATATTAATAATAATAATTCATAGGCTATCACAGATGAGTTGCCAAAAATACATTGCCCTTTCCTACACCATCCATAAGGCGTAGAGATGGTGAAGTTTTTTTTTTTTTTTTTTTTTTTTTTTAAGCCCGTGAGGTCTTGTTCCAGTCTAGGGAGTGAGACATGTGAAGCACGTAGAGTACAACGAGCACCTGCCATCTTGCCTTCACATGAGGCACGGTGCTCACTCATGGCCCGAAACGACCCCATCTCTGAAGCCACCTCGTTCCCGTGCTTCACTGTCTCACCCCCTACACTCGGACTCTCACACTTACACACACAACGCCACCTGTTGAGCAGATAACTCACCAGGCATTGCACCCCTATAGCATATTTTGAATATGGGAATATTCATACAGTGCTATTTAAT
Source organism: Paralithodes platypus (assembly GCA_032716605.1). NCBI lineage: Eukaryota > Metazoa > Arthropoda > Malacostraca > Decapoda > Lithodidae > Paralithodes > Paralithodes platypus. Next base: position 42,309,387 of record CM064505.1, read on the forward strand.
CAGGAAACAATGAGGGTATTTTATTGACGTTTCGGTGGGCTTGTGGTAATGCACTGAAACCAGGTACAGCACAAATTCCATCCCAATAATATCTTCCCATTGATACATCGAGATTTGAACCCGGGACCTTTGGATTACCAGGCCAGTGGCAAGACCACTCCACCACACCTCCCCAGGTGTGTGGTAAGATGTCCGGTATTAGAGATGTAAGGGTAAATTTAAACTGAGGATAAGTGCGATGTTGGTAAGGTATGGTGGTAGATGTCAGGTATTAGATGTTTGATGGTAAATGTATAGAGTGCAAGAGATGTTGGGTATTAGAGATGTAATGGTGAATGTATACAGAGGGTTAGTGCGGTGTTGGTAAGGTGTGGTGGTAGATGTCAGGTATTAGATGTTTGATGGTAAATGTATAGAGTGCAAGAGATGTTGGGTATTAGAGATGTAATGGTGTATGTATACAGAGGGTTAGTGCGATGTTGGTAAGGTATGGTGGTAGATGTCAGGTATTAGATGGTTGATGGTAAATGTATAGAGTGCAAGAGATGTTGGGTATTAGAGATGTAATGGTGTATGTATACAGAGGGTTAGTGCGGTGTTGGTAAGGTGTGGTGGTAGATGTCCAGTAATAGATGATTGACGGTGAATGTATTACACAGTGTAAGTGCGGTGGTGGTAAGAAGTAGTGGTAGATGTCAGGTATTGGATATTTGATGGAAAATGTAAACAGGGGTTTAGTGCGATGTTGGTATGGTGTGGTGTTAGATGTCAGGTATTAAATGCGTGATGGTAAAAATGTGTACCGAGGGTAATTGGAGGTTAGTATGTGATAGGAGTGTATGGTAGGTGTGTGATGGCATATAGGATGTGTGATGATATAGGGTGTGTGTGAAGGAAAGTGTGGTCGGAGTGTGTGGTAGGTGCGCTGTGTGTGGCCGGTGTGCGGTGGTAGTGTAAGTGATAGTAAATGCAGAGTTAAAGTTAAATATTGTTACGGAAGGTAGTAGAGCTGTAGTGGTAGCAGTACTAGATGATAAAAGTACGGTAGTGTGTTGTACGTATACTGGTAGATACTAAAATTGCTAGAACATAATGCTAAACGGCAAAATTATGGTTGTGGGTGTTTGAGGCTTAATGCAATTATAGAGGTAGGACCCGAGTTTTAGCAGTGACTATACGGAGTGTATTGCTATGCAGAATACCGATGCCAAGAATGATAGAAGTACAGAATAGCAATGTATATACCCCTGAGTCATAGTATGATCAAGAATGATAGAAATCTTCAAGGTAAAATAAGATAGGTACGATCCTACGGTACATGAACGAGATGAGCAGGGTGTGAAATGGATCTGTCTTATGTGGGTCAATCGGCTTTCTGCAGGCTCCCGTTTCCATATGTTCTTATGTCCAATGAGACAGCGTATATGCTTGTTATTCTACCTACCTCCAGATTATTATATACAAATCTGGATGAACCTGCCAGAATTAAAAAGTAAATTTGATTTTACCCATATAATCTTATGGGTCCTTCCTAATCTGAGTTCAAACACCTGTCCGTAGTACTATATAAGTAAAAAAAAAAAAAAAACGTTGACTGATTGAAGGGGTTAAATGCAATAATAATTGGGAATGGATATACTGATAACATTTGGTAGCTTATTACCAAGTGTAAGTGGTGAAATGTACTAAACGTAATAGAGACAAAGAATTAACCCGTTTTGCGCTGGTATTTTTTTTTTCAACAACATTTAGAGGATTATATGAAGCTTAGGAAGGGTATGTGGCATCTTAAAGGATTAATTGAGATAATCTGTAGCCTTTTCATGGGTAGAAATCCTTCCTAAACTGATTAAAATCGTCTAATCGTTGTCAGAATATAATGGTACTGAATGAGTTAACCCTTTCACGCATTTATGACACAGAGGTTGCCAGATTAGCAATAAGAAATAGAGTTCTCTCACTCTTACAATTACCTCTCCAAAATTAGTTTTCTGCCCACAGCTAACTCAAAGACAACTGCAGAGGTTGGAGTAACTAAACTAAAGGTTTCTAAATACCCCTGATGGTAACAAAGACTTTAAAGTATCTCCAATAGGCTCAACACAGCTAACTCAAAGACAACTGCAGAGGTTGGAGTAACTAAACTAAAGGTTTCTAAATACCCCTGATGGTAACAAAGGCTTTAAAGTATCCCCAATAGGCTCAAAATCGCGTCATATGTCGGAGAGGGTTAAGTGCAACAGGTGGTAATGTATACAAACTAAGCAGTAAAGTATTAAGTGTCGTAAGTGGTCAAGTACTAAGTGCAGGAGATGACCGTGTAATTTGTTAAGTACTCTCTCCATGGTGAAGTATCATTAGTTGCCAAGTATCTTATATAATTAGTTGCCAAGTATCTTTATATAATTAGTTGCCAAGTATCTTTATATAATTAGTTGCCAAGTATCTTTATATACTTAGTTGCCAAGTATCTTTATATAATTAGTTGCCAAGTATCTTTATATAATTAGTTGCCAAGTATCTTTATATAATTAGTTGCCAAGTATCCTTATATAATTAGTTGCCAAGTATCTTTATATAATTAGTTGCCAAGTATCTTTATATAATTACTTGCCAAGTGTCTTTATATAATTAGTTGCCAAGTATCTTATATAATTAGTTGCCAAGTATCTTTATATAATTAGTTGCCAAGTATCTTTATATCATTAGTTGCCAAGTATCTTTATATAATTAGTTGCCAAGTATCTTTATATAATTAGTTGCCAAGTATCTTATATAATTAGTTGCCAAGTATCTTTATATAATTAGTTGCCAAGTATCTTTATATAATTAGTTGCCAAGTATCTTATATAATTAGTTGCCAAGTATCTTATATAATTAGTTGCCAAGTATCTTATATAATTAGTTGCCAAGTATCTTTATATAATTAGTTGCCAAGTATCTTTATATAATTAGTTGCCAAGTATCTTATATAATTAGTTGCCAAGTATCTTATATAATTAGTTGCCAAGTATCTTATATAATTAGTTGCCAAGTATCTTATATAATTAGTTGCCAAGTATCTTATATAATTAGTTGCCAAGTATCTTATATAATTAGTTGCCAAGTATCTTATATAATTAGTTGCCAAGTATCTTTATATAATTAGTTGCCAAGTATCTTTATATACTTAGGAGACTTGAACACGTACGCGGTTTAACCCTTAAGGGGAGGTATTTAGTTTGTTCCCTAGACCTGCATCAAGCTTAAAATTACACCCCGTAGAGTCCCTTTCAAGATACATTTGTACATTTTTCGGTAGAAAAATGTCTCGGCCGAAGGCCGGTTCATCTTAAATTACAGGCTCGCTATCGCTCGCCAGGATAAAATTAACACCTGAATGGCACGAAAGGTCTTAATATGGGGTGAAAGTTCTTAAAATCGCTAAACTAATGGGGCAAACGTTTTATAATATCAAAAGCAATGGGGCTAAACATGAGGGAGAAAGGGGTCCAGAAAAAAATCCCCCAAGTGGAAATCTCCCCTTAAAGTACCAGTGCCAGTACAAATTTATCTTGAAAGGGACTCTACGGGGTGTAATTTTAAGCTTGATGGAGGTCTAGGGAACAAGCTAAATACCTCCCCTTAAGGGTTAACTTGATTTCTGGCTGCTATTAGACGATATTACTGTTGGACAAGGGTCTCCAGCAAATTAACAGTCTTCGAACTATCTTACTTAACCCTTTTGACTACCTCTGGCCTTGTTTAAATTGCAAAAAACACAAATTGTCTAAATATAGCCAGCAATGACATCAACGAGACGTCGCCGGTACAAAAGGGAATCAGGGAGTGTTTTTCTGAACCCCCTTCTACCCCATTTTCATCCCAATTAGTTTTGAAATTATAAGACTATCACCCCCATAAGGTTGGCTATCTTAAGGGGAGGTTTTTAGTGTGTTCCCTAGACTTCCATCAAGTTTGAAATTACACCCCCTTAACTCCCTTTCAAGATAAATTTGTACATTTTTCGGTAGAAAAATGTCCCGGCCGAAGGCCGATTCCTCTTAAATTGCAGGCTCGCTATCGCTCGCCAGGAAAAAATTGACACCTGAATGGCACGAAAGGTCTTAATATGGGGTGAAAGTTCTTAAAATCGCTAAAGTAATGGGGCGAACGTTTTATAATATCAAAAGTAATGGGGCTAAACATGAGGGAGAAGGGGGTAAAGAAAAAAAGTCCCTCAAGTGGATATCTCCCCTTAAGACCTTTCAGCCCATTTCTGTAAATTCTCCCCTTAATCCCTTCTGTACTGGAGCCGTCCTTTTAACTTTATGCTGGCTACTATTAGACGAGTTCATTAACCCTTTCACGCACATATGACGCAGAGGTTGCCAGATTAGCAATAAGAAATAGTTATCTCACTCTTATAATTACCTCTCCAAAATTAGTTTTCTGCCCACAGCTAACTCAAAGACAACTGCAGAGGTTGAAGTAACTAAACTAAAGGTTTCTAAATACCCCTGATGGTAACAAAGGCTTTAAAGTATCCCTAATAGGCTCAAAATCGCGTCATATGTCGGAGAGGGTTAAGTATAAAAAAGGAATTCTAGCAATCAACAGGCTTTGAACTATCTCACCTAACCCTGTTCACTACCATAGCTCCTTCTAAAACTGCACTAAATCGTCTAAATAAACTAAACTATAATTTAAAATACGTCGCCGGTACAGAAAGGGCTAAGCCTTGATATGCGTAAACAGTCAAATGTTTATAGATCAGTAACCCTTTAGATAATATTATAGTATCGATGTTCAGCCTATTATATCTTGACAGCCATCAATAGTATTCAGTACAGTGACGAATGTAGGTACGGTCGTGGACATATCTTCTTAACCACCCTGTGATTTTCAGTATGCAAGGAATACATATTGAAGCGACCCGTATATATAGCATATATATATATATGTATGCAATTATCAATATGTAAATTTATGCAAAGACAAAATATATTCGTAAATTGATTATAAGTTTTAATTGCATAATGAAAAACACCGGGTGGATAAGCACATGTGTCCACGACTGTACGTGTTCTAAAAACATGATTACCACGTGTTTTAACCCTTTGAAGATTATGACACATTTTAACAGGTTTTTCGTGCTGTCACTATACGATTGTATACAGTTTAGAGAGGATCAGTTGTGACTATAAGGTTACAGACAATCACCCCTTCACTCACTCAACCCCACAATTTGCCGGAGGCTAACAGGTTTTTCACCATACGTAGACGGAGGTCTTTTTAAAATTAAAAAAAAAACAAAAAAAAACAAAAACAAAATCTCACTTAACCTTCTGACTTCCATATACCCTTCCTAATCTGAATAAAATAGTCTAATAATAGCCAGTAACAGAAGTCCTCGGTTTCTCTAAGGGTTTCAAGTATATAAGTAAGTGGTGGTGTGTGTAAGTGGGACTATGCTAAATGAAGGTAGTGAGTTATTTTTTTATTAGACCACCTCTAAATGTATTCTTAAATATTTATGTAGGTATAAACTTGTCATATTTATATATATATATATATCTTTCGTTTGTTTTGTAAACATTGCAACCCATGACCACATAAACTAATCTCATTATTTTGTTCGTCATTCTCAAATGACAATAAAAAAGTTGTTACTATTTTGACTTATAATTACAGTATTTATTTCATTTAAACTTAATTTAGAATATCCATGAGGCCTTAGGATGTATACTGTATATGGCAATCAGTATTCTTTGTAGCATTACACCTAAATTACACCTAAATTAGTATAATTAGTTTACTTATATTTTTATTAATAATAGCATGATTATTACTATCGTTATTATTATTACTATTATAACATTATTTATATTAAGGATGTTTAGTATCTATATATGGAAGGAAGCATGTCATTCTTCGTTGTCAATATATTCTTTTAAGTATCCGGTTTATATTGTCATATATATATATATATATATATACTTGTGCTTTTCATTGTCTTTGTACTGTTCTTAACAGAGTATTCAATATATCAATCTTGGTCTGTAGTCCCATTATAGACTGCAGTTGTTTTAATCAATCAAATATTATTATTATTATACCCACATGAGTATAGATAAGTGCAGTTTTGTCAATATTATTATTATTATACCCACATGAGTATAGATAAGTGCAGTTTTGTCAATATTATTATTATACCCACATGAGTATAGATAAGTGCAGTTTTGTCAATATTATTATTATTATACCCACATGAGTATAGATAAGTGCAGTTTTGTCAATATTATTATTATTATACCCACATGAGTATAGATAAGTGCAGTTTTGTCAATATTATTATTATTATACCCACATGAGTATAGATAAGTGCAGTTTTGTCAATGTTTGTTTGCATTTTAGCTACTTAAATGTTTAATTAGTTTTGATTAAGATGCTTTCATTATTATTCATGTCATCATTACCATAATTCATGATTTAATAATTAGTTCCTTCAAATCTCTCCGTTATCTTTATATAAAATATATATTAATTTGAAATTCATTAAGATCTTGTAACTCAAAATGACGACAATTAATAAATTGACTGCCAAACTTATTAGGATTTGATAAAATGTAAAACACACACATCCAAGGAAAAAATACACATGAGTAAAAATTCAACACGTTTTAATGAACATAAATCTCCACAACGTAACACAGTATTAACATAGTAAAGCCACAATATGCAGCAAATATTTTACAAAGTAATTAAAGCTTGTCAGGCACATGGCACAGAAAGTAGGGTTGAAAGTCGTAGAAGAGGTTAAAATTATCGATCGGGTAATTGTATCTATCTGCTCATGATGTCAGCGATGGAGAACCCGAGTCTCTTGGGCGGCTGGACGATTGTAGGGAGCTCCTCGTCTTCCTCAGTCAGCGTCTGCATCACGTCGTCTTCGTCACAGTGTAACACATCCACCACTACCGTGTCTTCCTGGTGGGCGTGGGGGGGCGGCGTGATGGTGGGCGTGGAGATGAGAAGAGGCGAGGGCGTGAGCATGGGCGTGGTGTTACTGCTGATGGTGGAGGTAATTGTGTCGTGGGCGTGCTGAGCCTTGTGCACGGCCAAGGTCCGGGCCTGACAGAAGCCCTTGCCACAGACCTCACACTTGAAGGGTTTTTCTTTGCTGTGTATGTACTTGTGGTCTCGTAGGTGGTCCTGTCTCCTGAAGGCCTTACCACAGATGTCGCAGGGGAAGGGCCGCTCGTCCGTGTGTGTTCTCTCGTGGATCAACAAGTTATAACTCTTTGTGAACTCACGTTGACAATACTTGCAAATATATCGCTTCTTGGGTCGGCTGAGGCGGCCTCCAGGTGTCAGTAGGAGACGGTTGAGGGCAAGGTCTCCGGCGCCCAGGGCAGCGGCAGCAGCCCACGGCAGGTGACCAAAGGGCACTGATCCGTAGTTCTGCAGCATCCCCATCAGTCTTGATTCTAGACCGAAGGGAGCATGTTGTTTGTTGACACTGGTTGGCGGCACTTGGGGCAGGAACGGTAAGGACTGGAACAACGGGAAGGCTGGGGGCACTCGCGATAACGGTGTGAATGCGGACCCCAAGGTACCGGGTGTGAACTTGGTACCGAGAGTGGACGGATCGGGCCGAGCGGCTAACACTGACGTACGCTCCATTCTGATGAGGTAGTGAGTCTGCTTAAAATTCTCGGCCCGCGCGCTTATATACCCCTGGTTCTTCTCGGGGGCACAAGGGGCCGACTATTGGCTGCCGAGACGCGGTGGGGCGCGGTGCTACTGGCTCAGATTCACCGTGGGCGGGGTCAGCTTTAAAACCACCTCTGCTATTGGTGGAGACGGAAAAGCAGGAGGGATGTAGGAGCCTCGTGACTGGCAGTTGGGCGTGTAGGAGGCTCTACTGACCCTGTCGAAGAAGTGCACGTGGATTATTATCTTCAGGCTTGGACACGCATGATATAAGACTCCTTTTATTCCCTTTTTGTTGTTGCTCTGCGTCTAATATGATGTCAAGAGGAACCTGTTGCTATATGACCCTAAGCACGACGCCTGCAACACGGGATTATGAGTGGATAGGTTCCGCAGTTCCGTTTTGCAGTGGGTGGCTGAGGTGGGTATAGGCCTGGTGGTGGTGGTGGTGGGTGGAACAGCTAAAGGTTCCCACGCCGCTCCACCACCACCTTGAGGGGGAACTATCAGCGGAACTAATCTGCTATGTGTGCTCCTCTCCCCAACCTCGCTATACCCACAGTCCTCCCATACATCCCTCTACATATTATCCTCTCTTCACTACTCTAAACTCACAAAACCCCAAACAAACTACGACAACCCATCAAGCCTACCCTCCATCATAAAATACTATCCTCAGTACCCCAAAGCAAGCCTCCTAAGTGGTATACAAGCGGGGCTATGAATAATTAAAGTGTCTAAAAATTAAGACTAGCTCAGAGACCCGTCGCGTGTACGTTCCCACACTCGAGGGTCGCCATGAGCATAGCGCACCGTTTTTTGTTTTTTTTTTTTTTCTCTGGTGTTTTGCTTTTTTGTCATTTCGTTTTTTTTTTTTTGTCGCCTGCTGGTGATTGTTGGGGTGGCGGATGGGTTAAGGGGAGGTATTTAGTTTGTTCCCTAGACCTCCATCAACCTTAAAATTACACCCCCTCGAGTCCCTTTCAAGATAAATTTGTACATTTTTCGGTAGAAAAATTTCCCGGCCGAAGGCCGGTTCCTCTTAAATTACAGGCTCGCTATCGCTCGCCAGGATAAAATAGACACCTGAATTGCACGAAAGATCTTAATATGGCCCTAATATATGGGGTGAAAGTTTTTAAAATCGCTAAACTAATGGGGCAAACGTTTTATAATATCAAAAGCAATGTGGCTAAACATGAGGGAGAAAGGGGTCAAGAAAAAAAATCCTCAAGTGGAGACCTCCCCTTAAGAGGCGACCGGGACAAGATGACGACCAGGACAAGATGATGAGCGGGACAATTGGGGGACATGTTTACAAAATGTTGAGTAAGCAGGACAACTAGAGACATTTTGGCGATATATTGTGACAGGATTAGCGAAATCGATTAAGATAATAGAGAATGGGTAAGGCAATTGAAGGAAGCTGGGCATAACTGCATTGGCTCTGATGCCTGGAGATCCTTCGTAAGCTGCGTAAAATCGTCTAATGATAGCCAGAATACTATGGGAAAAGCTTTCTCAAGTACCGAAAGGGTTAACTAAACATAACGCACTGACGAAGTATAGAATGAACAGAATACGAAGCTACTGACGACTCATAAAACGGCAGAAATAAGCAAATTCAATAATGCCCGATTCTCACAGATCCTACCTAAGTTGAATAAATCGTCTACTTATGTTCTGATTTCGAAGATGTGTACTGCACAACACGAAAACTTAACGACGAATTGTAATCTAAAACGAAAAATAAGAAACATGGTAATGGCATAACAAACGAACAATAAGAAACATGGTAATGTCATAACAAACGAACAATAAGAAACATGGTAATGGCATAACAAACGAACACTATGAAACATGGTAATGGCATAACACACGAACAATAAGAAACATGGTAATGGCATAACAAACGAACACTATGAAACATGGTAATGGCATAACAAACGAACAATAAGAAACATGGTAATGGCATAACAAACGAACACTATGAAACATGGTAATGGCATAACAAACGAACAATAAGAAACATGGTAATGGCATAACAAATAAATAAACTTGGACGAATTGTGGTAATGAGATCATGAATCGTCGATTGAAAAAAAAAGAGGAAAATATGGGATGATATATGAACTGAGGTAATACAGCATGGGCATGATATATGGGATGATATATGAACTGAGGTAATACAGCATGGGCATGATATATGAACTGAGGTAATACAGCATGGGCATGATATATGAACTGAGGTAATACAGCATGGGCATGATATATGGGATGATATATGAACTGAGGTAATACAGCATGGGCATGATATATGGGATGATATATGAACTGAGGTAATACAGCATGGGCATGATATGGGATGATATATGAACTGAGGTAATACAGCATGGGCATGATATATGGGATGATATATGAACTGAGGTAATACAGCATGGGCATGATATATGGGATGATATATGAACTGAGGTAATACAGCATGGGCATGATATATGAACTGAGGTAATACAGCATGGGCATGATATATGGGATGATATATGAACTGAGGTAATACAGCATGGGCATGATATATGGGATGATATATGAACTGAGGTAATACAGCATGGGCATGATATATGGGATGATATATGAACTGAGGTAATACAGCATGGGCATGATATATGGGATGATATATGAACTGAGGTAATACAGCATGGGCATGATATATGGGATGATATATGAACTGAGGTAATACAGCATGGGCATGATATATGGGATGATATATGAACTGAGGTAATACAGCATGGGCATGATATATGGGATGATATATGAACTGAGGTAATACAGCATGGGCATGATATATGGGATGATATATGAACTGAGGTAATACAGCATGGGCATGATATATGAACTGAGGTAATACAGCATGGGCATGATATATGGGATGATATATGAACTGAGGTAATACAGCATGGGCATGATATATGAACTGAGGTAATACAGCATGGGCATGATATATGGGATGATATATGAACTGAGGTAATACAGCATGGGCATGATATATGGGATGATATATGAACTGAGGTAATACAGCATGGGCATGATATATGGGATGATATATGAACTGAGGTAATACAGCATGGGCATGATATATGAACTGAGGTAATACAGCATGGGCATGATATATGGGATGATATATGAACTGAGGTAATACAGCATGGGCATGATATATGGGATGATATATGAACTGAGGTAATACAGCATGGGCATGATATATGGGATGATATATGAACTGAGGTAATACAGCATGGGCATGATATATGGGATGATATATGAACTGAGGTAATACAGCATGGGATGATATATGGGATGATATATGAACTGAGGTAATACAGCATGGGCATGATATATGGGATGATATATGAACTGAGGTAATACAGCATGGGCATGATATATGAACTGAGGTAATACAGCATGGGCATGAAATATGGGATGATATATGAACTGAGGTAATACAGCATGGGCATGATATATGAACTGAGGTAATACAGCATGGGCATGATATATGGGATGATATATGAACTGAGGTAATACAGCATGGGCATGATATATGGGATGATATATGAACTGAGGTAATACAGCATGGGCATGAAATATGGGATGATATATGAACTGAGGTAATACAGCATGGGCATGATATATGAACTGAGGTAATACAGCATGGGCATGACGAAATAACTGAGTAAATTGACGAAAGGAAAGTGACAAATTCACAAAAGGGCTAGGGCACAAATTGACGAAAGGTCATGGAAACAAATTGACGAAATGACTAGGGAACAAAATGGACGAAATGACTAGAGAACAAATTGACGAAAGGGCATAGGAACAAATTGACAAAAGGATTAGGGAACAAACTGACAGAAGGGCATGGGAACAAATTGACGAAAGGGCATGGGAACAAAAGGGCATGGGAACAAAAGGGTATGGGAACAAATTGACGAAAGGGCATGGGAACAAATTGACGAAAGGGCATGGGAACAAATTGACGAAAGGGCATGGGAACAAACTGACGAAAGGGCATGGGAACAATTGACGAAAGGGCATGGAAACAGATTGACGAAATGGCTAGGGAACAAATTGACGATAGGACATGGGAACAAATAGACGCAATGACTAGGGAACAAATTGACGAAAATACTAAAGTACACATTGACGAAAGGACTAGGAACCAAAATTACGAAAGAACTACAGATCAAATGGACGAAAGGACTAGGGGACACATTGACGAAATTCATCACAATCAAGACAAGAAATAGCAACGAACTTATACAATTAACATGAATGTAAGTACAAAATAACGAATTAGAGAATGAGGAAAAAAGAATGGGAAACGGGGTTGCAAATGCAAGCAATATACACAGTAACTGATGTATTAGTTAGGTTTAACGAAAACAAATATCAATAATAATATTATTAATAATCCGGGGCATTATGGGGGTACAAACAACGGACAAAATATACTGGATAAAGAAGGGGCGAAGTAACTCCCAGATTAGTTTTCTTTACGCGATGAAATGGGAAATCTTTAAATGTAAGGTAGAGCATTTTTGGGGGGTAACTGAAAATAAATAACTAAGTGAAGCATTGCCGGGTTTTGCTCTCTCTCTCTCGCTCTCTCTCTCTCTCTCTCTCTCTCTCTCCCCCCTAGGCACGGCAAACAATTGTATTGGGTTTCTGACTAACGAGAAGGGAAACTAAAGGACGAAATGCAGTATATACACATTTTGGCTGTCATTAACCGATTTTACTAAGTTTTGAAAATAATTTTGAAAGTCAAAGAGTTACGGTAATTGAGATCATCTATACTGATTTGATTGGTAAAAATCCCTCGAAAGCTTTACACAATCCCCTGATGTTGACTAGAATAAAAGGAAATGCAGCCACAGTTTGCTGAAGGGGCTGGATAAGGGGAACGAGCAATGTTGGAAGACAAGTTATAGACGAACTAATAATTATTTAACTAATAATTACACGAGCACAACAAACAAGGGATATGCTAAGACGAATTAACCCCTTCTGTACCGGCGACGTCTTTTAAATTATATGCTAGCTATATTTAGACGCTATTGTTCAGTTTAAGAACGATATGTGGTAGTACAAAGGGATAAGTGAGATAGTTCGAAGCCTATCAATTGGTGGAGGCTCTTTTGAAACTGAAAACAAATCGTCTTATAGTAGCCAGATCAAAGTTTAAAAATACGTCGCCGGTAAAGAAGGGGTTAAGACCAACATAAACCACTTCCAAACAGACAAACAATACAGAGGACAAGAACAAGGAGATAATTTCCAAGAAGAGGAATATTGGGTTATTAAGAGTAGTAGAATATGTGTGACAAAATATATTAAATGGGCGAGTAAGAATAGGACAAGTACGGGAGGATATGTAAAAGGACAAGTACGGGAGGATATGTAAAAGGACAAGTACGGGAGGATATGTAAAAGGAAAAGTACGGGAGGATATGTAAAAGGACAAGTACGGGAGGATATGTAAAAGGACAAGTACGGGAGGATAATTATGTAAAAGGACAAGTACGGGAGGATATGTAAAAGGACAAGTACGGGAGGATATGTAAAAGGAAAAGTACGGGAGGATATGTAAAAGTACCAAGAGTACGAGGGGTGCGAGTAGTGGACGGTGTATAAGAGTAGAACGAGTAAAGGGAGGGGGGAGGGAAAATAAGAGTACGAGGGGTGCGAGTAGTGGACGGTGTATAAGAGTAGAACGAGTAAAGGGAGGGGGGTGGGTAATATGAGTACGAGGGGTGCGAGTAGAGGACGGTGTATAAGAGTAGAACGAGGTAAAGGGAGGGGGGTGGGTAATATGAGTACGAGGGGTGCGAGTAGTGGATGGTGTATAAGAGTAGAACGAGTAAAGGGAGGGGGGTGGGTAATATGAGTACGAGGGGTGCGAGTAGTGGACGGTGTATAAGAGTAGAACGAGTAAAGGGAGGGGGGGGGGGGGGGTGTGTACGGTAATACGAGTACGAGGGGTGCGAGTAGTGGACGATGTATAAAAGTAGAACGAGTAAAGGGAGGGGGGGAGGAAATAAGAGTACGAGGGGTGCGAGCAGTGGACGGTGTATAAGAGTAGAACGAGTAAAGGGAGGGGGGGGGGGAATAAGAGTACGAGGGGTGCGAGTAGTGGATGGTGTATAAGAGTAGAACGAGGAAAGGGAGGGGGGTGGGTAATATGAGGACGAGGGGTGCGAGTAGTGGACGGTGTATAAGAGTAGAACGAGTAAAGGGAGGGGGGGGGGTAATAAGAGTACGAGGGGTGCGAGTAGTGGACGGTGTATAAGAGTAGAACGAGTAAAGGGAGGGGGGGGGGGGGAAGGAGGGGGGTTAATAGGAGTAAGACGAGTAGTGGAGGGTAAGAGTAGACCTAGTACAGGGAGGGAGGTAGGGAAGGGGAGGGGGAAGGGGAGGAGGGGGGGGAGTAATAAGAGTAAAACGAGTAGTGGAGGGTGTTTTAGAGTAGTACGAGTATAGAGAGGGACGTGTAAAGCATTGTATTGCTTTGTTAGATATATAGTTTAATATGTGTGTACAGCTTATGGATCACAACTGTCTGTAAAGCAAGAATATTTTCAGTAAAGTTCATTATATCTACGGACTTTCCTCGATATAGTTCACCACAACCATAAATAAAGTCTACGGGTTGAACACATACACTTATGAAGTTTAATTGTAATTGCCATTATTAGGTATTTTCATTTTACCGCCAACGGAATAATTCTTACTAATCCCATTGGCAATGGCAATATGATGATTAACAATTGTAGCTGAGGGAGCACTATAGGAAAACATCACATACAAATGCCTTTTCCATTACAGTATAAATAATACTGTGTATGTATATATATACTGTATATACAGTATATATATATATATATATATATATATATATATATATATATATATATATATATATATATATATATATATATATAGAGAGACAGAGAGAGAAAGAGAGAGAGAGAGTACACAGGAATGCAAAGGAGTACAAAGGAAATCAAGCAACAGTGGGTAAGGGGAAATTGGAAAGGGAACTACTGTCCTGGAACTAATGTCCGTGGCTGGATTAGGAAGTTAGTAGGGGACAGATATGTTAGTAATGTAACACAGTTATAAGTGATCTTTCGTATATCTGGGAAAAAGAAATTAACGTCTTAATAATATACTGTATATACGCAATAATCCTTGATGAATCTGAGGGAGGAATATAATAAAAGTTATTCATTTACAAACGCAGTCAGTCGCGGGTTTGATGCAAGATATTTGTCTAGGCGAAGTTTAAAATAATTAACGGTGATGCAGTCTATAATGTATCGGGGAAGCCCATTCCACAAGTTGACAACTCGATTGAAGAAGAAATTCTTAGATTCGTGACAGTTAAAAGATTTACCAATAATTTTGCAACCGTTTTCCCGCGTGTAATTAGATTGGTCGATAGTGAAGCTAAGGAATTGAGAGCTGATTATTGAAAGGTAATTATATATCAATCAGCTTCAAACTCCGTGTGTCCAGGGATTTTAGCTCGAGCGTCCCTTGAATTTGGCCCTGTCACTCTTTTAACTCTGGGGGAGGCACTCCAGGCAGTTCTGTTTTTGTTTTTCTTCCTCACATAGAAAACAAAAGTAAAATTATACCTATTTGTTTTTCTGACAGTTAGAAGGGTTTCACTATGATAAGGTTAAATAATATGTTTGTAAAATGTTTGCCCATGGTTCCTTGACTACGAAATGACCACTCTACAATAGGTTTAAACAACATCAAGACGAGAATTATTGAGAAGTAAACTAAGTATATTAAATGTATACGTGCATTGCGATAATATTCACAGACCGGTACTGCAGACAATTATTACTACAGAAAGAAATAATTAATCAAAATTAACTTAGACATTGCGAAGAACACATTTATATCAGGAAGAGAAGAAAAGGCAAACTAGAGGCAAAGGTAAACTAGCCCGTTACAATTAATAGGATGACCAAACCGGGCGCAGGTCACATAATGCCCGGAGATGATGACAAATGTAGCCCTAAAGTAGCCCAGTGGGAGCTCTGGGGGAGGTAGACAGCCCAAGGGGCAGTCAGGGAAGAGTCTAACATCAATGGTTGCCAGAGGGTTATGGTACGAAGATCTGATAATTAACCCTTTTAGATACATGGCTTATTTTCTACTACTTTTTTTATTTTATTTGTTAATACTAGACGATTATATACAGCTTAGTAGGACATCTAGCGGTCATGGGGTGAAATTATGTCAATTAACCGTTTGACTCACAGATCCTTCCTAAAGTCGCATAATTAAGTCATACCAAAGTGAAAAGGTGAACATACAAAATTGAACACAAAAATAAATTTACAAAAAACAGGAAATCTAAAAATAAGCTTGTCTTGTAATTAATTACTGGATTTATGACTATGATCGTACGTATATTTTAAGGAGGATTATAAATACACTATAACTATGGGTATGTGTGTAAATAATAATGTACTGTGTATGCAAAAATACAAAATAAACTAGATAACTAGACATGGATACATTTAAATATCACCTAATCTAATATGTTTGTCAGGCAGGTACGGTACGCGGTCCAACTGGTGTAGCTCAGTAAATTCATAACAATTAGCGGTGATCACCCCAGGAGACTCAGTACCCAGGGGGGCTCCGATAGGGGGCCTGGCGGGGGGCGCTCCGGGGGGGCTCGGCTATCACTCAGCCACTATCTATAAGGAGATTGAACCTATTTGGGGTTTTATAGTGGCAGGTACCATCTATAAGGTGAATTACGTTATCAGTCTTATAGCTGCAGGGGAGGTGTGGTGGAGTGGTCATGCCACTGGATTGGTAATCCAATGGACCCGGGTTCAAATCCCGATATGTCAATGGGAAGATATTATTGGGATTGAATTTGTGCTGTACCTAGTATCAGTGCATTACCACAAAGCCCACCGAAATGCCAAAAAAATACCCTCATTGTTCCCTGATTAAATAACACTGTATGAATATTCCCATATTCAAAATATGTTACAGGGGGACAATGCCTAGTGAGTTCACTGCTCAATAGGTGGCGTTCTGAGAGTGAGGGTCTGAGTCTGGAGGGTGAGACGGTGAAGCACTTGGGCGAAGCAACCGGCCGCTTCAGAGATGGAGCTGCTTCGAGCCATGATGGTTGCTTCACGTCTCACTCCCCAGACTGGAACAAGACCTCACGGGCTTCACCGTGTTGAGCGGTGGAATGTACAGGCTCTCAGCCTATGCCCGAGAGGGAGTAGTTGGAATATAGAAAAAAAAAAAAAAAAAAAAAAAAAAGGACCTATCTATATACGATAGACGATACGCCTCACATTAACCCGTTCAGTACCAGTGCCGCCCTGTTAACCCTTTCTGTACCAGCGACGTCTTTATTATGTTATTTCAACTACAATTAGACGATTTCATGAAGCTTGGGAAGGATATATGAATGCTAAAAGGATTAAGTGAGATAGTATGTAGCCTTTCAATGGGTATACGTTCCTGCTAAACTAACTAAAATCGTCTAGTAGTTGCCAGACTACGATGAAAAGAACGTCAGCGGTACTGCATGGGTTAACTTCATTGTGGCTACTAATAGACGTTTGGCCTCCACCAATTAACAGGCTTCGAACTAATTTACTTAACCCATTGTACTACCACCGATCCGTCTTAAACTGCACTAAATCGTCGAAATATAGCTAGATTAAAATTAACAAGACGTCGCTGGTACAGGAGAGGTTAAGGGGGCCCACCTCGCTTTTTTTTTCTCCCTCTCTCTTTGGCTTGTATCCATTCGGCCCCATTCAGCCTACTGTTTTAAGACGTTTACCCCCATCCAGGTGTCAATATTGTCGTTGTGAGCGGTAGCGAGCCAGCATATATATTTTGTTTTGTTTTGAGAGCAAGTTAAATTTGTACATTTTTTTTCGATAGACAAATTTCTCCGGCGAAGCCGGATTTCTCCATACAATGCTGGCTCGCTATCGCTCGCCAGGAAGATATCGTAACCTGGATAGGGGTAAACATCTTAAAACGGTTGGCTGAATGTGGCCGAATGAATACAAGCCATAGAAAGAGAGAACAGGAGAGAAAGATAAAAAATAAAAAAAAACGGTGGCCCCCCCTTAAATAGTGCCACAACAAACACATTATATTATTGGCGGTAAATTTGGTCCACTGGTTCATAACGAGTGAGTTGCGGGGCCAGTTAACGGGGAACTAATTGAATATTCTGTCGCATTAGAATCGCGGACCCTAGTGTACTGTTAATACAATCGCAGACCCTAGTGTACTGTTAATACAATCGCGGACCCTAGTGTACTGTTAATACAATCGCGGACCCTAGTGTACTGTTAATACAATCGCGGACCCTAGTGTACTGTTAATACAATCGCGGACCCTAGTGTACTGTTAATACAATCGCGGACCCTAGTGTACTGTTAATACAATCGCGGACCCTAGTGTACTGTTAATACAATCGCGGACCCTAGTGTACTGTTAATACAATCGCGGACCCTAGTGTACTGTTAATACAATCGCGGACCCTAGTGTACTGTTAATACAATCGCGGACCCTAGTGTACTGTTAATACAATCGCGGACCCTAGTGTACTGTTAATACAATCGCAGACCCTAGTGTACTGTTAATACAATCGCGGACCCTAGTGTACTGTTAATACAATCGCGGACCCTAGTGTACTGTTAATACAATCGCGGACCCTAGTGTACTGTTAATACAATCGCAGACCCTAGTGTACTGTTAATACAATCGCGGACCCTAGTGTACTGTTAATACAATCGCGGACCCTAGTGTACTGTTAATACAATCGCGGACCCTAGTGTACTGTTAATACAATCGCAGACCCTAGTGTACTGTTAATACAATCGCGGACCCTAGTGTACTGTTAATACAATCGCGGACCCTAGTGTACTGTTAATACAATCGCGGACCCTAGTGTACTGTTAATACTAAGTGTGAAATACCGAGTGGTCAAATGCCGACTTGCGAGTTTCGTTCTATAAGGAAGTCGGAGCTGTAGACAACGATATTTAACAGAATTTACAGCTAAAATACGGTCGTAGTACATATATAAATACATAAAACCCAATTCAACATACCATTTATCCATCAGCAACGTACATTATTATTGCACTTCTATTTAATATCGATGTTCACGGCTCTAACTTCCTTATAGCCTGAAACTCGCAAGTGGTCAATGGTCTCAAAAATGTATTATATACTTTCGATAGTATATAATTGTGTAGAAATTTGAACTCATAAACGCTTTCTATCTGTACAATTATTGTTAAATTTGATGTTTTCCCCCCAAAAAAATAGAATCGTTGAACACAACAATTTCGAGCCGTTTCAGAATCGTGGACAGTAATACTCACAAACCCTATAACAATTGCAGATCCTCATAGCCATAGCGGACCGAAAATCACGGACGTAATGAAATATTATCGACCTGTATGGAATCACGGACGTAATGAAATATTATCGACCTGTATGGAATCACGGACGTAATGAAATATTATCGACCTGTATGGAATCACGGACGTAATGAAATATTATCGACCTGTATGGAATCACGGACGTAATGAAATATTATCGACCTGTATGGAATCACGGACGTAATGAAATATTATCGACCTGTATGGAATCACGGACGTAATGAAATATTATCGACCTGTTGGAATCACGGACGTAATGAAATATTATCGACCTGTATGGAATCACGGACGTAATGAAATATTATCGACCTGTTGGAATCACGGACGTAATGAAATATTATCGACCTGTATGGAATCACGGACGTAATGAAATATTATCGACCTGTATGGAATCACGGACGTAATGAAATATTATCGACCTGTATGGAATCACGGACGTAATGAAATCGTAAGCCGTACTATAATTACTGACCGTAACTCGCAAATAAAATGGACTCTACTACTACGAACAGTACAGTAATGTCGCGGGTAATGGCCAGATTGATCCTAAACAACCGTAATTTTTTTATGTTGACAATTATTCCTTCTCTTTCCTCTCTTGCTCCTGCTCCCTCTTTTCATCCTCCCTCTCATTATCCTCGTCCTCCTCTCACTCATTTCATCCTCCTCCTCCCTCTCCCTCACTTCCTCCTCCTCCTCCTCCTCCTCCTCTCGCGACTGACTGCGTTTGTAAATGAATAACCATTTGTTCCCCCTCAGATTCATCAGGGATTATTGCGTATATACAGTATATTACTAAGACGTTACTCTTTCCCAGATATACGAAAGATCACTCATAACTGTGTTATGTTACTAACCCATCTGTCCCCTACTAACTTCCAAATCCTGCCACGGACATAAGTTCCAGGGCAGTAGTTCCCTTTCCAATTTTCCCTTACCCACTCTAAACCACTGTTTGGACACTTGATCCTCAGTGTTTTAGAGGACAAGCAGCCTAGAGGGGTCACTAGACTTGTTGCTTGATTTCCTTTGTACTTTGTACTCCTCCTCCTCCTCCCCATCTCCCTCTCTTACTCGTAATCCTCCTCTCTCTCTCATCCTCCATCTCCCTCTCGTCCTCCTCCTCAATTTCCTCATCCTTCCTCTCCTCCTTCCTCTCCTCCTCCTCCTCCTCCTCCTCCTTCCAATGATTCATCCTCCCGTCTGCTACATACTGCGGCGCCAAATGAGCCACCTTCAGCCAATTTGTCTTCAGAAACTGTGTAAGGAAATGCTCCCCGATTGTATCATGTGGCATACGGTGACGCCCGACTCATTGTTTTACCCTTTTCTGTTAGTTAGTATAGAAGATAAATTCGATGCCAGGGTTTCCTTCCCTTTTTCATAAAGTTTGTAGATATTCAGATTGTAAGATTGGCTAAACCTTTAAGGAAAGACGTTTTGTAATTGTTCTGTGATATATAATGGTTTAGAAATAGTAGCAAGCGAACCACATATGCTATTCAATTAAATTTTGTATACAAAATACAATAGTTAGTGCAATCTGTGGAAATTAGGTATGTTTCGTAGGACACATCCCACAACCATATAACTGAAGAAATAGTCTCGACTCCCATCTGTTTAACTCACTCCGGGTTAATTATATTATTAAAGTCTAATTCGACATAGAGACGACGATGGGATATTTATGAGAAAAAAAATTGAATTTCGCCGTCAAATCAAGATAAGGATGATCGCCAATATATATATATATATATATATATATATATATATATATATTTATATATATATATATATATATATATATATATATTTATGTATTTATTTATGTATTTTATTTATTAATCTACTGTATATATTTGTTTACCTTTTCAATATGGTGACGTCAGTATTCCTATTAGTGTGGCTCTCGTCAGACTACTTTATTGAGTTAAGGGTTAAGGACCTGTGGAAATCATAGGTTTAATTGAGATTCTTATTGCCCCTTATACTTTAGATGTACTTTATAGTAGTGGATACAATTGTCTTACGAATTCAGACAAATAAAGGTAAAACAAAAAAGACGCCATCTAAACTGAAGGAGTAAGCATAGCACTTCACAACTACCGACGAAATACATGAAAGCTACTGAAGCCTATCTCAATCCTTTAAAACCCTAACATATTAACCTCCTCGAAAATATAAACACCGTATGAGGAGAAGCACTTTATTGACAACGTTTCGCAGATCTTCGCAGCTTCTTCAGGTCACTAACAAGCTATCTACATGTCAATAAAGTACTCCTATTCATATGGTGTTTATATTCATTGTATTTACCGTTTGGAGTTGATATGAACATTGCCTTCTAGTACAGTATATGAAGAACCGAGCAAGCAGAAGTAAAAACGTCAACCCTTTCATTATCAGGACACGTTTATTAACCCCTTTTATACCACAGACGTCCTATTAACATTATTCTGGCTACTATTAGACGATATTCTGCAGTTTAAAATGAAATTTACAGGCGTCGAACTATCTCGTTTAACCTTTTTTTACTACCACAGATACTTCGTCTATCTATCTATATGCTATCTATATGCTCAGGCCCAATCCCCATTTTAGGGGTAGCCGACTCAAGACAGAGCAAGAACAGGGAAAACACAAAAACAACATAAAACAAAAAATAAACACAGACAAAAAACACAAACTCTCACACATCCAGGTCACCCAGGAGAAGACCCAGAGACCAGGGTTACCAAGGTCGCTCCAGCCCTCCCCCGGCCCCTGACCACCCGGAGAGGTTCCGATCTCGGCAGGCAGACATGCAGCGGAGCCAAAGCCACAAAACCCTCCCACCACACTTCCAGGCACACCCTTCGTAAGCAACATACAATCGTCTAAATACAGCTACAATACAACAAAGATCACGTCGAAGGTACAGCAGGGGTAAATAGTATTCTGATATATAAACTGTCTTCGTGGTGCGATGTATAAGGTGTTGATTTTCGGTGTGAGTATCCTGGGTTCGAATCCACGGACTGCCACATGTGTTTGTAAATTTCATTAATCGATTTTAGGAGTATGGTTGGTTGTTGGAAGGAACATAATAATATTATGTGCTCATCAGCATAACGTAACGGCAGACAGATAATTATGTGCGATTGAATTAGTATCCTATCCTATTTTAAGAGCTATGAGACGAGAATTGCTGAGAAATATTGCCGGATAAAACAGCCGTATAACTGTACCTTAAGGGGAGGTCTCCACTTGAGGGATATTTTTCTTGACCCCATTCTCCCTCATGTTTAGCCCCAATGTTTTTTAAGATTTGGAGATAAGTTGGGCGATCTTAAGAACTTTCGCCCAATTTCTGTCAATTTTAAGACCGTTTGTGCAATTTAGGTGTCTATTTAAGACCGTTTGTGCAATTTAGGTGTCTATTTAAGACCGTTTGTGCAATTTAGGTGTCTATTTAAGACCGTTTGTGCAATTAGGTGTCTATTTAAGACCGTTTGTGCAATTTAGGTGTCTATTTAAGACCGTTTGTGCAATTTAGGTGTCTATTTAAGACCGTTTGTGCAATTTAGGTGTCTATTTAAGACCGTTTGTGCAATTTAGGTGTCTATTTAAGACCGTTTGTGCAATTTAGGTGTCTATTTTTTCCTGGCGAGCGATAGCGAGCCTGTAATTTAAGAGGAACCGGCCTTCGGCCGAGACATTTTTCTACCGAAAAATGTACAAATTTATCTTGAAAGGGGGTCTAGGGGGTGTAGTTTTTAGCTTGATAAGAGGTCTAGGGAACAACCTAAAAACCTCCCCTTAAAGCCCGGTGATATAGAGCCTGTGGATAGCGGCTTAAGCGGCCAAGTAATGCATTCTATTAAACCCTACCTAACCCTATAGAATAAACCCGTGTGTGTGTGTGTGTGTATGGAGTCCCGGTCTATACTGTCTACATCAAGAGTTAGAGGGGTCCAGACTGCCTGCCTTATACAGAGCCTGCCCATATATCTTTTTAGCATTTGTTTTTCCTCCCTAGACCTCTATCAAGCTTTAAAAAAAAAAATCCCCCCCACCCCACCCCCACCCCCCGAAATACCCCCAATCAAGATAAATTTGTAAATTTTTCGACAGAAAAATTTCCCGGCCGAAGGCCGGTTTCTCTTAAATTACAGGCTCGCTATCGCTCACCAGGAAAAAAATCGACACCTAAATGGTACGAAAGGTCTTTAAATAGATATAAATGGGGCGAAAGATCTTAAAAGCATAGAACTAATGGGGCAAACGTCTCAAAGTCTCAAAAGCAATGGGGCTAAACATGAGGCAGAAGGGTGTATGGAGCCACTGTCTACATCAGGAGTCAGGGAGGTCAAGACTGCCTGCCTTATACAGAGCCTGCCCATACCCCTTATCGCACACTAAATCGGCAGGTCCTATACCGGCCTTCTCCAGGGACAGTTTACGCTTAAATAATGTTATGTATTTTTGTGTTTTTAATTAATATATATATATAATTACATTGGTATTAATTTTATGAAAGCATGTTGAATTCCTGGCTTCGATCTGTCTCCAAGAAGTGGTACTCGTCTATGCCAGTCACGACTAAGTCAACCATTTGTTATATTTAGCTTAGGTTCGTTTAGTGTAAATGATGCTTAAGAAGGGGTTATACCAATGGATATATATGTTCTTCAAAAGGTGGGTCAGTGTTGGATGGCCTGACGATATTATTATGATGACAATAAACTTGCTGCGGTCTGACCTAGTCTTTTGTTTAGGATAGATTTAATTTGTTGTTAGGTTAGTTAGGTTGAATTTACTTAGCTTATTTAAGGAAGGGATGAATTGATCAAGGGTTGGAAGTGGCCTCGGGCTCTCTTCAGGTCATGTATTTATAAGTCACAGTTTATTTTATGAAGACCAGAAAACTAAGAAGATAGCTTGAGCTTGAGATCATGTATATATTAATTAAGAAATATAAGCTGGAGTTTAATTGAATTGAATTGATACTTAATCTGCAACTTGAAAATCTAGAAGGCTTACTACGCTAAAGGAACCCAAAATTAATGTCTACTGTAAATACGTTGGTGTGGGTGTCCCTATATACGGCCCAGACTCCCTATCTCCCGTAAATCTTCCATATCAATCAAGTCCCTCTCAGCCCGCACACCTCCGGTATCAATCAATATCATCGGTAGAGACAGGTATAACTCAGGTATTGGCATCGGCTTCACGTCTCTCACCGTGATATCTCGCAATAGGTGTGATATTAAGGTGCACAGTCGTATGGCATCGGCTTCACGTCTCTCACCGTGATATCTCGCAATAGGTGTGATATTAAGGTGCACAGTCGTATGGCATCGGCTTCACGTCTCTCACCGTGATATCTCGCAATAGGTGTGATATTAAGGTGCACAGTCGTATGGCATCGGCTTCACGTCTCTCACCGTGATATCTCGCAATAGGTGTGATATTAAGGTGCCCAGTCACGTTTGGTAGCTGTCATGTGCACACGAAAGCTTTGTTGGTAATATATTGATGGCTAATGACATTCCGGCAACATTTCTGGGATATTCTGCCTAGGTATTGACAACATTTGATTCTCACCAAATAGTTGATATAGTTTGATATAGTTGATGTATAGGACATTATATAGTTGATGTATAGGACATTATATAGTTGATGTATAGGACATTATATAGTTGATGTATAGGACATTATATAGTTGATGTATAGGACATTATATAGTTGATGTATAGGACATTATATAGTTGATGTATAGGACATTATATAGTTGATGTATAGGACATTATATAGTTGATGTATAGGACATTATATAGTTGATGTATAGGACATTATATAGTTGATGTATAGGACATTATATAGTTGATGTATAGGACATTATATAGTTGATGTATAGGACATTATATAGTTGATGTATAGGACATTATATAGTTGATGTATAGGACATTATATAGTTGATGTATAGGACATTATATTCATATATTAGTTTCCAGAGACATGTTTCCATAATTAGATAAAGGTGAACTCCACGAATATTTAAGGGGAGGTTTTCAGTTTGTGTCCTACTCTTCCAGCAATCTAAAAATGTCACCCCCTTGACCCCCTTTCAAGATAAATTTGTACATTTTTCGGTAGAAAAATGTCCCGGCCAAAGGCCGGTTCCTCTTAAATTACAGGCTCGCTATCGCTCGCCAGGATAAAATTGACACCTGAATGGCACAAAAGGTCTTAATATGGGGTGAAAGTTCTTAAAATCACTAAACTAATGGGGCGAACGTTTTATAATATCAAAAACAATGGGGCTAAACATGAGAGAGAAAGGGGTCAAGAAAAAAGTCCCTCAAGTGGAGATCTCCCCTTAAGAGTGGACTAGAGACTATGGCATCCGAGTGTACCTAGTCATGATCACCGGTACTGGATAGAGAATCAAGAAGCCTACGAAGGATCAATTTCTCGCCTCCCTACACTTGCAGGTAGTCGCTTTTTCTGGACCCCCTTCTCCCTCATGTTTAGCATATTCGTTTTGAGATTTTAAGACGTTCGCTCCGTTAGTTTGACGATTTTGAAACCTTTCGCCTCATATATTTGTCAACATTAAGACCTTTCGTGCCATTTAGGTGTTGATTGTTTCCTGGCGAGCGATAGCGAGCCTCTAATTTCAGAAGGAACAGGCGTTCGGCCAGGACATTTTTCTACCGAAAAATGTACAAATTTATCTTGAAAGGGGATCTAGTGGGTGTTATTTTAAGCTTGATAAAGATCTAGCGAGGAAACTCAAAAATACATTAATAAATAATATATATAGCCTAGACCAAAAAACAAGCACTACCCCCTTAATCACCGGTACTGGCTAGGGAATCAAGAAGCCTGGGAGGGATCAATCTCTGGCCTGCCTTCTCTGAGTGACAGGCCTCATTTGCAAGGGTAATGATATTCTCCTTGTTTTGGCCAGCCCTTAAGCCATGTGTTTCCCGGCTACTGATTATC
Source organism: Paralithodes platypus (assembly GCA_032716605.1). NCBI lineage: Eukaryota > Metazoa > Arthropoda > Malacostraca > Decapoda > Lithodidae > Paralithodes > Paralithodes platypus. The sequence goes on from CM064505.1 coordinate 42,335,588, forward strand.
TAGTTAGACCTCTTTGTTATTAAGGGGAGATGTCCACTTGAGGGATCTTTTTCTTGACTCCTTTCTCCCTCATGTCTAGCCCCATTGTGTTCCTAATGTTAAGACGTTCGCCCCATTATTTTGACGAGTTTAAGAACTTTCAACCCATTTCTGTCAATTTTAAGACTTTCGTGCCATTTAGGTGTCGATTTTATCCTGGCGAGCGATAGCGAGCCTGTAATTTAAGAGGAACCGGCTTTCAGCCGGGACATTTTTCTTCCGAAAAATGTACAAATTTATCTTGAATGAGGGTCAAGGGGGTGAAATGTTAAGATTGCTGGAGGAGTAGAAAACAAACTAAAAACCTGCCCTTAAGGAGGTAGGGTTAATTTTTAGGTCGGTTTTTTTTTCATGTGTTGATTATTTGTCTAGTTTCCTCCCTAGACCTCCATCAAGCTTAAACAAAAACATCCATTAGATCCCCCTTCTAGATTAATTTGTACATATTTCGGAAAACAAAAAATTTCCGGCCGAGGGCGGGTTCCTCTTAAAATTACAGGCTCACTGTCTCTCGCCAGGGAAATATCTACACCTAAATGGCAAAAAAGGACTCGATATTGATAAAGAAATCGGACGACATTTCTTAAAATCTACAAACTAATGGAGCGAAACATCATACAATCTCAAAACGAATGTGGCCCAGCATCAGAGAGAAGGGGGTCCAGAAAAAGTAAATACCTCCCCCTTAAAGCAGGGGTCACAGGAGGGCTTATATACGATTTTTATGTTCCTTCCAACAACCAACAATACTCCTAAAATCGATTAATGAAATTTACAAACAATACAAAAGATACTAGGCTGGGAGTCGCTGTATTGGATTCATAATATAAAAACGAGAATGCTGTTATCCGATACTAGGCTCAGAGTCGCTGTATCAATTTCAAAATATATTAACAAGAATGCTGTTATCTGATACTAGGCTCAGAGTCGCTGTATCAATTTCAAAATATATTAACAAGAATGCTGTTATCTGATAATAGGCTCAGAGTCGCTGTATCAATTTCAAAATATATTAACAAGAATGCTGTTATCCGATACTAGGCTCAGAGTCGCTGTATCAATTTCAAAATCTATTAACAAGAATGCTGTTATCTGATAATAGGCTCAGAGTCGCTGTATCAATTTCAAAATATATTAACAAGAATGCTGTTATCTGATAATAGGCTCAGAGTCGCTGTATCAATTTCAAAATCTATTAACAAGAATGCTGTTATCTGATACTAGGCTCAGAGTCGCTGTATCAATTTCAAAATATATTAACAAGAATGCTGTTATCTGATACTAGGCTCAGAGTCGCTGTATCAATTTCAAAATATATTAACAAGAATGCTGTTATCCGATACTAGGCTCAGAGTCGCTGTATCAATTTCAAAATATTAACAAGAATGCTGTTATCTGATACTAGGCTCAGAGTCGCTGTATCAATTTCAAAATATATTAACAAGAATGCTGTTATCTGATAATAGGCTCAGAGTCGCTGTATCAGATTCACAATTTACTAACGAGAAGGCTGTTATTCGACCAATGCAACTTCCATGGTGACTGTAAACGTGACATTTCTACACCTATATGTCACCTATTACAGAGAAGGCCGAATACCAAGTAACGTACGTCGTCCTCCCTACGATTAAACAAAAAAACAATCGAATTAAAATCAAGATTTTTTTTTCCCAAGACTCTGGCACTCACTCTCACACACACACACACACACACTTTCACTCTCACATTCTATCTCTCTCTCTCTCTCTCTCTCTCTCTCTCTCTCTCTCTCTCTCTCTCTCTCTCTCTCTCTCTCTCTCTCTCTCTCTCTTTCATACACACACACACACACACACACACACACACACGACATATGCAGCGTGGACTTATGAGGGTTCTGCGCGGGGGCTGTCAAGAATCCCTGGGTATGAAGGCAAAATATTAGGCCTCATCTATCATGGTGGAGGCGGGGACTAATGTTATGTTCTCTAGGGTGTGTGTGTGTGTGTGTGTGTGTGTGTGTGTGTGTGTGTGTGTGTGTGTGTGTGTGTGTGTGTGTGTGTGTGTGTGTGTGTGTGTGTGTGTGTGTTGTTGTTGTTTTTATCTAGTGAGTGTATGTTTGTTTAAGGTGTATGTGTTGTTCTAGTCTGGTTGTGATTGTGTGGGGAGAGAAAATAATAATACTATATATATATACTGTATATATATATATATATATATATATATATATATATATTATATAATGTGTACGTGTGTGTGTGTATGTGTGTCAGAGTGTCCCTGGTGTGCTCAGTAGCAGCATCCAGCCTGGCACCACAGGACCCCACAATGCCCCCCTTGGTGACTTAACCCCCCCTCGCTGATGCCCCCCTTGGTGACTCCACCCCCCACCCTCATCCCCCCCTGGTGTCTTTCCTCACTTGGTATTTGGTAATCAAGTCTCCCCCCCGCCCCCCCCCCCCCCCCCCCCAGCCTCCCTAGCTTGCCCCCTACTACATCTCCTTATATTGGCCTTACATCACTCCTTCCTGCCTTAGACCAGGCTTACTATAACCGTCTCCAATATACAGTACATTGATTGATTGATAGATATAGATACATAGATAGATAGATATTAAGATACAGTAGATAGATAGATAGGTAGATAGGTAGATAGGTAGATAGATAGATATTGTGCTGCATCTATTTACAACAAGTCAGAAATCAACACATTATTTTCTTCAAGGTTTGTCACTGAACAAATTATAATTCGCAGTCATTTGGTGTCACTGGAAAATATGACAACCCAATACTGAACTAATATATAAGCCATAACAAGAGTTAAATCAGTAATCAAGGAAAATGGGGTAATAAATGGAAATAAGAAAGCTCATCCAAGGAGACAGAGCACCCTTCGCACTGCTTTTGATATCATACCTGCCTAGTAAAATACATATCCCCAGTATTATTGTAGTTATCGGTCCAAGGCCGAAATGTTATGGGATTAGGTTCAAGGGAGTCTGAAGCAGGGCTATGCGGGGTGGGTTGTCTCTATCCGGGTACGAAATGAACGTACACACCAGGTTTCGTTAAAATCCATATTTTCGTTCGAGAGATATAGCGAGACACAGACTCACAATCCCAAATCAGACAATTATGAAATTATTACAATAGCTTAGTCTACGCACGCCATCCAGCAGAGCGCAGGGAAATAAATAAATAAATAAATACATACATAAGTAAATACATACATAACTACATACATACATACATACATACATACATACATACATACATACATACAAAGGTCAAACCTATCATCGTAGTAAAAGGCTTATCAATAAAGGTGTGTCGGTGTTGGGTGGTGATGATGAGTGGTTATCCATTCCTCCTCCCGGGGATTGTTTGTAGATGAGGCCAGAAGCTTTACCTACCCCCCTGGTCCCACCCTTATAAACTTTCTGGGACCTTCATGGACGAGAGGGTGGAGACGGGTGGAGTGGAGAGGGGTGGAGTGGAGAGAAGGGAGGAGTGGAGAGGATGTAGGGGAGTGGGAGAGGTGGAAGAGTGGGGTGGAGAGGAGAGAGGAGTACACTGTATTATAATTGAAAACTTAAATGTAATAAAACTTGTACACAATACAATACACTGGCGGGTGCCCGACCCCGAAAGGGGTTGAAATAGGGGAGCTATCCCCCCGCCAAAGGCGGCTTTCTAGGGCCTTTCCTAGCTGATGCTGAGAGGATTGGGTTCTAGTCATGTGGTGATGGGCTGGTCTATCAGAGTGAGAACTGAGCGATCTCTGCCATACCCATAGCTTACTCTGACTGTTCCTTTAACTTATATATTTTCTAGATCTCAAGTGACGGCGTCTTTCCCGTGGATCGACCTCCCAATCTACCAAGATTGGAAGCCAAAGCGTCACATTTTTCCCTTGCCCCTGAACTTTCTCTTCATAATTGCTGAAGGGCACAGGGCCCTGGGTGGCGCTTTGGTTTCCCGGGCGTTTCCGCACCCTCCTCAGCTCCCCGCCATGGAGTGGCTTCGGTCACCCAGGCTTTATTGTGGTCGGCAGGGAGGGTTCTGTGGGGGCGCTCGGTTATGGCCTTGGAATTGCTCGGGGCCTTGGGGCTGTTCGGCCAGGCAGCTTGGGGAACAACAACAACAACAACAACAACAACAACAACAATACAATACAATACAATAAAGTGGAGAAGAAATGGAGTGTGGAGGAGAGTGGGAGAAATATAGGAGAGGAGTAGAGTGGAGGGGGCGATCAGAATAAACGAGAGGAGAGTAGTGGAGACTGGAAGGTACTGGGCTAGTGTGGAGGGCGGTGAAATGGAGAGGGGTGGAAGAAGAGAATATAGAGGACAAAAATATACGTGAATTGGTAAAGACAATAAACGTGAATGGACAAAGTAAATAAAGAGATGAGATGAGTATAGACAATATAAAATAAACTATATTAAGTGAAGAGAAGAGGCAGGTTGACTGAGATTGCCTGGAGGCCTACTGTTTATGCAATGCAAACATTCTTGCAGATTGTTGCACTGTACTGACAGTGTACTAAAGGGGGGAGAGAGAGAGAGAGAGTGAGAGTGAGAGTAAGAGAGAGACAGAGAGAGAGAGAGAGAGAGAGAGCGCACACACGCTTATATACTTTCATGTACACGTTCATACAATTTAATGAATGTACGTGAATTAAACCCCAAGTGTGTACGCTGTGTAAGGTAACCCGATTACTTACACCCTGTCCAAAGCCCTAATAACCTCCTCTATCTAATCACTACTACTAGAACACTCATTAAAAGATGCTATCGTTACCACCCATTTGCTCCGAGTCTTGATAATGTCACCGGAGAACAGAGATTAACACTATCAGATTCGACGTCTTGTGGGTTAGTATGACATTATGTATTGGAGATTTAGTTTGCTATTCAAATTTCGAGCAATGTAATTTAATGTGTCCCCTAAACTAACAAAAACGCCTTCCCAGACTTCCTGCAAACTAAGTAATGTACACCCATACCTCTTTTAAATCTAAATTTGTACATTTCCCAATAGAAAAAAAAAAAACATCCCACAAATAATTAAGCGTAAATATATAATTAATCGTTTTTGGAAAGTTTATAATATGGCCATAAACTAAACACCCATCACTAGCAAAGCAGATAATTATAGATAAGTAATAGTCTTAAATAAACAAATACTGTCAGAAAATGGAGCTTGGGAAACTAGGGAAGAATACAGTAAGTAAATATTAAAATACTGTTCCTTAATAACAGTATTACATAGAAGAAGGAAATGCGTAAAGTTAACTATGTTTGCGTACATAAGAGATTGCACGATTTTCTATGTTTGCGTACATAAGAGATTGCACGATTTTCTATGTTTGCGTACATAAGAGATTGCACGATTTTCTATGTTTGCGTACATAAGAGATTGCACGATTTTCTATGTTTGCGTACAAAAGAGATTGCACGATTTTCTATGTTTGCGTACATAAGAGATTGCACGATTTTCTATGTTTGCGTACATAAGAGATTGCACGAATTTCTATCATAAAACCGTATTAATAAGACGAGAACGAATGCAGACAGCTCACTATTTTCATGTACAGTACACCGACAACACTTCCAACTGGCCCAGTGCTAATTGTATTTCTAGAGTAATATAGTAGAGTAATGCCAAACAAAATATACAGACTTAAGGGGAGATCTCCACTTGAGGGATTTTTTTCTTGACCCCTTTCTCCCTCATGTTTAGCCATTGCTTTTGATATTATAAAACGTTCGCCCCATTAGTTTGGCGATTTTAAGAACTTTCGCCCCATTTCTGTCAATTTTAAGACTTTTCGTGCCATTTAGGTGTCGATTTTTTCCTGGCGAGCGATAGCGAGCCTGTAATTTAAGATATCCCGGCCTTCGGCCGGGACATTTTTCTACCGAAAAATTTACAAATTTATCTTGAAAGGGGGTCAAGGTGGTGTAATTTCAAGCTTGATGGAAGTCTAGGAAACACACTAAAAACCTCCCCTTAACCTAATCCCTTAGCATCTGATTTCTCGATTCTTAAAATGGGAAAATATGATACTGCTCTCTCTCTACATCATAATATTGCCAAGTTTGAATAATTAACAGCATATATCGCTATAAAATCTTGGAAATAGCCGAGTAATCAGGATGGCAAGATAGCAATGTACCATCAGCTGGAAAAATAAAGATTATAGTGTGTTCGTTTCTGTTTGTGTATTTTTAATATAATTTAATTTATCATTATTACAATTCTTACTATTTCAAGTGCCATAAATAGAAGAAGTCTTGGGCCAGCTGAAAACTTTGGCAACTGTACATAATGAGAGATAACACGAATGTCTATCTCAAAATGCATACATTCATGAAAAAGTATTTAAATGCAAAAGAGCGTGTGAGATTGGTGTCGCGCGCTGATGGATTGTGGACTAAGAAAACTCTATTACCATTATTTTAAAAATCCTTGGGTTACATTAGAGCTCCTGTAGTAAGGGAGAGTGGACATCTATTTCTTAAGAGGCCATTTTGGTGCCTTAATTATCACACAACACGGTTATATATTTCATTTTGTATCTCCTTTTATTCTCCCTAATTATATTCTCCTTAATATCCTAACAACAGCTTAGCACTAAGTTCGGTATTATAAATGGATAAATGTTGTAACTGTCTTAATTGATTAAGTTCATTTCCTCAAAGTATACGAAAAATGTAATGACAATTTTCTGGTCACACAGCCACACAAAGACAATTTCGTGGTTGTAATTACTGGGGGATAGGATGGATAGTGGCGGTGGTGGTGGTGTAGGTGGTGGTGGTGGTGTAGGTGTTGCTGGTATACATGGTGGTGGTGGTGGTGGTGGTGGTGTAGGTGGTGGTGGTGGTGTAGGTGTTGCTGGTATACATGGTGGTGGTGGTGGTGGTGTAGGTGTAGGTGGTGGTGGTGGTGTAGGTGTTGCTGGTATACATGGTGGTGGTGGTGGTGGTGTAGGTGGTGGTGGTGGTGTAGGTGGTGGTGGTGGTGTAGGTGTTGCTGGTATACATGGTGGTGGTGGTGGTGGTGTTGTTGGTGGTAGTTGTGATGTAGGTGTTGTTGTTATTGGTGATGGTCGTGGCGCTCATGGTGTATAGCAGGTAGTGGTAGTGTTAGTCGTTGTAGCGGGGTAGGTGGTTGGTGGTAGTAGTGGTGAGGGGCGTTGTGGTGATGGTGTTGATAATAGTGAAAATGAAAGTTGATGACACTGTTGAGGGTCACTGATAGTGGCAAGAGGTGATGATGATGGTGGTGGTAATCATGGAAGTTAGTGGTGTTGATGACAGTGTTATGGTAGTGGGAGTGGTGGAAATGAAAGGTGGTAGCGATGGGAAGGGGTACTGGTAATATAATGAAGTAAAAAGGAAGTAAAAATGAATTTAAAATAAAGTAATAATTAGTAGTGCTGATGATATTGTTATGGTAGTTGTGGCGTTGGTGGAAATGAAAGGTGGTAGCGATGGGAAGGGGTACTGGTAATAAAATGAAGTGAAAAGGGGGAATTGCGGAAGGTACTGGTGATGGAAAGGGAAGGAGGTAATGAAACTATGGAATGAGTAGTGGTGGTGGGGGGTGATAGGGTATTGGGGGTAGGGGATGGTGGATGAGGGAGGGGGTATTGGGATGGGCTACGGAGAGGGGGTGGGAGGTGGTAGTGGTGGTCAGATGGTGGTGTAAGCGTGGGAACCTCTCGAATCATTTGGAAATAATGGAAATAAGATGTCCAAAAATCCATTTGGAAAACTGGCCACAGCCACGGGAGGGACGCACACCACAGCCTCGTAATGCCCACACCCCCAGACACACTCATACACAGGCACCATTTTGGATTTTAGAAGAAGAAAATAAGAAAATGGGAATCTGCAGAAAGCCGATTGACCCAAACAAGGCAGATCCCTCTCACACCCAACCCTAATTATAGGTCCAGATCACTAACAACATCAGGACCGACCTCACTAAAACGGTCAGCTCAACATGGAATTGGAATAGGGCCAAACCTAGACAGAACTTGATACTGAAACTTTATCCAAATACAATTATAAAATACCAAGTTCGAAAAATAGAGGAACTTAGAATAGCAGTAGAAATATGCAACATATACAAACCCCTCAACTAAACACAACACGGATCTAATACATAAACACACACAGCAAGAAATATAAGAGACAGCCATGTAAGCAGTTATTTACTATAATATGAATAATAACACAGAAAGGCCAACAACTACAGTATAAGGGGGCAACAACACAAACAACACCGCTAATAACAACAACAACAACAACAACAACAACAACAACAACACAAACAACACCGCTAATAACCACAACAACAACAACAACAGCTGTTTTGGCAATTTAACCCAGTGGGCCAAGTAGACCAGATCCGGGAGCAACCACTTCATAACTAACACCAAGCCCCTCCGACACTAAGACACCTTCTGAACGCCATCAATAGCATTACCAGATCCGAGGCACCTTAGGCACCGGCAGATGCTGGCAGATGAAAGTTGAGGCCGACGCAGGAAACAGTGCAAACAAGGAGGGGCCTCTAAGCATTACCAAGAACATATTCAGCAGGAAAATCACGCATCGCAGAGATGAACACCAAGCAAATCATGATCTTAATCATATTTAAAAAAAAAAAAAAAAATGCAATCAATAAGGGACCTGGATTAGAAGAGCATAAAGTGTAGCAGGGCTAAGCTGTAGGCATTAGCAGGTAGCAACATAAAGTGTAGCAGGGCTAAGCTGTAGGCATTAGCAGGTAGCAACATAAAGTGTAGCAGGGGTAAGCTGTAGGCATTAGCAGGTAGCAACATAAAGTGTAGCAGGGGTAAGCTGTAGGCATTAGCAGGTAGCAACATAAAGTGTAGCAGGGCTAAGCTGTAGGCATTAGCAGGTAGCAACATAAAGTGTAGCAGGGGTAAGCTGTAGGCATTAGCAGGTAGCAACATAAAGTGTAGCAGGGCTAAGCTGTAGGCATTAGCAGGTAGCAACATAAAGTGTAGCAGGGCTAAGCTGTAGGCATTAGCAGGTAGCAACATAAAGTGTAGCAGGGCTAAGCTGTAGGCATTAGCAGGTAGCAACATAAGTGTAGCAGGGCTAAGCTGTAGGCATTAGCAGGTAGCAACATAAAGTGTAGCAGGGCTAAGCTGTAGGCATTAGCAGGTAGCAACATAAAGTGTAGCAGGGCTAAGCTGTAGGCATTAGCAGGTAGCAACATAAGTGGACGATTTGGTAGCGTGAAACAGACAGGATGCACCAAAAGCAGAAACAAAACCGGCTCCACGTATTAACAAGGGCGCCGGAGAAGCAGAAACCGCGGCAAGGGGAAGCAGCGGGCAGCTCTACAGATCAGCAGGTAGCAAACAGAGCAACAAAAACAGACAGTCAGGGCAGCCAGAATGGAATATAAAGAGATAAATAAAGGCTCTGCTCTTAACCCTTACGGTACCAGTGCCGTCCTATTAACTTTGTTGTTGTTGTTGTTGTTGCTGTTCCTCAGGCTGTCTGGCCGAGCAGCCCCAAGGTCCCGAGCAAGGCCAAGGCCATAACCGAGCGCCCCCACAGAACCCTCCCAGCTTACCACTAATAATGCCCAGGTGACCGAAGCCACTCAAAGGCGGGGAGCTGAGGAGGGTGCGGAAACGCCCGGGAAACAAAAGCCCCACCCAAGGCCCTGTGCCCCTCAGCAATTATAAAGGAAAAATGTGACGCTTTGGCTCCCAATCTGCCAGGGTTGGCAGTAGGGAGGTCAATCCACGGAAAAGACGCCGTCACTTGAGATCTAGAAAATATATAAGTAAAAGGAACAGTCAGAGTAAGCTATGGGTATGGCAGAGAACGCTCAACTCTCATTCTGATAGACCAGCCCATCACCATAAATCACCTATTAACTTTGTTCTGGCTAGTACTAGACGATTGGTATCAGTTTGTTCTGGCTAGTACTAGACGATTGGTATCAGTTTGTTCTGGCTAGTACTAGACGATTGGTATCAGTTTGTTCTGGCTAGTACTAGACGATTGGTATCAGTTTGTTCTGGCTAGTACTAGACGATTGGTATCAGTTTGTTCTGGCTAGTACTAGACGATTGGTATCAGTTTGTTCTGGCTAGTACTAGACGATTGGTATCAGTTTAAAAAGGACCTCCAGCAATTACATTAAAATTAAAAAGACGTCGCCGGTACAGTAGGGGTTAAGAACCAGCAGAAGGAGCAACAAGGAAGCTAATTCTACGCATCAGCAAGTAAGACCAGCAGCATCAGCAACAGAAGCAGCATGAGACTGGCAGACTGTAGGCGGGCGGTGATGCACAAAAGGGGTACGGCTAGAGGGGGCAGTTACGAGTATAGCTTAGAATCCTTGGGCTTTTGGCATTGGCATCGGTAATCAGACTGAAGATAGATAATTATAGTTGGCTGAAATCTTATGCAACTCGAAATCAGAAGTCTGAGTTAAGATGCCAGCATAAACGCCGTGAGAGTTGGCCTTCTAAAGGGACGAGTTGAGGAATAGTCGCAGAAGCCTACAGGCCTCAGTTGCCAAGAAAAGATGCCGAAATAAACACCGCGAGACTCAACCGGAGCAATTTTGTTTGAATACTTTAATTAATATGAGAAAGAATACGTAAACATTAACATGGTATAGCACTGTGTTGGCCAATTGATAACTTCCTAAGACATTTTGAACTATGAACCATATTTTTATCTTTACATAATTATACAATACAAACAATACTTAAACTAATTAATTCGGCTTTCGTTTGACGCCTGTTCTAGAGGGACGAATTGAGGAATAGTCGGACACTAGAAAGAAAGAGAGAGAGAGAGAGCGAGGGCCGGGTATGCCCTCAGACTCCGTGGTGGCTCCGCGAGGTAGGGTGCCTGGGCCTCCTCCTGTGTTTCAGTAATGGACTCTGGGGATCCCGTGGCGCTCACTTATAAATCCGCGCGCTCGCCCAATATTGTGAGCGGGAGTGAGATAATTGAGCCCTCCATCTTGGATATCACAGGCCCGGAGTTTATCATTATACCCTGTGAGAGCGAGAGAGAGAGCGAGAGGCTGTGTGTTGTTACCTCAGGTCTAAATGGCCCTTCCATCATCCCCGCCGGCTGTGTGTGGTGCCGTGGTGGAGATGTGATGTGAGGTTGACTGCTGTGGTGGTGAAGTGATGTGGGGTTGACTGCTGTGTGGTGGTGACATGATGTGGGGTTCACTGCTGTGGTGGTGATGGAGGTATGGGTTGGTGTATGATGGTGATGATATGGTATGTGTAATGTTGGGTTAGGGTGGTGGTTATGTGGGGTAATAATGGCTGAATGTGGTAATGGAGTGTGTGGATTGGTGTATGGTCTTGATACAGGTGCAATGTTGGGTTAGGGTGGCAGTGATACGATGTGTGTGATGTAAGAAAGATGTGAATGTGATGATAGGGTGCGTGATGGGGCTTGGGTGGTGTATGTGTAAAATGTGGATTATCCTACAGACAAATATATGGGTGCTGTAGAGTAATATGTGATGTGAGGTTAGAGTAATATGTGATGTGAGGTTAGAGTAATATGTGAGGTTAGAGTAATATGTGAGGTTAGAGTAATATGTGATGTGAGGTTAGAGTAATGGGTGCTGTAGAGTAATATGTGATGTGAGGTTAGAGTAATATGTGAGGTTAGAGTAATATGTGATGTGAGGTTAGAGTAATATGTGAGGTTAGAGTAATATGTGATGTGAGGTTAGAGTAATATGTGAGGTTAGAGTAATATGTGATGTGAGGTTAGAGTAATATGTGAGGTTAGAGTAATATGTGATGTGAAGTTAGAGTAATATGTGAGGTTAGAGTAATATGTGATGTGAGGTTAGAGTAATATGTGAGGTTAGAGTAATATGTGATGTGAGGTTAGAGTAATATGTGAGGTTAGAGTAATATGTGAGGTTAGAGTAATATGTGATGTGAGGTTAGGGTTGCTTATTTTGATTAATTTGAAGAATTGATTTGATATCTGGTCAGTGATCTATCCCAAGAGGTGATTACACGCTGATTCGGTGTTTTAATAAATGTGATAAAATATTTTAATTTGTAGTAGGTGATATATGGGTTGAAATGGTTGATTAATGGTGTGATAATGATGTGATTGATTGTTGGTGATGATTGATGGTAAAGCCGATGGTTTATTAATGTGATGAAAGTAGTCCTGGTGATTTATTGATAAGATGAAGATGGTGAATTGAACGATAGGCGGTGATGTGGTGGTGATATATACTGGATGAAGCGTGATGTGATAAAGGGGATGCCTTTTATAGTTTATGATTGATATTCTTAGTAGATTTTGATCAGCTTAATAAGGACCCTTCGGAATCTAAGTGAGAGACTTAACTCGACTTAATAATATGGAAGCGGGCAGACAATAACACACTTTCGATACAATACTTGTTAGTGATACAATAAGTCAAGTTACAAGTTGGCACAAAATACTATTTTCCTGGTCATATGCAATATGGCCCTATATTACTCACCATAACAATAATACACAAAATACAGCATTTATTTTTAGATAAGATTCTAAGCTAAACTCTTACATAGAAAGCTATCATTCGCTCCAAAACAATCGATACCTGGATAAAGTGAAGTGTCTTATAATCACCAAACTAATGAGGTGAAACGTCTTAAAATCTAAAAACTGAGAAAACCTTAAAAAAGCCCCGTCTGGCATCAGCTAGGGATAATCTGAATCACCTTCCCTTCCCTTCCGCCCCCACCAACCCTTGCTACACCATCAGCAGCCAGCACCCGTTCACCAGATGCTGCCTCAAACATTGGCCACTATTCTACGCCGGGGTCACACGAACACTTTCCCGGTATCGGAGTCACAGTATCCAAGTATAACATGTAGCTGAAATCGAATCTACTATCTGACAATTTTCGTTTTCATTGTGATTATTTGGTCGGAACCACAGTATGCAAATCCATAAAGTAGCGTAATCGAGTCTACTATCTGACCATGTTAGCTTTCATTATGGCTAGTTTGTATCTTCTAATAGCTTCTAATCGTGTACAGTCTACTTTAATATATGAAAACAAATCAATCAAAATAATGTGATAACTTGTACTGGATTTGGATTCAAGGATCCGATATATGTAGCTGATAAACTTGCTCGGGTGACGCCGGGTTTAAGTGAGTAACCCTTTCTCCGTAAACAAAAAAAATATAATAATAATAATAATAATAATAAAACAAATAAAATTAAATAAAAGTAAATACTGTACGCCAATTACCCAGCAGTTGTATGTAGAATATCTCTGCAAAAAGCGTCAATGTATAATTGAAAACAAAACAAACAAACCTACCTACCCAAATGCCTCTGACAAACAAGAACGATATATTATAAGCTATTCCAATTAGAGGCAAACAATAGCAATATATTGTAAGCTATTCCAATTAATCCGCAGTTCTCTATAAACCTGCTGGAGTACGAGACCTTCACCCTATATATGTTTCTCCAAGTAGGGTGTGTAGGGAGGGGGACGCATTGATTGCCTTTTTTCAATATAATGGCCAAGCTTCATTCACCGCAGTTACAAATGGCGCTCATCGAAGGGGTTTTCGTACCCCCCACCCCCACCCCCGATATTTTATCTTTTATTAGGTTACGTACCCCCCACCCCCACCCCCTCTATTTTATCTTTTATTAGGTTACGTACCCCCCACCCCCACCCCCTCTATTTTATCTTTTATTAGGTTACGTACCCCCCTCCCCCACCCCCACCCCCTCTATTTTATCTTTTATTAGGTTACGTACCCCCACCCCCTCTATTTTATCTTTTATTAGGTTACGTACCCCCCACCCCCACCCACTCTATTTTATCTTTTATTAGGTTTCGTACCCCACCCCCACCCCCCCTATTTTATCTTTTATTAGGTTACGTACCCCCACCCCCACCCCCTCTATTTTATCTGTTATTAGGTTACGTACCCCCACCCCCATCCCCTCTATTTTATCTGTTATTAGGTTAACACTAGACGATTCAGTTCAGCTTAGGCATGACCCCTCGAAATCACAGGGGAAAATATCAGATTATTTTTTCGACTCCAAGTGGTCCACTTAAAATTACTGTCACCATTATCGGCAGTGAAAGCAATTTTTAAATGAGTTGAGTTATAGATTCCGGGTGGATGGGACTCGTTAGCCCTCCTTAAACTGCGTAAATTCGTTTAATCGCAGCCAGAATATAATCAATAGGGTGCCATTGAGCTGAATGGGTTAAATGTATTCCAATTATTATTCAGTCCTATATACAGTACAGTAACGAACAGGACCCGCTTCCCATACAGTATTCTCCATATAGGGTGTAAGGAGAGGGAAGCACTGATTGCCTTTTTCAACAAAATGGGCAAGCTTTATCCCCCTCCCTTCCTGCGCAGTTACAAATAGAGCTCATCTGAAGAGTTTAATGTCTCCTTCTAAATAATGGTCTGGCGAAAATTATGAACAGAAAACGTAAATGTAAACAAAGTATAAACAGAAAACGTAAATGTAAACAAAAATTATACAGAAAACGTAAATGTAAACAAATAGGATCAACAGAAAACGTAAATGTAAACAAAAGCTATACAGAACACGTAAATGTAAAACAAATGACAGAGAAAACGTAAATTTAAACAAAAAGGATAAACAGAAAACGTATTTCAATGGGTGACTCACTACAGCTGTCCTTATTGGGTGGCAAGGTCAGGTCAGCACAGCGCTCACAATCGCCAATGAATTTATCCCGTATAAAGGTTTACGCCCGACCACTGTGAGCTTTATAGGCCATCTTAAGAGGCTCTTGATGGGTTCTGCTCCTTCGTGGGTGGCAATCATGTGGGAACCGAAATTAGAATGCAGAACCATATTGAAATCCGTGCCAAGAACATTTTGTATATATAATCCACATAGCAAAACTTATTTATCCTAAAGAAATATAATAACGACTATCCCAGTACCAAAGTAGGTTTACCAAAAGATGTGAGACAAGACCAATGAATAACGGCTTCTTCCTTGCCCAAGACGTAATACATTCCTCATATTCAGGAAAACATTTGTTATAATACCCAGTTATGACAGATTTGTTTAGTAATGGAGCCAGAATTACGATGATGACAATCAAGATACGATGTTTAGAGAGAGCCGTGGCTTCGTAATTGCTTGGAGTATCTACACTTGGTTCTAGTAAACAGATAATGGTACGCATAAACAGTGTTCTTAGGTTTATCTATTCATGTCAGAGCACAAACGATTTGTTTACAATTACATTCTTATTTTTACAGTGTTGACAGTCTGGTGTCATGATAATCTTTTACGATTTTCTGTACAAGATATGATACAAAACTTCTGCCTGGCCACGGTCTGACTGAAATTAATACATACCTTACGGATGTTTGTACGTATGTATGTATGTCATTGTATACTGTATATGTATGTATGTATACTGTATATGTATGTATGTACTATGTGTGGGGGGTTTTTCTTCTCAGAAATAAAATACCGGTTGTTCGAGACATAAACGTTCAGCTTTACCAGAGCCGTTACGAAAACCAGACTCATTAATTATATCAGAATCTCGAAGGATCTGACAATGCTTAGTTCATGATCAACCAATTTCAATATTTTGTCTGTCTTTGGTATTCTTCGACCAGCTTCATGATACCTACCAATCGAAACTATAATATAACAATATATCCATGATCATATACTAAATTATCAAATATTTACATTATCCATCATTCATACTCTTAATGATAACAATATATCCACTTCTCAGTATATAATGATAAATCCGACTCAATATTGTAATAATAAATACAGTACCTGATATAAAATAATACCACTAAATCCACTTCTCAATTCCAAATGATAGGCGGTATATCATCCCCACACCCCGACCATCACCCAATGATCGACGATACTGCCTAACCTGTGTGTCATTCCCTTTAATTAATTCACAGTGGTGGCGTCATCTAGCGTAATACGGCAGCTGGCTCCGTATTGGCCACATGGAGGGAGGCTAAACGTGGGTACACTCGATTAACGCCCTTCAGTTCAGTAGGTTTAAGGGTCATTATTCCGCCTCGTGTAAATCGCCCTCTGACTGTGCTTTAAAGATGCGTTCATGGAAATTACGCTCTTCGGTTAATTCTCAATTGGGGTGAAAGTTCTTCGTTCAGTGATTTTGCTCTCCGACTGTGCTTTATATGCTCATGGAAATTACGCTCTTCGGTTCACTCTCAATTGGGGTGATAGTTTTTTTTTTTGTCGGTGATTTTGCTCTCCGACTGTGCTTTATATTGATTAATTATTTTCGACTCTATAATGCCTGTGGGTAAGGGTGGTTTTATTATTAGACCCGAATGTCCTGTGGTTTATCATTACACCTGAGTCAGTCATTTTAGGATTTGCTGCTACAAAACATATATTATTACAAACACATTTTTATAACACATACGGCAACACCCGATACGACTTCTATACACCTTTACACTTCTATACACCTTTACACTTCTATACACCTTTACACTTCTATACACCTTTACATACATACACCTTTACACTTCTATACACCTTTACACTTCTATACACCTTTACATACATACACCTTTACACTTCTATACACCTTTACACTTCTATACACCTTTACACTTCTATACACCTTTACACTTCTATACACCTTTACACTTCTATACACCTTTACACTTCTATACACCTTTACACTTCTATACACCTTTACACTTCTATACACCTTTACACTTCTATACACCTTTACACTTCTATACACCTTTACACTTCTATACACCTTTACACTTCTATACACCTTTACACTTCTATACACCTTTACACTTCTATACACCTTTACATACATACACCTTTACACTTCTATACACCTTTACACTTCTATACACCTTTACACTTCTATACACCTTTACACTTCTATACACCTTTACATACATACACCTTTACACTTCTATACACCTTTACACATCTATACACCTTTACACTTCTATACACCTTTACACTTCTATACACCTTTACACTTCTATACACCTTTACACTTCTATACACCTTTACACTTCTATACACCTTTACACTTCTATACACCTTTACACTTCTATACACCTTTACACTTCTATACACCTTTACATACATACACCTTTACACTTCTATACACCTTTACACATCTATACACCTTTACACTTTATACCCTTTACACTTCTATACACCTTTACACTTCTATACACCTTTACACTTCTATACACCTTTACACTTCTATACACCTTTACACTTCTATACACCTTTACACTTCTATACACCTTTACACTTCTATACACCTTTACATACATACACCTTTACACTTCTATACACCTTTACACTTCTATACACCTTTACACTTCTATACACCTTTACACTTCTATACACCTTTACACTTCTATACACCTTTACACTTATATACACCTTTACACTTATATACACCTTTACACTTCTATACACCTTTACACTTCTATACACCTTTACATACATACACCTTTACATACATACACCTTTACACTTCTATACACCTTTACATACATACACCTTTACACTTCTATACACCTTTACACTTCTATACACCTTTACACTTCTATACACCTTTACACTTCTATACACCTTTACATATATACACCTTTACACTTCTATACACCTTTACACTTCTATACACCTTTACACTTCTATACACCTTTACATACATACACCTTTACACTTCTATACACCTTTACACTTCTATACACCTTTACATACATACACCTTTCGTTAATCATAACATAATTTCATGTCTATAACAATACCAAATACCAATGTCTATGTAAAATGCAAAATATATTGAAATTTATATATGTATATACTGTATATATAATAAACCTGCTTTGAATTGTGACATAGCGTAATGCAAGCACATAGAGATACCTTTCTTTCAAAGGAGATACACCACCTACATTACTATACTATCTCGTAACAAAGGAGATACACCACCTACATTACTATACTATCTCGTAACAAAGGAGATACACCACCTACATTACTATACTATCTCGTAACAAAGGAGATACACCACCTACATTACTATACTATCTCGTAACAAAGGAGATACACCACCTACATTACTATACTATCTCGTAACAAAGGAGATACACCACCTACATTACTATACTATCTCGTAACAAAGGAGATACACCACCTACATTACTATACTATCTCGTAACATTTTGTATAGTCTTATGGAGGCGTTTTTTTAGACATGCTTACCATGCATAAGTAGAATATTGAAGATCAAATCCGATATCAGATTCTCCAGATTGATAGCTAATGCTCACGTTTCTGAGATAACTTTAAAAGCAGAACATCTAACTATTAAGGCCAAGAAGATACTGCAAGTTTTCACGTTTTGAGATGGAAAAAACACACAGAATCCGAGATTAGCGCGGAAATCCAGTATCAAGCTTCTGAGATGAAGAGGACGATCCAAACAGTAAACTTAGCAAGCAGTAATGTTGGCGGTGAGCAGAGTCGCCTAATATAGTACAAAGACAACCCCATTCAAAATTCAACCTCCAAATGAATGCAATTATGAACGAACAAAACGGACACTTCACATCTGATTCATGTTTAATCTATTGTGTAAATTACATTTGCTCTGCCTGAATTTCATAAGTTATACTAAAATATGACATGCTTAACCCTTTCAAGCTCCAAAACGCATTTCTTTTTTGTTTTCTGGTAATTATTAGACGATTTTATTCAGATTAGGAAGGGTATATGGAAGTCAGAGAGTTGATTGAGAGTTTTTACCCTTTTAATAACCACAGATCCTTCCTAAGCTGCACAAAATCGTCTAAGGATAGCCAAAATAAACTGCTAAAACTCGTCAGAGCTTCAAAGGGTTAATTATGACCAAATTCAGACGCACCGAGGCGGAATAACATGATATTTACACTATTCAGTTTCGACAAAATTCAGCTATATTTATTATCATTAGACGGTTTTCTCATAATTCAGCTATATTTATTATTATTTTAGTCGGTTTTCTCATAATTCAGCTATATATATTATCATTAGTCGGTTTTCTCATAATTCAGCTATATTTATTATCATTAGTCGGTTTTCTCATAATTCAGCTATATTTATTATCATTAGTCGGTTTTCTCATAATTCAGCTATATATATTATCATTAGTCGGTTTTCTCATAATTAGCTATATTTATTATTATTAGTCGGGCTTCTCATAATTCAGCTATATTTATTATCATTAGTCGGTTTTCTCATAATTGACACTAATTTTACAAAGTAGATATTCACAATACCTCAGAAAGGTCACATCTGAAAAGGGCTCAAAAAGATATTATACAGTCATAGTTTTTCATGTGGGGTTAGAGTCTCCAATATTTACGCTGTCGTCTTAAGGGGAGGTATTTACTTTGTTCCCTAGACCTCCATCAAGCTTAAAATTATACCCCCTGGAGTCCCTTTCAAGATAAATTTGTACATTTTTCGGTAGAAAAATGTCCCGGCCGAAGGCCGGTTCCTCTTAAATTACAGGCTCGCTATCGCTCGCCAGGATAAAATCGACACCTGAATGGCACAAAAGGTCTTAATATGGGGTGAAAGTTCTTAAAATCGCTAAACTAATGGGGTGAAAGTTTTATAATATCAAAAGCAATGGGGCTAAACATGAGGGAGAAGGGGGTCAAGAAAAACATCCCTTAAGTGGAAATCTCCCCGGCTGGCTTACACGTTCAGTTTAACTATCAATTATCAGTACCAAACAGGCGGGTTTGAGCGTTTGCGGGAGTGATTTGATAGTTTGTGCAAGTCTCACAGGCCTGCACAAACCGTCAAACACACGCTCAAGTTACCTTCAAACTGGCCTGTACAAAAGTTACCTTCAAACTGGCCTGTACAAAAGTTACCTTCAAACTGGCCTGTACAAAAGTTACCTTCAAACTGGCCTGTACAAAAGTTACCTTCAAACTGGCCTGTACAAAAGTTACCTTCAAACTGGCCTGTACAAAAGTTACCTTCAAACTGGCCTGTACAAAAGTTACCTTCAAACTGGCCTGTACAAAATTGAGCCTGGCATGACAAAAGTGAGCGTGTGTTGCAGTCTTTACGGACATACCAATACACACAAGCTCATCTAAACATCAACACGGATGAAGCTAACTCCTCTTTCTTTACCGAAGGTCCTCCGCTGATGAGGGCCGCAAAAGAGTGATTAAGGCGCGCTGGAGATTCACAAAAGACCGATTATGGGGAGATGGGTGGGTTTATTTGCTGATTATGGGGAGATGGGTGGGTTTATTTGCTGATTATGGGGAGATGGGTGGGTTTATTTGCTGATTATGGGGAGATGGGTGGGTTTATTTGCTGATTATGGGGAGATGGGTGGGTTTATTTGCTGATTATGGGGAGATGGGTGGGTTTATTTGCTGATTATGGGGAGATGGGTGGGTTTATTTGCTGATTATGGGGAGATGGGT
The DNA here is from genome assembly GCA_032716605.1 of Paralithodes platypus. Lineage (NCBI taxonomy): Eukaryota > Metazoa > Arthropoda > Malacostraca > Decapoda > Lithodidae > Paralithodes > Paralithodes platypus. Next base: position 42,356,191 of record CM064505.1, read on the forward strand.
GGGTTTATTTGCTGATTTTGGGGAGATGGGTGGGTTTATTTGCTGATTTATGTATCTTTTTATAATTTATTTGTTTCCTCCCTCCATCAAGCTTAAAAACACCCGCCCAAGACCTTCCTTCAAGATGAATTAGTACATGTTTCCATAGAACAATGTCACGGCCGAAGGCCGGTTTCTCTTAAAATACAGGCTCGTTATCGCTCGCCAGGAAAAAATCGACACCTAAATGACAAGAAAAGTTTTAATATTAACAAAGAAATGGGGCGAAAGGTCTTAAAATCCCAAACTAATGGGGCGAACGTCATATAATCTGAAAACTAATGGGGCTAAACATGAAGAAGGAGGACCAAAAAAGCTGCCCATCTCCCCTTAAGGCGCACAAAAGAGCGATTACGGCACTCTAAGGATCCGTCTATTGTTTAGCCGTGATCAATGGAGTCATTAAGGGGAGATTTCCACTTGAGGGATTTTTTTCTTTACCCCTTTCTCTCTCATGTTTAGCCCCATTGCTATTGAGATTTTAAGATGTTCGCCCCATTAGTTTGGCGATTTTAAGTACTTTCACCCCATTTATGTCACTTTTAAGACCTTTCGTGCCATTTAGGTGTCGATTTTTTCCTGGCGAGCGATAGCGAGCCTGTAATTTAAGAAGAACTGGCCTTCGGCCAGGATATTTTTCTACCGAAAAATGTACAAATTTATCTTGAAAGGGGGTCAAGGGGGTGTAATTTCAAGCTTGATGGAAATCTAGGAAACACACTAAAAACTTCCCCTTAATCACCGGAGTGGTCGCCTGATTAATTATGAAGGTCGGGGCCCAGCGTCGCGGTCGTCTATCACCTTAAGTCTCCGGCTATCAGGGGGCCTCTATGATCTCCCGACGAGCATACATGGGGCTTATACACACACACACAGCCTTTACATACACAGAGGTTATACACACGCATGGTTCACAAACATATAGTTATATATCAGTTTTTATTTATTTATTTTTTATCTTATTTTATTTGTGATGGAGACAAAAGGCAGAACTGCCTGTGGCGAGTGCTTCCCCCAGAGTTTGACAGGGACAAAAACATAAAATCAAGGGACGTTCGACCCAAAATGCCTGGACACACGGAGTTTGAAGCAATTTAAGTCATAAGAAGAGGGAAACACAAATAATTCTGGGAGAGTTCCAGAGCTCAGTTGTTGAATAGAAGAAAAATTTAGAATAACGTTTCACTCTTGGATTGGAGAGTTATACACACATGAAGCTTATACACACATGAAACTAACATATACAAACACTGTAGTTCACACACGCATTTAGTCCATATACATCAAGCCCCATCATCTTCGTCTGGGGCGATCATCATGGGGTATCATCTGATCTCACGACTAGCATCATATATAACTTGCTCACACACATAGTGAACTCTAATAAACAAACACTGATGCAAATATACACACACATACAAACACAGCACTACACACACACACACACACACACACACACACACACCCACACCCACACCCACACCCACACCCACAGAGAGACTGGGAGTGTAACAGAATATATATGGGAACCAACACAATAGAGAGTGATCCATCGAACACACCGCCACCATGTTGACATTGCATGCAACAATGTGGTTATCCACACTAAAGAATTAATTATTTGATGATAATCTTCCAGAGGCGAGACAGAAAACATATGTAAACAAATTTACATATACCCAGTGTTCGTAGATATAAATAGATTTAAAATATACAAGGCAACTGGAATGAGTAAAACGTATATGCTTCTATTGTAGCTCTCTCTCTCTCTCTCTCTCTCTCTCTCTCTCTCTCTCTCTCTCTCTCTCTCTCTCTCTCTCTCTCTCTCTCTCGTTATTAGCACTGGTACGTTCATGATTATTTCTATATCATAATTCCCGCCGCTACCGCAACAACCCTCCGCTAACCACCGTGGTGGAATTAACGTTGTTCACCGCGAGCTTCAACCACTTCAACAATTACGAGCTACTACTTCAACAATTACACACCCGACCAGGACCCCATTATAACTCCCCTGCTGGTACACATAGTATTCATTACCCACGTTATAAAAGGGGTGTTAGTCACGAACGAACGAACGAACGAACGAACGAACAATCTCTCTCTCTCTCTCTCTCTCTCTCTCTCTCTCTCTCTCTCTCTCTCTCTCTCTCTCTCTCTCTCTCTCTCTCTCTCTCTCTCTCTCTCTCTCTCTCTCTCTCTCTCTCTCTCTCTCTCTCTCTCTCTCTCTCTCTCTCTCTCTCTCTCTCTCTCTCGTGATCAGCCCAGCGGGACCATTGTAAACACGGCTATAGTACAGGTAATCCTAATAATCGAACACGGGATCAGTGTGAGACAACGTGTACCTCAGCAAGCACCCACCATCAAAGGACTCGAGGGGGGTGGGGGGAGAGGGTGGGGAGCAGGAACTTTCAATCGACTAAATATTTAGTTGGTTTTAACCCTTTGTGTGTTATTGAGATAGGCCAAAATAATCCTGATCCTCGAGTGATAAAATTTGGTCACTTGTCCTATGCATTGATACAGGCAAATATATTCATCATAAGAAGGATCTCTACGTTTCAAATGCACAAAACTTGTTTATAGAGGAACTCTAAGACTCATATGCTTAAAAAAACAAAACAGACAACTATATTCAGTTTTGGTAAGACAGCTATACAGTATATCTAAGTTTAATAGCTCGGTTTTGGAAGGACCTCTTGGAATAATGATACAGGAAGTACTCTTGGTGATACTTGTAAATGAGATTATCGAACACAGGATCAGTGTTTCAGGCTGACAAACGAGAGCATGTTCGTATCCAGTTAAGATCCATAGTTCCCACTATGCCCCTGGAAGTGGTTAGCCAAGACAATAATATACCGGTACTAGGTATATTTTTCCTGTATTCCCTCTTACACTCAACACATTCTTAAAGCAACATTGCCTCGGTTTGCCCCCCTTCAATGCGTACCTCAGCAAGCATCGACCATCAGGCTCAAAGGGTGATGTTTGTTGCAGGAGCGGCTAGGATCTTTCATTCTTCAAACGATGTTTACAGTATCATTACGATAACGCCTTATCAAACAAAATTCAGCTTAAGGAGGGCCTCTAGGAAGATCCTCTTCTTCTGCAGTAGACACCAAGCTGTTCAGATCAATGGTCAGGGCTAGGATAATGGCTGAATCTTTATTAGGTTCTCCCGAGCTATCCCACGCATCAACCCCAACACGGCTGCTTTTTCCTAATGGCCTGGATTCTTCGGAGATCGTAAAACTGGGGAACCCGCAGTGGCCAGAAGAACACAAGTGTTTTGGAGGACAAGCAACCTAGAAGGGTCACTAGATCTGTTGTTGCTTGATTTCCTTTGTACTCCTTTCCTTTATAACACCGTCACTTGCTAGGTTATAGTGTACCCGCACTTTCAATTTGGCCTGCTTATCTGAGCACAGTACAGGTGAGTGTGAACGTGTGTGTGAAAGGCTTGACGGATTTTGAAGGTTTCAAGAGGTACACATCGTCACTCACAAACACGCTCGAAATGGCCTATATATTTGACTAGGAATGTCTACCATATGTATCGTTACCTTTGAATAAATCTGCAGAGTAGTATTGTCTATTAGCTATTTAGTAATGCAAGGGGACCAGGCGTTGTTACATCAGTTATTTAGCAGTGTATTATCTTAGGATGGTATAGCCCTCCGCCAAGCTGTACCATTCCCATCCACCCCCACCTCCTTCCCACTGTCTGTGCAATCCCTCCCTCCCACTTCTCCCTAATGCTGCCCAATCCGAAACACCCACACCCACGCCCCCCTACCACTTCCTTCTGATGTCCCCCCAGTCGTGTTCCTCCCTCCCCGCCCCCCAAATGCGCCCTTCCAACCGCGCAATTCGCCCCCCTGCCTGCCCTGCGCCATGAAGACCTTAGCGGGGGGCACTCACGACCTTGATCCCTTGTTACCCCGCGCCACCAACACCAGGGCCCCGGGATAATGAACCAACAACCAACACTTTATCTCGGATCATTATACATACAAACATAAACATAGCGACTGGGAACATCACATAAATACTACAGTCAAAACAAAGATATAGGGACGGAACAACACACCAATAGGAAACAAAAGAATTGCCACATACAAAAGGGAGTCACATGAAGGGGAGGGGGGGGGGGGTTGACAAAAACGCCACATGCAAAACATAATGCTAGGACACACCACAGCAACCAACAATACAACAGACGGTACTGGGTAGATTTTTTGCAACGGAAATATTTTACTCTCTTACAGTGCCAACAGCTAATCAACTCAAAAAAACAAAAAGAGTTCTAAAGCTCAAAGCGACAAGTGCTAACTATAAAAGTTACAAGAAACGAACTATAGTGGTTTGAGACAAGAGCATCAAAGAACAGTCATCCTTGCGATGGTTCCTCCTGAATACAAAACAGCATCCAGGAAAAAATGCAGGTAGCTCGTCCCTGTATCCAGCTGAATACCAAACAGCCAGCCGAGAACATAATAATCTTCCTTGCGACTGACGGGTTGGATCAGTTGTAAAGTGACTAAACCCTATACCCTGTTCCAAATAGGTAGGGCAGACATCGTGAACCCTAACCTCTGTATCTCAAAAAAGGGCTAGAAAAAATGGGTTGTATATTTTCGACACTTATTCCCTGGCTCACCCTTCCCAAATGGTAGAAATATTAGCTCGATTACTCTAGTCGTTTGTGAGTTATAGAGGTTAATGTTTAAGAGTTGTGGCCTTCTTATTTGGAACAGGGTGTAGCAGGGTACCTGGCTTTGTTTTGTTTTTTCCTGGTAATATAATATGGCGTCACCCAATATGCTGATTCTGCTAATTGACTTAATGTACAAGGAACATGTAGCAGATTAATGCACGTCAATTGCTGGGCCATATCTCCCCAACTGTTAAAGTTACTATCATTGTTACCAATAACCTAGAAGATACTCTACTATTATTCCACCCCAACTGTTAAAGTTACTATCATTGTTACCAATAACCTAGAAGATACTCTACTATTATTCCACCCCAACTGTTAAAGTTACTATCATTGTTACCAATAACCTAGAAGATACTCTACTATTATTCCACCCCAACTGTTAAAGTTACTATCATTGTTACCAATAACCTAGAAGATACTCTACTATTATTCCACCCCAACTGTTAAAGTTACTATCATTGTTACCAATAACCTAGAAGATACTCTACTATTATTCCACATCATCTCTAGGTAAAATAATATCATTTTCCAGCTCATGTCAACCAGCTTCTTTCCTTAACAGCATTGGTGGCGGATTCTGATGAGAAACTGCAGCGGGTAGTCAAAGAGTTTGGTGTGGTTTGTGGAAGGAGGAAACTGAAGGTGAACGTCAATAAAAGTAAAGTAATGGTGTGTAATAGGGGAGAGCATAGGGTGAATCTAGATGTGAGGCTGGATGGGGAAATATTGGAACAAGTAGAGTGTTTTAAATATCTAGGAGGAACGATAAGCAGGAGTGGAGGTATGGAAGTGGAGGTAAAACAGAGAGTGTGTGAAGGAAGGAAGGTTTTCGGAGCAATGGGAAGTATGTGGAAGACGAGAAATCTCGGAGTGAAAGTAAAAAGTGCACTGTATCAAGGAATTGTTGTGCCAACAGTGATGTATGGGGCTGAGACATGGGCTCTGAAGAAAAAGGAGAAAAGAGGGCTGGATGTGATGGAGATGAGCTGCTTGAGGAGTATGTGTGGAGTTACTCGTAGAGACAGATTGAGGAATGAAGAGATACGTAGGAGAGTGGGGCAGCAGGAACATTTGTCAGCCAGAGTGGACAGAAGGGTGCTGAGCTGGTATGGTCATGTTGAACGAATGGGAGATGAAAGGCTTACAAAGAGAATATGTGAGTCAAGTACAAGGGGAGATAGAAGGGCAGGAAGACCCCCATTGAGATGGAGAGACTGTGTAAGAAAGGCTTTGGATGATAGAGGAATAACTATAGATCAGGCAGGGGAAGTGGTGGTGGACAGGAGTGAATGGAGAATGCTTGTGAATAGTTGAGTGAACACGTGGTCATTTGGAGTAAGGGGTCGGGCGCAAGTTCGACTAGATAATAGTCCATCAGGCGCCTGGCCCGGGGGGACGATTAATATGAAGGGTGTGCCTGGAAGTGTGGTGGGAGGGCTTGTGGCTTTGGCTCCGCTGCATGTCTGCCTGCCGAGATCGGAACCTCTCCGGGTGGTCAGGGGCCGGGGGAGTGCTGGAGCGACCTTGGTAACCCTGGTCTCTGGGTCTTCTCCTGGGTGACCTGGATGTGTGTGAGTTTGTGTTTTTTATCTGTGTTTATTTTTTGTTTTATGTTGTTTTTGTGTTTTCCCTGTTCTTGCTCTGTCTTGAGTCGGCTACCCCCAAAATGGGGATTGGGCCTGAGCATATAGATAGATAGATAGATATATATATATATATACAGGTATACAGCATATATACACACACACTGTATATAGCATATGGCAAGCCAAAGAATAATTCCAACTCAACCCAACCCATTTCTAATTTTCCTCTCGATTTCGTGTTCCCTCCTCCCTCCTCCCTCCCCCTCCCCGGCCATCAAGACACTGTGAAATAACACCATTAAGTTCAGTAATTGTGATGCGATGTCCTGGTGCGAGTCCCTGGGAAGCCGCGGTGATAAGTCAAAACATTCCCCGGGTGGTGGACGGACTGCAGACTTTGCGGGGGTATATGTGTACGGTACGGGGGTTGTGTGTACGGTATGGGGCGATGTGTACGGTACGGGGGATGTGTGTACGGTACGGGGCTGTGTGTACGGTACGGGGCTGTGTGTACGGTACGGGGGATGTGTGTAGGTACGGGGGATGTGTGTAGGTACGGGGGATGTGTGTACGGTACGGGGGCTGTGTGTACGGTACGGGGGATGTGTATACGGTACGGGGGATGTGTGTACGGTACGGGGCGATGTGTACGGTACGGGGGATGTGCGTACGGTACGGGGGATGTGTGTACGGTACGGGGGCTGTGTGTACGGTACGGGGCTGTGTGTACGGTACGGGGCTGTGTGTACGGTACGGGGATGTGTGTACGGTACGGGGATGTGTGTACGGTACGGGGATGTGTGTACGGTACGGGGCTGTGTGTACGGTACGTGGCTATAGCTCCAAGTTGGCGACCTTCTTGAACACATAGAACCAGTGGCCAAAATTGTAGTACAATATACTGCATTTGTTTTAAAAACAAAAATAATAATAATAAATAAATGTATGATTATATGCATGAAGTACTTAACTGGTGTCCTATTTAAAAACGATGAAATTGTATGAGCAACAATGAAGACAAATAAAATAGGTAATTTTGTCACTGAAATGCTTCGCCTATATATACGTGCAAGGACATCAGCTTCGGCAATAGGTTTCGAAAGCAAGTTCTAACCCTTTGTTTATAGCACATCACTCGATAAAAAATTCCCTAAAAGTCCAGGTATAAAACACACTCACTCCCCAATAACTGAGCGATAGGAAAAGATTAGACAGAACGAAGGTTGCTGTAAATTGTTCTCCCATATGGCGATCATGGAAAGGTAATAAAAATAGAGTGAATTGATGCACATATTTTTGGACAGGGATATTCATTTTATGGTATACTTTATCTGTCTATCTATCTATCTATCTATCTATCTATCTACTCAGGCGCATACCCCTATTTTGTGTTTTTGTTTTTCATCGGGGGTGGCCGACTCGAGACAGAGCCCGAATATAGGAGATTTTTTTTGTAGTAATCTTATGTAATGTATGTACAGATAATTAATCTACATCATTAGTCAAATCTTGGCGTCTCCTATTATCGTAGGATACCACGAAACCTGTGAGCAATAATATGGGATATGTAGAGAGAGTGATTAATGTGTGTGTGTGTGTGTGTGTGTGTGTGTGTGTGTGTGTGTGTGTGTGTGTGTGTGTGTGTGTGTGTGTGTGTGTTCGCGTTCGCATTGGCGTTAGTGTGAACCTTTTAGTATATTAGTTAATGCTTAGGTGTGTGCGTAATTAGCGTAGAATGCGCGCGTTGAAGTGTATGTGTTAAAGTTTGTGTTAGTGAGTCTCTGTATGCGTCGGTGTGTGTCTTAAATACTCTTTATGTATGCGTTAGTGTGTGTGTAGGAGTCTGTTTGTGAGAGATGTGTGTTTTTGCTAGTGTGTGTATGTATGTGTTAGTGTGATATAATGTATGAGTCAGTTGGTGAGGTGTGTGTGTCTTTGGTAGTGTATGCATCAGAGAGTGAATGTGGTATTGTTTGTATAATTATATGTGTGTGTGTGGGTTAGTATATGCAGAAGTGTGTATGTATATCAGTGTGTATGCGGCAGTGTGTGTGTATATATATATATATGTGTACCATCAGCCTCATCATCATCGTAGGTAAGAGAGAGAGGGCCCCTGAAGACTAAGCATACCGCCCGGAGAGAGGTATATTAGTGCTAGCGGGGGAGGGAGGCAGGCAGGCAGACATACACACAACACCGTAGACTAGCTAGATGTATACGTGTGTGTGTGTATGTGTATGTATGTAGGGGGGGGGGGGATATGTGTGTATGTGTGTGCCACGGCTAATACAACCAATCACACGACCACTTTATCACTTCATTGTTTCATCGCCAAAGTGTCTAACTACGAATTATTTCCGTCCATGTTATTCCTATAACTGCCAAACCAGAATTTGGAAGAAAAACAACTATTGCACGACCAGTTTTCTAGTCATCCGATCTCGACATCTCTGGTCTGACTGTTTATGAGTTATATTTGTACAAGCATGTATACAGTTAAAACAATACGTATCCAGATTACTTGACTATACCAATGCCTAATAGCACTGGAATTATGAAACAATATAATTGCTTATATTGCTGAAGACAAAAACCGTAAGTCTGGCCTATCACCTTTGGAATCATGGTTTTAGAACCTCAATTCGATAATAATACCAATGCCCCAATGCCCCGAAACTGTTCCCGGAATATACTGACCCCCCCCCTCCCCCTTCATCTCTATATCTCTCTCTCTCTCTCTTTCTGTTTCTCTCTTTCTCTTTCTCTTTCTCTTTCTCTTTCTCTTTCTCTTTCTCTCTCACACTCACTCACTCACTCTCTCTCTCTCTCTCTCTCTCAGCGGTCCCACAGCGTCACACAGGGCGTCCCAGCGGAGCCCCAGCATGTCCCAGCTACCGGAACAGGAGGGGGCGACGAAGGAGATAATATGAGAGAGAGAGAGAGAGAGAGAGAGAGAGAGAGAGAGAGAGAGAGAGAGAGAGAGAGAGAGAGCCTGTTGGTTATGAAGTGATGATGGTGGAGGAGTTAGTGGTGGTGGTGAGCGAGGTGGTGGTGGTGGTGGTGGTGGTGAGGGAGGAGGAGGGGAAGATATTGTGTGAGAGAGGAGGCCTGTTGTTATGAAGCGATGATGGTGGTGGTGGTCGTGGTGATGGTGGTGGTGGTGGTGGTGATGGTGGTGGTGAGCAGTAAGTAAATATGGGTCTTCCTGAATCTATTACAAGATATTTAATTCATTATAATTACATATTATATTATTAAGATGTGTCTATATACTGTATATAAATCCGTGCATGTATTCATTATTTGTTCAAGGTGGGGCGTTGATATATGGATTTGTACGTACTGTATATGTGTACGTACTGTATATTTGTACGTACTGTATATTTGTACGTACTGTATATGTTACGTACTGTATATTGTGTACGTACTGTATATGTGTACGTACTGTATATGTGTACGTACTGTATATGTGTACGTACTGTATATGTGTACGTACTGTATATGTGTACGTACTGTATATGTGTACGTACTGTATGTTACTGTACTGTGGTATATGTGTACGTACTGTATATGTGTACGTACTGTATATGTGTACGTACTGTATATGTGTACGTACTGTATATTTGTACGTACTGTATATGTGTACGTACTGTATATGTGTACGTACTGTATATGTGTACGTACTGTATATTTGTACGTACTGTATATGTGTACGTACTGTATATTTGTACGTACTGTATGTGTACGTACTGTATGTGTACGTACTGTATATGTGTACGTACTGTATATGTGTACGTACTGTATATGTGTACGTACTGTATATTTGTACGTACTGTATATGTGTACGTACTGTATATTTGTACGTACTGTATATGTGTACGTACTGTATATGTGTACGTACTGTATATGTGTACGTACTGTATATTCGCAGTGCATTAGAAATCGAATATAATAATATAATTTTACTAGTGGATGATTATAGTGTGGGTGGGGGGGGGGGGGGGTTCAACTGGGGGTGTGGAGATGGTCATAGGTAAATAATGATCGTATAATAAATTATACCACTAATTGAATATTAAGGGGGGATCTCCACTTGAGGGATTTTTTTCTTGACCCCTTTCTCCCTCATGTTTAGCCCCATTGCTTTTGATATTATAAAACGTTTGCCCCATTAGTTTAGCGATTTTAAGAACTTTCACCCCATATTAAGACCTTTCGTGCAATTCAGGTGTCGATTTTATCCTGGCGAGCGATAGCGAGCCTGCAACTTAAGAGGAACCGGCCTTCGGCCGGGAAATTTTTCTACCGAAAAATGTACAAATTTATCTTGAAAGGGACTCGAGGGGGTGTAATTTTAAGCTTGATGGAGGTCTAGGGAACAAACTAAATACCTCCCCTTAAGGGACTGATTATGTAATTATATTGTGTTCACTAAGAGTACTGTACTGATATTGTGTTCACTAAGAGTACTGTACTGATATTGTGTTCACTAAGAGTACTGTACTGATATACCGGCAATCAGGGTGTCAAACGAAACCAGTGTGTATTATGTTTAGCCTTTGTTATTGTGTTTATGTAAAGATGAAATTATGGTTATTATGTCGTATTATGTCTTTGGACGTGCTAAAAAGGCCAAAACAATGCTCGTTCACGTTAATGTTCTGGTAAATACAAGAACGTGAACTAGCATTGTTTTGGCCTTTTTATCACGTCCAAAGAAAAAAATTGAAATATCAACCATAATTTCATCTTTGCATACACAATAACAAAGACTTCTTATATATATATTTTTTTTTTTTGTTAGCGGAATTTATTACATAGTAGTGGTGATATAACTGTTCACAATACTGTTTGAGTACAAAACTGCTAAATTATATGAGGGCAGTTAACTTTTAAAATTAATAATTAAGTAATGGAGAAGTGAAGTAGTATAGTAGTTATGCTCATTAGACATTAATTATGGGGGAACATTGCAAGACTAATTTGGTGGAACATTAACGTTTGGTATTAAACTTACGAATGGAGTGTATCTAAATGGGCTCCATTAGGAAATATGTTTTCATCCCATTACGAAAAATGAAACTGGAAAATATTAATATATAATGATACTCTCTCTCTCTCTCTCTCTCTCTCTCTCTCTCTCTCTCTCTCTCTCTCTCTCTCTCTCTCTCTCTCTCTCGGCAAACTCTTGCTTCTGACTGTGCCAAGTAAGGGTTTCTCCCACTTGTAATATTTTCTAACCATACTATTTAATCTATTTTCATGTTTTGTTTTCAACATGTGAGCCCAAATCAGTTGAGGTTTTGTGGACATTAACAGGGTAAAGACAGTCTCAATACCTTCCTAATCTAAATACAATCGTCTAATAATAGCCCGAATAAACTGCCAAAACGCGTCATGATCCTCTTATGGTTAAAAGAGCTCAACACTCTCCAAGCCGGCCGAAACCCGGTTCCTCCAAAAATACAAGCTGCTCACCAGAAATAATTCGACACCTAAATGGCTAGAAAGGTCTTAATTTTGACAAAGAAATGGGCGAAAGACTTAAAATTAGAAAACTAACAGGGCTAAACATGAAGGAGAAGGGGGTTGATAAAATAAACGAGCTCAACCCTCTCCAGGCTCCGGGAGAGGACAGGTCAAACTGGTCTATAATAAGCTGGCTAATATTATCTGCCATCCTGTACTGACTTTATGCTGCCTTATATCAAATTAGGAGGATGGTGGGTTTTTTTTCTTCTCTACTATCTTTAAAACAAAATAATAATAATAAATACAACATACAGTATATATGTAAAAAAGTAAATATAAGATCAAATCTCATTAGCACCTCTACTGGACCCCTTACAGAGTACACGAGTAAAATAATACATTAATTATATATAATATAGCAATAGTTGCTGGCCCCCTAACAGAGTACACGATATTAAAATACACTAGTTATATAAAATATATTAAAAGTTGTGACAGACTTACTAGGCGACTAGATTATTATATATAAACTATATGTAATTGTCTTATAAAAAGAGCTACTTATTACTGTTATCGAATTACTCGGTACAAAATCAAAGCTTAGAGCACGACAAGTATTATTCTAATGCATTAAACTTATAAACCTTATAAAAATCCGGGTGGATGGGACTCGTCAGCCTTGGTCGGCAACCTGTCTAGGGGAGTAAACCTGATGAAAATCCGTACTGCTTATCTAAGTGTTAGGCAGGTTTGTGGATGGACTAGCCGAACACCACTGTAGAAAAATAGTGCAAACAAGATACATAGAGGGCCTCGGAGTCGGACGGATCCTAAATTGAGTGGTCAATCCTGTAAGTCCTTCAGTAAACTGGCTCGGGTTGTCCCTCTTACAGGGAATAGGTTCGCTTGGGGGCCTTCTCTGTATGGCCACCCTCATTAAGGGGAGTAAGGCGTCCGGCAATAGATAGATAGATATATAAATTTTATAGAATCAACTAATAAGAAGCCCTTGAAACTTAAACACACACACACACACACACACACACACACACACACACACAATTCCCCCCCCCCCTTGCCTTCCTCCTGTCTCTCCTTCTTCCTACCTTCCCCGCCTTCCTCCTTCCTCCTGCTCCCCTCTCCTTCCTTACTCTCCCTCCCTCTGCTTCCCCTGTCGCCCTGCCTCCCCTTTCGTAGTCCAGCCTCCCTCTCAATCCTCCTGCATCCTCCTCAGTCCTCCTTCCTTCCCCTGCCTCCCTCTCCTTCCGTCCCCTCCCCCCCCCCCCTCTACTTCCCCCTATTTCCCTCCCCTCTCACTCCCCCTGCCTCCCTCTCAATCCTCCTCAGTCCTCCTGCCTTCTTCTCCTTCAAGTCAATCTCTGGTACACTCAGATCATTAAACCTTACCCTTGACTGTCTAATCACTATCACAAATGCCACTCGTATTCTATCTCACTCGTTCAGACACTTAATCAATCGTGTCATATTTCAATTTGCGATAACTTCCCACTTGAACCCAATGAAGCTTAAAAATAAAAATATAAATCTAATAGTGATATTATGCATCAATACACTCCTTCTTCTTCTTAACCTTTCATCGTTCTCTCATACGAACACTTAATCAATCATATAATATTTCACTAACCAATAAATTCTCCCTTGATCTCACCTAAGACTGAAATATAAATTTAATATCTGCATTGCTCATTAATAGTCCACTTTTGTAATCTCTCATCCGTTTTCTCTCTCCCTCATGCAAACATTTAATTCAAGCAGATCATATTTCACTAACCAATAACATTCTCACTTGATCTCACTGAGAACTTTAGTATAAAATTAATACGCCACTTCTTCCGTTCATCACCAAATAACTAGATAAAAATATACTTTGAAAAGTAGACATAATGAATATAAACACCATGTGAGATGTGAGGAGGAGCACTTTATTGACAACGTTCGCAACGTTTGGCCTGATGAAGCTACTGTATATGCGAAACGTTGTCAATAAGTGTTCCTCCTCATATGGTGTTTATAACCAAATCACTAACTCACACATGTCAATCGCCTCCTTTCCTTACTTAATGACTCCATCATTTTCTTATGTTACTCTCTGATGCACTCAACTAAAGGGGGGGGGGGGAGGATGTGTGTGTGTGTGTGTGTATATATTGGTAGATTAATTATTTATTTATTATTTTTCAGTTTCCTCCCTAGACCTCTATCAAGCTTAACAAAGCATCCCAAACACCACCATCAAGATACATTTGTAAATTTTGTTCCTCCTTAAGTACAGGGTCGCTATCGCTCGCCAGGGAAAAATCGACACCTAAATAATACACAAGAACTTAATATCGCCAAAACTAAAGGAGCGAACCATCTAAAAATCTCAAAACTAATGGGGCCAAGCATGAGGGAGAAGGGATGCCAGAATAAACAACCATTTCCCCTTAATGCATCTTCCTCGCCTCCCTGCTTGTCCAATCCTTCACTCAAACAGATAACATGATTGCTTCCTCCCCTCACTCAGCCAACCACTCAATCGATTAGTCTCCTTAATTAAACAGTAACAAACCTCTTCCTTTCTCCATGCAGTCTTTTGAAGCAATTACTTATGCAATTGTGTTCTCCGGGTGAGAGCTGGTCCTATCAAGAGTGATGTTTGCCATCCTCTACCCAAACTTAGCCGTTTCTGTCTGTCTCTCTTACTGTCCTACTTTTTCCTTCTGGGGGCAGGGGGCTAGGAATCCTGCTCCCCTTGTAAAATGCATTTACTAGATGAGACAGAGTAAGGGGCGAG
>CM064505.1:42375810-42551690 GCA_032716605.1 Paralithodes platypus
TCCACACACACACACACACAGTCACTGTAGCCGAGCGCGCTTAGTCACTGTATTTTAGCTGGCTCTGGTGTCGGGGGTTCGATCCCTGAGCATGAAGGACTAGGTCTGGACGGACAAGTTTCGGGGGGTCCCCAGTCTCCTGCCCACGTCCTACTCCCTTGGGGTATGTAGGTGCTCTCGTTAGCAACCAGGATCAGTCTGTTGATCCCTTAGGATAAGATCTAGGTTAAGTCTGTGTAGTTTCAGCCTCACTGGCTGCCGGCTGGAAATATACTGATTATTATTATACTACGCACGCACGCACGCGCGCGAGCCAATTATTGTACATTTTAACAAACTTATATATAAATAATACACACAATCCTTCAAACTCCCCGAGAGTCGTTAGGTCCTCGGAAGGCAAGACAAGGTATACATATTTACCGGGTGAGCATTTAATCTGTCTGAGGTAAGATTGTGGTGCCCTCCCCCCTACCGCGCAGACGCAGTATGGGGCACTGGGCGGTCCATTACGCTCGCATTACAGGGATTCCACCTGTAATTACAATAACGTGGGAGACCGGGCTTGTGTTATTATACAGTAGAAGGGTGCAAGGAGGAGTCGTATAAGAGGAGAATAGCGGTAACCATATTTTACAGTAGCTATATTGAGGAGTGCATTGCAGAGTCGTAGATGAGTAGCGGTAACCATATTTTACAGTAGCTATATAGAGGAGTGTATTGCAGAGTCGTACAAGAGGAGAGTAGCGGTAACCATATTTTACAGTAGCTATATAGAGGAGTGCATTGCAGAGTCGTAGATGAGTAGCGGTAACCATATTTTACAGTAGCTATATAGAGGAGTGCATTGCAGAGTCGTAGATGAGTAGCGGTAACCATATTTTAAAGTAGCTACCTAGACGGGTGCATTGCGGAGTCGTACAAGAGGAGAGAGGCGGTAACCTTATATGACAGTAGCTACCTAGAAAAATAAAGAGCGGTGTCGTACAAGAGGAGAGTAGCAGTAACAATATTTTTTCAGTAGCTACCGTGTTGAATAAAGGTACGTTACTTGTAAATTAAGTACCGTTAGTGGATGCGTGACGTGCACAACTTCCTTACGTCTGTGATCTGCTGTTCTTCATGAATATACACTAGCATTACAATATAAAATTATGCTCTCAAAGCCAAAATATGCAAACAATAATACATTAATAGTCATTCACAAAATATCAAAATACCAATAAACTATCAATAATAATACAAAATAGTACACGTATTCATTAATACTATCTTCTATATATCTATATACTATCTATATACTCAGGCCTAATCCCCACTTTTCCTTCTTGTTTACCCTGTTTTGTTTTATCTTACCTTTCTCAATAGGCTATTAAAATTTGAGCACAAGAAGTACCGGTATTAAGAAAGAAAATTATATTACATTGCATTTATAGGTAATAATTACATAAAATGAAAGTGCCGAAGACAGAACGAGGTAAACAAAATGACGACCGTGTAAACCAAGTTGTCAAATGTTCCAATTAGAGAATAAAGTGGGTGTGGGCGAAGTTTTTGTTTACGTGACCGCTACCTGGCTACTGAGAGGGGATGGTTCACCTGACGTGGGACCCGCCCTTCTCAAATATATCAGGTAGGTTTGGTTGGGTTGGGTTTTTAATTACAATGGCATTTATTGTTACTACCAATACTACTACTACTACTACCACATCCATACTCATATCTCTCACCGATCCATCCACTCACTCACAGACAACACGCAGCTGCATGCACGACCTCCCGAAATCCATCCTTCCGAATCCTCCTTTCCTCGCGAGGACAGAGTCCACCTGGCCAGGCTGAGATGCGGACACCATCCAGCTCTCCTGAGCTATCAGAAGAGACTGGATGACTCCGTTGTCGACGCCTGCCCGGGATGTAACACAGCACCCCATACCATTAAACACATCATAGAAGACT
This sequence comes from Paralithodes platypus, assembly GCA_032716605.1. NCBI lineage: Eukaryota > Metazoa > Arthropoda > Malacostraca > Decapoda > Lithodidae > Paralithodes > Paralithodes platypus. Next base: position 42,377,770 of record CM064505.1, read on the forward strand.
GCATTTCACACAACCACTTACGCCAACAACACAATCTACACTCAATGAGAGCTCTGTGGGAAAGCCCGATCGTGGCCATGGCCTTTCTCAGGGACTCGGGGCTGTTCGGCCAGGCAGCTTAGGGAACAACAACAACAACAACAACAACAACAACAACTACTACTGGTTATAGGATTGTTTTGTTTATTTTTGTATTTTTTTCATACAAAAAAAAATATGTATTACTTTGGAAAGCTTGGAGCAACAGTATGATTAATAATTGTATAGGTAATACTTCAGTTTATAGGTAATATGAAAATGTTACAGTACCGTACTTGAATATTGAACAAATTAACTTTTTCAACGCAACAAATATATAATAAAAACATTATATTAACCCCTTCAACACGATGACGTCATTTTCATTATATTTTGGATACCAATAGACTATTTGCTTTAGTTTATAATCTTTCTCTGGGATTCAAAGGAGTAAATACTATGTTAATAAACCTTCTGAACAACATAGGTCCTTTTTTAACTTCATAAGAGCGTCTAATTGTAGAGAGAGAGAGAGAGAGAGAGAGAGAGAGAGAGAGAGAGAGAGAGAGAGAGAGAGAGAGAGAGAGAGAGAGGTGTGTGTGTGTGTGTATTTACCTATTTGTATTTACCTATTTGTAGTTTACAGGAATTGAGCAGCGCTCGTGTTGTCCTGTCTTAGTTACTTGTGTGTGTGTGTGTGTGTGTGTGTGTGTGTGTGTGTACTATCTTAAGATGCTGCACAATAATAAACACTGGTGCATTACTGAGACCACTGTGACAAGTTAATGGGGGTCACAGACACAAAAATGAATCATTTGCGGCAGAAAATGCACCACCAAGGCAAACGAAAATGTAATTGCATGAGGAATTAATTGGTTGGCGAAGTGGTTAGAAAGTTTAAAGCTTATATTCTTACAATTATTTCCCTTTACAGGACGAAAGGACTTGAAAAATAACGTTAACTATAGACATGAGACTGCTAATCCTTGTACGCTTATTAAACAACAGTCATTCCCACAATATTCGTTCGGTATCAGGCAAGAGGGAAAGAAATGTTGCAGACCAAAACTGTATTTACTTTACCGGTACTCGAGATGCAAGGTACAGTCATTGATAATAATTAAACATTGAAAATGCTTACATTTTTGGTATGCAAATATAACCATCAAGGCTGTTTAAACATTACAACATATAAATCGTTAAAAGATAAGATGAGTATTTTAATTTTTTGTAATTTAATGCCGCATTCATATTTCGGTCTATATAATTAGTTTGCATAATGACACACACCTTCCCTAATTACTGTATTATGATTGACTGTAATTAGATGATCAAATCAGTGCACTGACCTGCTGTGAATTAAGAACAAGAATATATCATGTGTTATTCATTAAGCTTAGTTATTACGAAATTTTTTTTTTTTTTTTTTTTCTATATTCCAACTTACTTCCTCTCGGGCATAGGCTGAGAGCATTAACATTCACCGCTTTTTACCATGAACAGTGAAGCCCGTGAGGTCTTGTTCCAGTCTAGGGAGTGAGACATGTGAAGCACGTAGAGTACAACGAGCACCTGCCATCTTGCCTTCACATGAGGCACGGTGCTCACTCATGGCCCGAAACGACCCCATCTCTGAAGCCACTTCGTTCCCGTGCTTCACTGTCTCACCCCCTACACTCGGACTCTCACACTTACACACACACAACGCCACCTGTTGAGCAGATAACTCACTACAACTCATTACAAATAATGTTTAGACTTGGAATGCCCTGGGACTTGTTCCGACTCATTATCCTTCCTCTATCCATAATATTCTCATCAACATTTAAGTCTTGCTTTTTCTATAGTCTCTTGCAATAATGTTGACCTCTACACAAACACACACACACTCTCTCTCTCTCTCTCTCTCTCTCTCTCTCTCTCTCTCTCTCTCTCTCTCTCTCTCTCATCATATCAGTGTCGCCTAATTCCTGAGCGGCCAGTGTTCCGCCTATACACCTTCCGGCTATATCAAACACCTGTAATCAATGGCTCACTACCTGTCATAACAACGGTCAGTCAGTGTGAGAGAGAGAGAGAGAGAGAGAGAGAGAGAGAGAGAGAGAGAGAGAGAGAGAGAGAGAGAGAGAGAGAGAGAGAGAGAGAGAGAGAGAGAGAGAGAGAGAGAGAGAGAGAGAGAGAGACGGGGGGGGGATAGACAGACAAACATGCATGCGAATTCCAAATTATCTAGTTATATTTTATGCCTTTTTCCTCAAAATCAGCCAGTAAATATTAAGGGTTTCAATAAAAAGAACTGTTGTGCCATTTAGGTGTCGTTTTTTTCTTCTGGCGAGCGATAGCAAGCCTGTAACTTAGGAAGAACCGGCCAAAGGCTGGATTTTTTTTTTTTTTTCTACCGTAAAATATAAACATTTATCTCGAAGGGGGATCTTGGTAGTATGTATTCATTAAGGCTTGATGCCCCCCCCCCCCCCCGACCTCCTTAACTAACAAGAGACTAAAGTAACAACCATGGTATTAAATATGGCAATGTAATGTTTACGCCTCAATAAATTAAACATAATGCTATAGCCATTATTAATATCTTAAATTCAAACAATTAAATGTCACAAAATAAATATATTACCTTGCATAACGTAGAAACTGTGTTTGTGCCTGAGTAATACATTTATGCTCACATATCTATCGAGTTGATGATACTCAGACGTTGATGATACTCAGACGTTGATGATACTCAGACGTTTCCTATGACACTAGTCCTTCTTCTCCCAATCACTAACCACCTTCAACCTGCTGTATAGGATGGCTTTATAAATTGGCGTTATTTATATCCCTGCATAATCAATTATTATTACAATCCACAAGCTTTATAATTCGCCAAGCAATGCGCAACCTAATGTCAACCCACAAATTTACCTTAATTATTTACCCTATTCTACTGGCCCAATACACACACCATTTGGAGATAAGTAAAATTGTTCCATCTCTAAATTGAAGAGATCTTTTACACCTTCATAATTGCATCACAGTTTACATCAGTTTCCCTATCAATACATGTTATATATTTTTTCAATATATTACAATATCTCCCACATTACTAAAAAACAAATCTGTTTTACCAAAAGTAGAGGATTTCATCTACAATTATCAAGATCCCTGAAATATCCCAAATGGAGAAATAGTGCTCAAATAGTGCTATTTCGTATGTGTCAAGAGCCGAGACCTATATAAAAGTATGGTTATTGTTAATATTATGTCTTTGGAAGTGATAAAATGGTGAAAACAATGCTATTCCTTCTCATTCTCACATTCATTCCAGTCATCAAACAAAATTACACCGAGTTTACAGCCTGTCTATATTATACTGTTCCCCCTCCCTCCCCACAAGTCTGCCAGTGTGAGCCGTCTAATAACAGGTAGGGTTAATGGGATCTGGACACTGGGCTGAGGGAGTGAAGGATCGGGAGTGTGGCCAGCCCCAGCCCCAGACCTTCTCCTCCTCCTCCTCCTTCTGCTCCACTACCCCGTGAGAACTATGGTGTATGGGAGTGGATACTGGGTGTCTATACCACTGTACAGGTGAGTTGTGTACTGCTATGGGCCCGCATTATGTTATGTGTATTAATGAGACAAAAGGTAAGTTGCCTGTAACGAGTGTCTCCCCCAAAGCCAGTCCAAGTGCAACCCTTTCAATAATATGTTTTTTTTCTTTTTTTCTGTGACGTTATATTCTTCTTTGTGAATTTATGCCATGAAGCCTATCCCTCGCCCTTATGTATCACCTAAATGGGGCGAAGCATCTTATTATCGCCAAACTTATGGAATGAACGTCTTAAAATCTCCAAACTAATGGCGCAAAACGAGAGAGGTAATACAAAATAAGCCCGCTCTTGGATCAAATAGGGTTAAAGATCGCGACTCTCGATCCCTGGGTACCCGATAATCAATTTACCCTCTATCTCTCTGTTCCTTGACCTGCATTTGTATTCCTATGTGTATGAGGGAGACAAAAGGCAAAGCTGCCTGTAACAAGGGATCTGCCTTGTGTGGGCCAATCGGGTTTCTGCAGACTTCCATTGTCTTATGTTCTTAAGTGTCTTCTTCATATGTGGTAAATATATTAGCTCATTTGCTCTAGCCCTTTTAGAGTTACAAAGGTTAGAGGTTACGATGTCTGCCCAACCTATAATGAACGGACTATAGTACTCCATCACATGAACACGTACACCCGGTCGTTGTAAACCCAAGTACAGTACACCAGAGTCTGTGAGAACCTCAGCAGTGGGCACCCTGCAGTAAACAGACTGATCAACTATCTACATTAAGGGGAGGTTTTTAGTGTGTTTCCTAGACTTCCATCAAGCTTGAAATTACACCCCTTGACTCCCTTTCAAGATAAATTTGTACATTTTTCGGTAGAAAAATGTCCCGGCCAAAGGCCGATTCCTTTTAAATTGCAGGCTCGCTATCGCTCGCCAGGAAATTGTTTACACCTGAATGGCACGAAAGGTCTTAATATGGGGTGAAAGTTCTTAAAATCGCTAAAGTAATGGGGCGAACGTTTTATAATATCAAAAGCAATGGGGCTAAACATGAGGGAGAAGGGGGTAAAGAAAAAAGTCCCTCAAGTGGATATCTCCCCTTAAGGCCATGATATTTACACTGCACAAATGTAATAATAGTACCCATAAAAATTTAATAATAGTACCCATCAAAAAAAGGTTATAATCGATGTACGAGTCCAAACTAGTACATGTATACTGTAGATAAAACTTCGGGTCTAAATACAGTACGTGCATATATTTGTGTTCTTTATAAACGAGCACATTAAATTGTGTGTCTCTTAAACATAGGAAGGCGCCGACACGCAGACACGCTCCTTCCCCACCCACACAAGGAACGGAAATTCGCGTATTTCCACTGCAGGTATGTTGAAGAGAAATCGCTCGTGTGTCTCTACCAGTACAAACCACTATCAACACTTAACCCTCTCAGACATATGACGCGATTTTGAGCCTATTGGGGATACTTTAAAGCTTTTGTTACCATCAGGGGTATTTAGAAACCTTTAGTTTAGTTACTTCAACCTCTGCAGTTGTCTTTGAGTTAGCTGTGGGCAGAAAACTAATTTTGGAGAGGTAATTATAAGAGTGAGAGAACTCTATTTCTTATTGCTAATCTGGCAACCTCTGCGTCATAAATGCGTGAAAGGGTTAATACCAATGTACCAGATATATACTTATGTGACTTGGATGTTCAAGTGTTCTTAGGATGTAAATATATAGGAATCACTATGTACTGTATGTCAAATAAACAGAAAACGACCCTATTTAATTATAGTATTTCTAAGCTGTCTTTACCCTTTGATTACGACACTGAGACTTTGAATAACTAGTAATATCTGCAGTGAGTTAAATGTGTGACCATTGCCTATCTTATAAAAGTAAAACTTAAGGTACCAGTTTATGGTGTATATATTTAATTGTGTGTTTGCAGCCCCAAAGTGGTGTTAGGCAGAAAAGTTGGTCCATCCTAGTGAGAACTTGTGAAGCAGCTTCTCGCTCATAGGTCACCGCGTACCGAAGGTTGCCCAGCCCACGTACCCACCCCAGAATCAGCTGCCGGTAGCATATCCCTCGATTATTACACGATTTACAACCTCAACACCCCCATAAATAACGAAAATATCAATACAATAACACCGTATCATAAAACAAAATAAAATAACATAAACATGCCATATCATAAACATTAAACATAAAAAACGGACTTGAAACAGGATTGGCGTTCCCAAAATACGTGTTCCGGTATCTCTCTCTCTCTCGCCGGCACCCCACACGCCTCGCCCGGCCCCGTCTATTCTTCCACTCATTAAGAGGAGTGTAATTTACTAATTATTTAATTGCGGGGTATGGTCGGGCCCGGATATAATTACACGCCCGGGACATGATTGGATCCGACCCCCTCTTACACTAAAGTCTGGGGGAAAATCTGGGCCTTGAGTTTGGGGCCTTGGGTGAGAGGGGGAGTATGAGTGGGTGGAGTGGGATGAGTGGGTGGGTGGAGGGGGAAGAGAAGGATGAGGGAGGGATGGAGAGGAGTGGATGGAGAGGTGGGGGAGGAGTGGGTGGAGTGAGAGGAAGGAGGGGGAAGAGAAGAGTGGTTGGAGGGAGGGGGAGGACTAGGTTGGGAGGGGGAGGAGAGCTAAGATTGTGTGGAGGGCTGGGGAAGAGTGAGTGGAGGAAAGAGGAGGAGGGAGTGGAGAAAAAGGGACAGAGTGGGTGGAGGCATGGGGAGAAGTGGGTGGAGGAAGGAGAAGGAGTGGGTGGAGGGATGGGAAGGAATGGAGGGAGAGAAGGGAACAGAGTGGGTGGAGGGGGAAGAGTGAGTGGAGGCTTGGGGAGCAGTGGGTAGCAAAGGGGAAAGGAGGGGGACGAGTGGATGAAGGGAAGGGTGGAAGGAGTACAAAGGAGTACAAAGGAGTACAAGGAGGAGAAGGATGAGTGGGTGGAAGGATGGTGAGGGATATTCGTGGGTGGTGGGGTTGTGGGTGGGTGGGTAAGGAGATGGATAGATATATCGACAGGTCAATGAGGTAAATACTTCAGATAAGCAAACCGATATACTCGATAGATAGTGTAAAATGTAATTCATAGACGGATTTATTTTCCTATGTGAATGAAGGAGACAAAAGGCAGATATACCTGTAACACATATCTCCCCCACAGTTGAAAGAGTGACAGACAGATAGTTTTAAAGGGGGGGGGGGGGGTTTCTGGAACACCTTCTCCCTCATGCTTAGCCCCATTAGTTTTGACATTCGCCTCATTCATTTGTCGATCTTTTTTTCCTGACGAGCGATAGCGAGTCTGCCATTTAAGATGACAAAATGTCTACCGAAAACATGTAGAAATTTATCTCAAAGGGTGTTCTTGGGACACATTTTAAAGCACAATGAAAGTCTTGGGGGTACACAAACAAAAAAATAATAAATAAATAAATAAAACATAGTTGTGGTGGTAATCGTAGAAACTTGGGATACTTGGGGGGGGGGGGGGGCAAAAATCACAACAAAGAAGGATTCATATAACCCGTCATTTCACCTCCCTCTATTCTCATACCTCCCAATTCCCTCAATACCCTGGACAAACCTACTACATCCCAATGGTCACCCCCAGAACTGTTGTCCCCAAATCTATGAGACTAGTTATCTATGGAAGACTGTCCCCAACTGAATAAATACTACGCCATATTGCATACTTCGCGCTGCGTTCCGTCTTCCTTACTGTATTAAATTTACTTTTGATGCACCATATTGTGAACTACTAATTATGAAATGTGATAGCTTACCTACAGGTGAACATCTTAACATCTAGCGTACGAAATAATGTTAACCAATCGAATTCAGCAATATCTGTATTATATTTTGCTTGCTCTGTACCGTTGAATTGCCTGCCTGGTATATATAACTAATTGAAAAACTCCCGTCTCAATATAAGTTCAGGATGCCATTTACAGTTCTTGGTAAAATGTAGTGAGCGATGTGGCTATGTTAATTTATGGTATGTTACGTACCCTCCCTCCAGACGGTTCTGTTGGGCAGCATCCCCTTACGTCTTCCCCCACGACACTAACCACCAATTAGGTAATTAGAACACAAAGGTGGACACTTGTAGGGGGCCGGGTTCCCTTCACCTGGCCACAGACGGATGAGCTTCACAACACCGGACTGATTTACGGCGATAAACGAACGTATTTCCTGGATTTTTACTGCCTGGGAAGAGTCCGTGGAAAGACTGAATAACTTTATATTTATACGTGTTACGGAAATGGGTTACGTTCATAAAAAAAACATATAATAAATAATGAAGAAAGATCACACATGAAGATCAGCCCTATGATTTAATGAGAAACTAACATACTGAACCAAGATTAGTAAAAGAGGAGTGGAGAGGAGAGGAAGAGAGAGGAGAGTAAAATAGGGGTATAGGAGAGGAGAGTAAAGTAAGGGTATAGGATAGCAGAGGAAGAGAGAGGAGAGGATAGTAAAGTAGGGGTATAGGAGAGGATAGTAAAGTAGGGGTATAGGAGAGGAGAGGAGAGTAAAGTATGGGCATAGGAGAGGATAGTAAAGCACGGGTATAGGAGAGGAGAGTAAAGTAGGGGTATAGGAGAGGAGAGTAAGAGAGAGGAGAGGATAGTAAAGTAGGGGTATAGGAGAGGAGAGTAAGAGAGAGGAGAGGATAGTAAAGTAGGGGTATAGGAGAGGAGAGTAAGAGAGAGGAGAGGATAGTAAAGTAGGGGTATAGGAGAGGAGGGGAGAGTAAAGTATGGGCATAGGAGAGGATAGTAAAGCAGGGGTATAGGAGAGGATAGTAAAGTAGGGGTATAGGAGAGGATAGTAAAGTAGGGGTATAGGAAAGGAGAGGAGAGTAAAGTATGGGCATAGGAGAGGATAGTAAAGCACGGGTATAGGAGAGGAGAGTAAAGTAGGGGCATAGGAGAGGAGAGTAAGAGAGAGGAGAGGATAGTAAAGTAGGGGTATAGGAGAGGAGGGGAGAGTAAAGTATGGGCATAGGAGAGGATAGTAAAGCACGGGTATAGGAGAGGAGAGTAAAGTAGGGGTATAGGAGAGGAGGGGAGAGTAAAGTATGGGCATAGGAGAGGATAGTAAAGCAGGGGTATAGGAGAGGATAGTAAAGTAGGGGCATAGGAGAGGATAGTAAAGCAGGGGTATAGGAGAGGATAGTAAAGTAGGGGTATAGGAGAGGATAGTAAAGTAGGGGTATAGGAGAGGATAGTAAAGTAGGGGCATAGGAGAGGATAGTAAAGCAGGGGTATAGGAGAGGATAGTAAAGTAGGGGCATAGGAAAGGATAGTAAAGCAGGGGTATAGGAGAGGATAGTAAAGCAGGGGTATAGGAGAGGATAGTAAAGTAGGGGCATAGGAGAGGATAGTAAAGCAGGGGTATAGGAGAGGATAGTAAAGTAGGGGTATAGGAGAGGATAGTAAAGTAGGGGTATAGGAGAGGATAGTAGTAAAGTAGGGGTATAGGAGAGGATAGTAAAGTAGGGGTATAGGAGAGGATAGTAAAGTAGGGGTATAGGAGAGGATAGTAAAGTAGGGGTATAGGAGAGGATAGTAAAGTAGGGGTATAGGAGAGGATAGTAAAGTAGGGGTATAGGAGAGGATAGTAAAGTAGGGGTATAGGAGAGGATAGTAAAGTAAGGGTATAGGAGAGGATAGTAAAGTAGGGGTATAGGAGAGGATAGTAAAGTAGGGGTATAGGTTAGGAGAGTAAGAGAGAGGAGGGGATAGTAAAGTAGGGGTATAGGAGAGTAAAGAAGGGGTATAGGAGAGAAAGAGAGAAGAGTTGATAGTAAAGTAGGGGTATAGGAGAGAAAGAGAGAAGAGTTGATAGTAAAGTAGGGGTATAGGAGAGAAAGAGAGAAGAGTTGATAGTAAAGTAGGGGTATAGGAGAGGAAGAGAAAGAAGAGGATAGTAAAACAGGGGTTTAGGAAGAGAGAGGACAGGAAGAGAGGAGAGGAGAGGAGAGGATAGGAAGAGAGAGGAGATGCAAAGAGAGGAAGAAACCCAGAAATAAATTATTGTGTTCTCTCCACCAACCAACTTCACTCCTAAACTCGATTAATACAATTAACAAACACAAGTGGCAGTCCGGGGATTCGAACCCAGGACGCTCACACCGAAAATCAACACACTTATGCATTGCGCCACGAAGACAGTTAAAGAATGATGCACAAGCCTACTATTTATTATGCAGTCTCGAATCCTGCATACCAATCTTACCATGTACATTCATTCCAACTGCACTATCGGAGGCTATGCATAGGTGAATGGAAAGAGTAATTAATGGGGCGCTTAAGCCTAACAAAAGTGAGGGGAGAGAGCGATAGGAATGAAGTGAAGAAAAAAGATGCGATTCAGGTGATACGTTTCTTCATGGCTATAATCTACACCAACTACAAACACCAGATTCTTGAGGATTTGAATCCTAGCATGAGGCACTAGAACAATGTGCGTGCGTGCGCGCGCAAAACAACGCATTACACATAAACACAAGACCGCCGAGAACAAACTCTTCCCCAACATCGATAACCCGCGTAGAACCATTCCGTCCTGGGTCCGAGAATTAGGCAATAGTCTGGCCAGTTCATTTAGGTAACCACTATGATCAGGGGTCGCTGCGTCTCTACCTGGGTCATTAATGCTACTCAAAATTATCTCGGGCTTTTGACACAATAAAGCCACATTGCCATAACCGTAAATTGTTTTTTTATAGTGGCATTGTGGGCTTGTAATTAGAGGGGGTGTGGGGAAGGTTGTGAAGGTGGGGAGGGGGGTTTGTACTGTACTACTGTGATGCGTGGAAGAGAGGTAGGAGAAGAGGGGGGGGGGGAGAGAGAGAGAGAGAGAGAGAAAAGTTAGGAGGAGAGGAGAGGTGGGGAGGGTTGGGGGGTGTAGGAAGTGTGGGGGAGGGGGGGTTGTACTGTACTACTGTGGTGCGTGGGAGAGAGGAGAGGATACTAGATGAGATAAAGAAATGAGAAGAGAAGATGAGAGAGAAGGAAAAGGGGATGAGAGAGGATGAGATGAGAAAAGAAGGGAATAGGAAAGGAAGAGAGAAGGACATAAGAAGCTGAGGGGGAATGAGGAGAGGTGAGGAGAGAGGTGATGCAATAAGGGTTGTTCGGTCGTATATATTAATGTGCTGAGAGGGACAGAGGAGATGAAAAGAAAGAGGAGGATAGGAAGAAAGAAGATAGGAGAATATAGAAGGAGAGGAGAGGAGTAAAGAGCAAATGCGAGTAGGAGAAACGCCAATAGAAGAATGAAGAGGAGTGATAAAATAGAAGAATGAAGAGGAGTGATAAAATAAAATCAATAGAGAACAAAAGAGAACCGAAGAGAAAATGAGGATAGAAGAAAAGCAATACAAGGAAAAGGATAACAACACATGCAAGCTACAAGAGAAGAAAGGAAAACCAAGGAAATAATAAAAACGAAGGGGGTAACAGAAGAGATACGAACAGATACATGAACAGTAGGAAAGAGGACGAGAGCGAAGGAACAGAGATAAAAGACTGGGCAATAAACAGAAGAAATAACAGATAACTAGAATGTAGTAAAATAATGGAAGGAGATATCAAAGCTGAATAATAAACAGAAGAAAGAAAGTAGTAAAGGAAGGAGAGGCAAGGAGTATAAATTAAACCTGAACAATTGACAGAAGAAAGAACAGATACATGGAACGTAGTAAAGGAAGGAGAGGCAAGGAGTATAAATTAAACCTGAACAATTGACAGAAGAAAGAACAGATACATGGAACAGAGTAAAGAGGAAGATAGATAAAGAGTATAGATAAAAGTTGGACAATACAAATGCTCCATAATTTACTGATCTTCGTAGTTTGGGTCGCATCGTGTGGGAGCAGAGGAGGGTGCAGGCAATTATCACAGGCGTCTATCTAGCCTACAGAACATCATAAGTAACAATGCTACAGAGTTCATTACAATAAAAAACAAAAAATCTACTTGTGTTCATTACAATAAAAAGCAAAAAAATCTACTTTTTTTCCTTTATATAGCTACCTGGTATCTATTTTGTTTTCTTTCTGGTTTTACTTTGAAGGGAGAACAAAGCTGGTCACTTCAAAGGGCGTATTAATTTAAAGTAGGCACCAAATTTACTTCAGATAATTTGTTTTATCTTTGAATAGACAGAGAAGCAAATCAAAGGGAAATCGTTGCATCTTCAACCGTGGACGTACACACCACACCAGAGAAAAGGTTGAATCATGAATGCCCAATAAAACTGTTCCATACCTTACAGATCTCCGCAGCCTGGTTTGCCTCTTGTGGGAGTGGGAATGAGGGGACATGCAATTATCACACAAGTCGATCTAAACTGTATAACCAAACCTCGAATATAAAATATAATACCACAGAGAACTATATGAAAACGAGAACATATACAGCATTCTTTACTTTGATATATATATATTTGTTCTGCTATATAGGCTATCCTTGGTGTTTATGTATTAACCCCTTCAGACTCATATGACGCAGAGGTTGCCAGATTAGCAATAAGAAATAGAGTTCTTTCACTTATAATTACCTCTCCAAAATTAGTTTTCTGCCCACAGCTAACTCAAAGACAACTGCAGAGGTTGAAGTAACTAAACTAAAGGTTTCTAAATATCCATGATGGTAACAAAGGTTTTAAAGTATCCCTAATAGGCTCAAAATCGCGTCATATGTCGGAGAGGGTTAACCCCTTATGTGCCGGCGACGTTTTTTAACATTATTCTGGCTACTATTAGACGATTTTATTGTCAAAAAAAGGGCCTGCAGCGGTTAACAGGATTCGAACAATCTCACTTAACCTCTTTTACTAACACAGATCATTCTTAAGCATCACAAAATCGCCTAAATATAGCTAAATAAAATGAAAAGGACGTCACCGGTACAGAAGGAGTTAACTTAATAATTTTAGAGGGAGAGGGAGTCATCAAAGTGAGTCACTGAAGGGGTATATCCCGAAATTTATCCTCTTATTTACTTATTATATTTTATGGTCACATTTAACCCATTCAGCACGATGACGTAATTGCCATCTTATTCGGGTTACCATTAGACGATTTTCTTGAGATTATATTCTACCTCTAGGACTCAAAGGGGTAACTATGATCTTAAGATAACCCTCTGAACAACACAGGTTCTTCTTAAACTGAATATTATCATCGTCTAATTACAGCCACAATCGAAGGTAAAAATGTGTCATCGTGCTGAAGGGGTTAATTGCGCTTCCAAATGTCCACCATAAATTTCAGTCCATGGGTGTACAAGATCTAGAACTCACTGGGTATATATTTATATATTATATGCTAAAGGGTCAAAGGGGTGAGATGGTTCCTGAGTGACTTTATGAGCCCGTAAAAGGAAACAAAAGAACGTGGAGTCGCTTCCCTCTGCGCTTTTGTTTGATGTCTCCTGTTTGTTGCAGAGGTGTCTATAGGGAGAGTTCACACCATTTATTGCACTGATGTCTCCATGCTGTTACCCATATATTAGAGCCTGTCTGTTCAAGGGTGTTGCATTAACATGTATTGTATACACTCAGGCACATACTCCATTGCTGGGGGTGGCCGACACGAGACAGAGCTCGAACAGAAACAATATTCAAGGGTTCCAATTCTCAGGGTCCGGGACCACTTTCGCGTTCCCGAGCCCCTTTCTATGTCTCGACGAGTAGGAGAATGTTATATTAACTTTTGCATTAACATAACTTTGATTATTTACATCTTGGCTGAGGAACACTGATTATTATAGTAGCGATAGAATAGCGAGAGAGATGCAACATTGCGGCGGAGAGAGAGAGATTGCAGAGAGTTGGTGAGTGGACGGGAGTTAATGATACGAAAGGCCTTCCTTTCAACTTTGTCTAGGAGAGCGGTGTGAGAGGAACCTCCCCACACATGTGAACAATACTCAATACAAGGGCGCACTATGCCCCTGTACAGAGCAAGAAGCTGTGCAGGGGAAAAGAACCCCCTAAGGCGGTTGAGCACACCCAGCTTCTGGGAGGCTGCCTTAGCAAGACTGGTAATATGGTCCTTCCAAATGAGAGCAGAAGAAAAAAAGACACCATGAATATTGAGAGAAGATGAAGGGTTGATTTTTGTATTGCTGAAGAATAAGGGATAGTCCGCTGGGAGATCCTGACGGGTAGATAGATGGAGAAATTGGGTTTTGGAAGCATTAAAGTTAACAAGGTTTTCTCTGCCCCAATTGGAAATAGTATTTAGATCAGAATTTAAGAGTTCTATGGCTTCATTACGTTTGTCGTTGAGGGATTGCTGGCTGGGGCGTTCTGAAAAAACTAATGGAGTAGTGTAAGGTTGAGTCGTCTGGGTATGAATGGATGGGAATTAAGGTACAGTTAAGGAGATCATTTATAAAAATTAGAAAGAGAATAGGAGATAGGACAGAGCCCTGAGGAACACCGGAGTTTATAGGGTGAGGAAGTGAACAATGGCCGTCGACAACCGCGGCTATGGAACGGCCGGAAAGGAAATTAGAGACAAAGGCACAGATGGAGGGATAGAAACCGAAGGAGGGTAGTTTAGAAATTAAAGATTTATGCCAGACTCTATCGAAGGCTTTCGATATGTCTAGTGCAATAGAAAAAGTCTCACCGAAGTCCCGAAAGGAGGATGACCAAGAGTTAGTAAGATATGAAAGAAGATCACCAGTAGAGCGACCCTTAAGGAAGCCATACTGGCGATCTGAGAGCAGATTATGAGAAGAGAAATGCTTAAGAAATTTGGAAGCAAGAATAGTTTCAAAAACTTTAGAAAGACAAGAGATAAGAGCAATTGGACGATAGTTGGAGGGTTGAGAGCGGTCACCCTTCTTTGGGACAGGTTGAATGTGAGCAAACTTCCAGCATGAAGGGAAGACGTTAAAGGATAGACAGAGACGAAAGAGTTTGCCTAGGCAGGGAGTCAGCACGGAAGCACAGTTTTTGAGAACAACAGGAGGAACACCGTCCGGACCGTACGCCTTATTAGTGTTAAGCCCAGAGAGGGTAGAAAGTACATCTTTAGAAGAGATTAGGATATTAGGCATAAGTAAGAGAGAGGAGGGCGGAGAGGGAGGAATAGCACCGGAATCATCCAAGGTGGAGTTTCTAGCAAAAGTTTGAGCGAAGAGTTTAGCTTTGTCAGAGGAAGAAGTGATGGTTGTGCCATCAGAGTGGGAAAGGGGAGGGAAAAACGAGGAAGAGAAATTGTTGGAGAGGTTTTTGGCTAGATGCCAGAAAGCTTGGGAAGAGCTAGAGTTGGATACTTATCCATTTACTTCAAATATACACATACACAGACACTAACAACATTTTTGCATAATTTGTTATCATTCTCTGTATAAATAAACGTTAGTTTAATATATTAATATGTAGAATTATACAGCTTCTCATAGCTGAAGACTCGATATGAATGTGCTCTATCTATATATCAATCTATCTATCTATTCATCTTCTATCTATCTTTCTATATATCTGTCTACCTATCTATCTATCTATCTATCTATCTATCTATCTATCTATCTATCTATCTATCTATCACACACACAGAGCACCGAGGACAACAAGTCTAGTATGATTACAGTCCTTACACAGTGACGGATGGGGTGAGGAGTAGGGAAGACAAGATGGTTCATCGGGAAGAGTAGGTCAGGACATGGGAGACTGGAGGAGGAGGAAGTTAAGAGACGGGAGGAAGGAGAGGGAGGACATAAAACAGGAGAGAATGTCTGGAGAAGAGTAGACGGGAAGAATAGGTCAGATGGGAAGACGGGAGGAGGAGGAAGTTAAGCGACGGGAGGAAGGAGAGGGAGGACATAAAACAGGAGAGAATGTCTGGAGAAGAGTAGACGGGAAGAATAGGTCAGGAGATGGGAAGACGGGAGGAGGAGGAAGTTAAGCGACGGGAGGATGGAGAGAACAGAAAACAGGAGATTATTTCTGAAGGAGAGTAGACAGGAAGAATAGGTCAGGAGATTGAAAGACGGGAGGAGGAAGTTAAGAGACGGGAGGAGGGAGAGGGAGGGTATTAAACAAAATCCAATTCAAGACCAGTCCACAAATGTACAAAGTTAAATTTATGCTTTACAGAATTTAGTATGTCTATTGAAGTGATAACATCAGAAACAATACTATTTTCTGTCGGTTTTCCTGTATTTATTTTCATTTATATTCCAATATTGTCTTGGTTTGACACCTTGAGGAGACGGGAGTAGAAAACAGGAGAGAATGTCTGGAGGAGAAAAGATGATAGTAGGAGAAAGGAGATAGAAGAGATGAAGGGGAGAGGAGATTAAAGGGAAGATGGGAGGAAGGACAGGGGGGGGAGGGGGGGGGGGGGGGGGGGGGGGGGGGGGGGGGGGGGGGGGAAAATAAATGCTGCCTGAAACCTTGCCGGGAGGAATGCCAAGGAGTGGAGCCAGAGGGTAGATATAGCTACCGCCGTTGACAGGGATTGATTAATTGATTGATTGATACCTCCACAGGGCAAGTACCAGGTCCATCTTTATACAACTATACACTGTGAGGCAGCGACAGAGGAGCAGGAGTACCCACAGTATATGCACACTAAGTTGTAGTGTAAATTCGTTGGGACTACCAGCACTCCATCCCATTCTCCTTTGCCCTCACACAGCATCCTATGAATAAATTTGCAACACACCTGATAATCGTATGCAAATGTCCCCCGGAAAACAATCTATTGACCCATTAGCGAACAATAGCGGGTGGTACTGGCAACCTACCATAAGCCTCCCCTAACCCTCGGAGGCAGAGATAAATACTATGGAGATGGGGAGTAAGTACGGAGGTGTCAAGATGCGTTTCATCATTACACGCGTTTTACTGCCCAGCCTCCCGAGAGCCAGTTATAGGGAGGGAGGGCTGAGTTACCTTGGAGGTACGGTCACCCATATAGGACACAACATGGAGGTACGGTGCGGTAAAGTTGAAGCAATACTCTCCTGATAGTCGCCCCCCTTGACTTATGTAATATGTCTGTGATATATTGGGGTTATTTCGTCCACAAGTCAATTTGCCCAAGTTATGTTTTCGCCCACAATCGAGTAGCTTTGCTCAAACTTAAATTTGACTGTGGGTCGGTTCAGGTCAAGTAAATTCAAATCAGGTCAACTAAAGTCAAATCAGGTCAAGTAGAGCCAAATTACAAGGCAGGCAAAATCACTTCACAGAAGATCAAGTTGAACTAAGTTAGTTCACGTCAAGTAAAGATAAAGTGAGACCAAGGTTATGATGGGTGCGCTGAAATCGACTCGAAATGTGGGCGAAGAGACTGAGCGGTATATCACGTTGACGAGACGACCACAATCAATATCCCCCCAGTGCAACCCCCCCCCCCCCCCCCTCCACCCGCTATTGTTGTGGTGGTTTTATCTTCCATCGTCAGCCGTAGTTATACTGCGCCGTAATGATATGATTGCCGGGTGTGTTGGGGGTGGCCTCCTGGTTTAACGGTCTCACCACACCCCAGTCTCACCCTACTCCTCGTCTTGCTTCCCTTAGAGGCTACTTCCCATGTAACCATTCCCCTTCATCAATGTAGCACTCATGTTCTGATCTAAGCTACACAAACTTCACAACTAACTTTACATAAGTCAACCTAACTAACAACCAAATTAGGGCGGGTGCCCAACCCCGAAAGGAGTTGAAATAGGGGAGCTATCCCCCCGCCAAAGGCGGCTTTCTAGGGCCTTTCCTAGCTGATGCTGAGAGGATTGGGTTCTAGTCATGTGGTGATGGGCTGGTCTATCCGAGTGAGAACTGAGCGATCTCTGCCATACCCATAGCTTACTCTGACTGTTACTTTTACTTATATATCTTCTAGATCTCAAGTGGCGGCGTCTTTTCCGTGGATTGACCTCCCTACTGCCAACCTAGAAGTTGGCAGATTGGGAGCCAAAGTGTCACATATTTCCCTTACCCCTCAACTTTCCCTTCATAATTGCTGAGGGGCACAGGGCCTTGGGTGGGGCTTTGGTTTCCCGGGCGTTTCCGCGCCCTCCTCAGCTCCCTGCCTTGGAGTGGCTTCGGTCACCCGAGCTTTGTTAGTGGTGAGCGGGGAGGATTTTGTGGGGGCGCTCATTTGTGGCCTTGGCCTTGCTCGAGACCTTGGGGCTGTTCGGCCAGACAGCCTGGGGAACAACAACAACAACAACAACTAAATTATCTTATGGGGAGATATTTACTAAAGAGGGATTTTTTGTGGACACCCTTCTGCTTTATGTTTAGCCCATTTGTGTTGACAAATATACATATTTATCTAGAACCCCCGGGGAGATATGTTTGTTCAGGTTGATGGAGATCTATGGATCAAACTAAAATTTCACCTTAAACTAGTAAGTCAATTGCAATTTTATCCGACTTTAACCTACACAAAATTATCCAAACCTACTATAGGCTCACTTGTGCTGAAACCTACTATAGGCTCACTTGTGCTGAAACCTACTATAGGCTCACTTGTGCTGAAACCTACTATAGGCTCACTTGTGCTGAAACCTACTATAGGCTCACTTGTGCTGAAACCTACTATAGGCTCACTTGTGCTGAAACCTACTATAGGCTCACTTGTGCTGAAACCTACTATAGGCTCACTTGTGCTGAAACCTACTATAGGCTCACTTGTGCTGAAACCTACTATAGGCTCACTTGTGCTGAAACCTACTATAGGCTCACTTGTGCTGAAACCTACTATAGGCTCACTTGTGCTGAAACCTACTAGCTCACTTGTGCTGAAACCTACTATAGGCTCACTTGTGCTGAAACCTACTATAGGCTCACTTGTGCTGAAACCTACTATAGGCTCACTTGTGCTGAAACCTACTATAGCCTCACTTGTGCTGAAACCTACTATAGGCTCACTTGTGCTGAAACCTACTATAGCCTCACTTGTGCTGAAACCTACTATAGGCTCACTTGTGCTGAAACCTACTATTGGCTCACTTGTGCTGAAACACAATCCAAATAATATAATCAACCTTAAGCTAAAACACACATTTTGCTAGAGTTAATCAGATGGATTGACCACCTCACTCACGATGTCTAGCGTTGGCAAATCCGTCTATCTATCTATATACTCAGCCCCCCCCCCCGTCCCCTTCTCTCTCTCTCTCTCTCTCTCTCTCTCTCTCTCTCTCTCTCTCTCTCTCTCTCTTTAGCTGGGGGTGGCCGACTCTAGACAAACCCCAAACACTACAAATCCATGAAATAGAAAAATACAGAGAACTCCGAAATACAAGCTAAAATTTTTAAATTCACTACAATTTAGTTCGGCTCATTCAAGGTTTGCTGAAAATAAAGAGCACCCAGGGCCTGAGGGGTACGTTGAGTCTGGGCCCCTGGAAACGAGGATATGTCTGAGTGCTGAAGATATGGAGTACACAAAGCTTGAGGAGCACATTGAGCCTGGAAGCGTGGATCTGTCTGGGTGTTTTACTACACCACAACCACAGGGTCTGGTGGGAACGAAAGGAGCGAACCGACCACAGCCAAACGTGAAGTAGCAATGCGGTATAAAAGTTAAGAGTCGGTAAAGGATGTCAAAAGGTATATCAATTGAGTACCGTATATTAATAGGGATTTTTTGTTTTTATATTAGATCGGATTATCATCAATGGATTCACGCGTGTTGACAGGATTCCAAATACAGTCGCGGTTTCATTGTGAGCATTGACGATTTGGCACAATCAAAATGATTGTTCCAAATTTGCCTGGACAATGAGTTCAGGCTTAATAATGCAAGTTGTCATGTCACTTTGAAGTTTGAAAGTTATTTTGATTGTGCCAAATTGAAAATGCGCACAATTAAACCGTGACTATATTTGGAATTAAGGTACCATGGAAAGTCTATCGATATATTGTAAAATATATTTGGGCCTATATCTTTGCCCACAGTACCATTTCAAAATCTCAAAACTGCCTTTTTCGACCTGTTTTCGAGGGTTGCTCGAATTCGATTATCCACAGTATACTAAAGCCACAATCAAAATTCTTGTAGTGTAATTGGGAAAAATAGTTGAGTTTCTTCCCTAAATTGTTTCCCAGGCAGATGTTCATATTATAACAAATCTTTGAACAGCTGCCAGGAGTACACAAATAAAAAATAAAAATAAATTCAATATAATACTAATGCCATATACCGTTGGAATCGCAATGTCGTGCAAAATCAAAATATACTCATAATAATTCTAAAATTCTAAATTACCCAAATAGTTTGCAAAGTTAAACAAGACTACTGTATATAACAGGCCAGCTAAATTTGGCCAAATAATGTTGGTTGTGCCAAGTTGACAATACGCACAATTAAATTAGGAATCTTAAATCTGGAATCTTTAGGCCACGGGGAGTTAATTGATAATTGTACGGTATATTGATTATGCGCAGGACACAGGAGCATTGGAATTGAATTGAATTGATAACATTTCGGCACAAAGGCCAATCACTGGGACCTGAACAAATCATGCAGCGCTACATCAAAAGATTAACATATTAGTACAGGGATATCAAAATTAAAAAAAAACAAAAAAACAAAAACAAAAGCAAGAGATCAGTCAGCGGTACATCAAAAAGGAGCATTGGAAATTTGAAAGAAAACAAAAAAACATATATTTGTACACCTGTTTTCTTCCCTTAGGTCCTTAGAGGGGGAAAGGGCAAGACACGAATTATAAGAACATAAGAAAACGAGAATCTGCAGAGAGCCGATTGGCCTACACACGGCAGATCCCTTTCACACCCAACCCATCTCGGAACCCCTTTGAAGCATCCCAGACTCATATAATTTCCCCATAGACTGAAAGGAAGCAAACATGAACAGGGAGACAGAAACCGATGCGTGCGCAACCCTCAATAATTCTGGTGGGCTCGTCCCTTTTCCGTCTTCAGCTGTCAACTCCTTAAAGACGGAGGATTTATAGGCATGTAATTCCGCGATGGTGGTTCCCGGGTTTAATACGGGGGTCTGGTGGCCTGACGCTTTGGCTGTGTGGGACGAGAAGGAAGGATGGCAGGGTGGGGGAGTGAAGATAAAGAGGAGGAAGGGAGGGAGGGAGAGAAGGCAGGGAGGGAGGGAGAGAAGGCAGGGAGGGAGGGAATAAAGGAGACATGTAAAGGGAGAAGTAAGAAAAGAAAGGAGAGAGCAGAAGATAAGAGGTAAATGAATAAGGATGTATTTCGAATTGGTGGTTCTTGGGTTTAATAAGGGGGTCTGTTGGCCTGACGCTTTGGCTGTATGGGGGAGAAGGAAGGGTGGGAAAGAAGGGCGATAAAGGAAAGAAGGGAGGGAGGGAGTAAAGGAGAAATGCAAGGGAAGAAGGAAGAAAAGAAAGGTGAGAACAGAAGAGAAGAGGTAAATTAATAGAGGATTTATAAGGATGTATTCCAAACTGGTGGTTCTGGGGTCTGTTAGCCTGACGCTTGGCTGTATGGAACGAGGTGGGAGATGGGAGGAGAGGGAGGGAAGGTGGGAGAGAAGGGAGGGAATGAGAGAAAGATGGGAGAGAGGACTGGAGGAAAGAACAGATAAATGTAAGGGGAATGATAAATGTAAGGGGAATGATAAATGTAAGGGGAATGATAAATGTAAGGGGAATGATAAATGTAAGGGGAATGATAAATGTAAGGGGAATGATAAATGTAAGGGGATGATAATGTAGGGGAATGATAAATGTAAGGGGAATGATAATGTAAGGGAATGATAAATGTAAGGGGAATGATAAATGTAAGGGAATGATAAATTAAGGGGAATGATAAATGTAAGGGAATGATCAAATGTAAGGGGAATTATAATGTAAGGGGAAGGATAAATGTAAGGGAATGATAAATGTAAGGGAATGATAAATGTAAGGGGATGATAATGTAAGGGGAATGATAAATGTAAAGGGGAATGATAAATGTAGGGAATGATAATGTAAGGGGAACTGATAAATGTAAGGGGAATGATAAATGTAAGGGGAATGATAAATGTAAGGGGAATGATAAATGTAAGGGGAATGATAAATGTAAGGGGAATGATAAATGTAAGGGGAATGATAAATGTAAGGGGAATGATAAATGTAAGGGGAATGATAAATGTAAGGGGAATGATAAATGTAAGACAGGAGGATAGGGAAGGCAGGAAAGGAGAGGAGAGCTGAAGAGAAGAGGCTGTATTCATAAACTTAGGCCATCCTTAAACAATGAAATTTCAACTAAATGATATTCTTTAAAATAATTGTTCCTGGGTTCCTATTGCAATTGCTTCCTAGGATTGGTGTTTCATTGTGTATGCTTGTGTTAATGAGTTTCCGTTTGTGTATTTTTCAAATAGGTTAGTAAAATTTGATAGAGATAGTCTTTTATTTTAACCATTGAGGCTCAAGGATCACTGTCTTGATGGTGCAATGGTTAGAGCGCATAAGTTCTGTATGTTCATTGGTGTTAAGGGGAGGTTTTTAGTTTGGTCCCTAGATATCCTGCAAGCTTAAGATTACACCCCCTTGACCCCCTTTCAAGATAAATTTGTACATTTTTCGGTAGAAAAATGTCCCGGCCGAAGGCCGATTCCTCTTAAATTGCAGGCTCGCTATCGCTCGCCAGGAAAAAACGACACCTAAATGGGACGAAAGGTCTTAAAAGTGACATAAATTGGGTGAAAGTTCTTAAAATCGCCAAACTAATGGGCCGAACGTCTTAAAATCTCAAAAGCAATGGGGCTAAACATGAGGGAGAAGGGGGTAAAGAAAAAAAAAATCCCTTAAGTGGAAATCCCCCCTTAAGAACGATTTTTGAAATATTGACTAAATAAGGAAATGTATAAATAAATAAACCTGGCTATGGTAAACTGTGCTATCCTAGATATTCCAGACACCTCCCTCCCTCCCTCCCTCCCCCCAACCCCCAGTGATCTGTACCTACTACCGTCTTGGGTGTCATTATCTTTAGTCTAATGTTATGATCCGCCCCGCCCATACACCACCCTCCGCGACCCCATTAAGGGGAGATATCCACTTGCGGGATTTTTTTCTTTACCAATATCTGCCTCATGTTTAGCCCCATTGCGTTTGAGATTTTAAGACGTTCGCCCCATTAGTTTGGCGATTTTAAAAACTTTCACCCCATTTATGTCACTTTTAAGACCTTGCGTGCCATTTATGTGTCGATTTTTTCCTGGCGAGCGATAGCGAGCCTGTAATTTAAGAGGAACCGGCGACATTTTTCTACCGAAAAATGTACAAATTTATCTTGAAATGGGGTCAAGGGGGTGTAATTTCAAGCTTGATGGAAGTCTAGGAAACACACTAAAAACCTCCCCTTAACATCCCACAGCCACAGATAGGGTTTATGTTGTTCATTGTTTTCAATGTATTTCAGGGGTGGTGATGGTCCCCAGTGTTAACTGATCAAATACGAGTTACGACTTTAAGGAAGTTCAAGCTGTAGACAATGCTATCCTAGCAGCAATGTAAGCTAAAATGCGTGTCTATAATAATAATAATAATAATAATAATAATAATATTTATTCAGTCAGCAATTTACAGAGTTGGTACCACATAGCTTGTTACAAATATGACATGTACCAGCCTTGCATAATTCCAACTAAGGATAGCCCAAGTATAGTATACATACATTAAAATTAACCAGATTCAAAATATCATTCATCAATCGAAGTCCTAAAGTTTGTCTAATTCTGCTAAAAAGATCGAGATTTACAGTCTGAAATGCCTTATTGTCCGAACCTCGCAAGTGATAACATTTAGAGACAGCTGACCACAACAAAGGGGCGCCGAGCCAGACCACTGGTATACCAAAGGGAGGGGGGGATTGAGGTCTATGGCGGAGCTGGGGAATGAAACAAAAGTGTGGGGATTGATATCAGGGGGTAGGGGGAAAAATGGGGAGCATGTGTCTGAGCATATAGATAGATAGATAGATAGATATATAGATAGATAGATAGAGGATTATAATGAAGAGCTGGGATAGGGAGGGGCTGATGCTGAACTTTTCGGAGATTGATAACCGAATCAGTAGCCTTGGCATATGAAAATTATTCATTCGCACCCCCCCCCCCCCCCTCTCTCTCTCTCAGGAATTACGATGTCTGGCAATAGATATATAGATAGACACACACCCGTGTTACAGTTTGGGGCTGGAGAGAGGGCTAGGAACTAGTTTGGGACTGGGATAAAGGTCCCATAGTCGGAACCGGCTTGGTTTTGCTTTTGTTTGTGTTTAACATAACTTAAATGGCAAGGGAGGAAGTTGATTCATTTGTGTTCTGGGGAATATTATCCTGAGACATTTTTGTAAAAACATTTCTTTATACTTATTATTGTACCTATTATCAGTCCCAAATTACGTTTTCACAACCAATTCTAACAATCGATTGACGCTTCTCTTTGGTTCTCATGATTCTGTTCCTTTGAATATGGCATTAACGAATATAAAATGTTCATTCGTAAATGCCAGATTAAAATGAGTAGAGTTAATGAGAAGCGTATATCAACTTTCTGGAGTGTCGATTTAGGTAGCGAAAACATAATGTCGAACTGACAAAAGGAATAACTTTTCATTAGGGCAGTCATGCTGAATATGAACAGAATATTAAGAAAAACATTAATCAACAAAATAACTAGTAAATACCCCGCAAGGTGAGTGAGCAAAAACACAAACAAACACACACACACACACACACACACACACACTCAAAACGTACTCCCTCACGCACAAACACGCACGCACACAGTCGGCTCCACAAAAGCCCCAATGACCACAAAGGGTATCATGACCTTTCCTTGACCCCGAACAATGAAGGGTCTCTCCACAGGTCAAAGAAGCTGAGGGGGATAGGGGGGGATGGATGGACTCTGAGGTATTGTTCGGGGGCACTGGGAGACTCCATCAAATGACACTTCCACCTTGTTTTCTTCAAGAGGGTGGGAGGGGCGACTCTTGTGTTTGTGAGCGATCTTTCTTGTGTTCTCTTTCTGCCTTTCTTGTATTATCTTTATCGCTTTCTTTCCTTCTTTCACTCACACACACACACACTTAAACACACACGCACACTTAAACACACACACACTTAAACACACACACACACTTAAACACACACACACACACACACACAGAAACACACACACACAATACAGTACGTTCATTTCTAGAAGTGTTGGGAGGAGTATTTTTTCTAACCTGTTCACTAAGTCACTTGCGAACTTATTCTACCTCTCCTATGTTCTCTTATACTCGCTCTCGCTCTCTCTCTCTCCCATGTATTGTTCGGGGGTCCATCAAATGACAATTCCACCTTGTTTTCTCGAGAGGGTGGGAGGAGTTTCTCTTGTTGGGTTCGATCGCTTTCTTGTGATGTATTTCTTGCTCTTTTGTGTTCGCTTGCCTTTCTTGGAATATCTCTCTCTCTCTCTCTCTCTCTCTCTCTCTCTCTCTCTCTCTCTCTCTCTCTCTCTCTCTCTCTCTCTCTCTCTCTCTCTCTCTGAGCATGTTTACTTAATAAACAGTCTATAATTATATAGGTTTAAAAAATTCTAATACGCGGAGATGAAACTTGAGGTAAAGTACTGTACAGCTTAGTAGATACACCCTTACTTTAACTTATTCTCATTTACCCACAGCCAGCTTAGCCTAAGCTTATCCCACTTTCATCCTGTTTACTTCTACTAATCCACTTACCCAACTTAGTGCCTCTTAGTCCATTTTAATCTTTCTATTTCAATAGTATCTGTTTAACCATTCCTTCATATTCCATCTCCACATCACTTCAATGTACCTATCTGTTTCAGAATTATGAGTTTCCTGATAATATATTAAACGAAAACTATTATAATGCATAGCCTTAGCCATACGAAAGGTTAGCTTATCCACCATTCCCTGTGTTTAACCACTTTCCTAGCCTATTAATCTACATGTTTCCTATATTCTAGAATTGTACCTACTTACCTCCCTACCTAACCAGTGATGCCTGTTTTTTTTGTTTTTTTTTTTCTATGTGATTGAGGGAGGCAAAAGGCATAACTGCCTATAGCGAGTGCCTCCCCCATAGTTGAAAGAGTGACAGGGCCAAAATCAAGGGACGTTCGAGCCAAAATGTTAAACCTCCTATTCCCTTAGTCTATCTCCCTATCTACCTCACAATCTATCTACCTTTATACTCTACAAGTCTGCCTTTCTGCCTATCACACTACCTAACCACGAATCTTCCCCACCTACCTACCCCATGAATCTGCCTACCTCCCAAGTCAGCCTCCCTGCCTATTCCAACCTGCCTACCCTATGAATCTTCCCCACCTACCTACCCCATGAATCTGCCTACCTCCCAAGTCAGCCTCCCTGCCTATTCCAACCTACCTACCCCATGAATCTGCCTACCTCCCAAGTCAGCCTCCCTGCCTATTCCAACCTACCTACCCCATGAATCTGCCTACCTCACAAGTCAGCCTCCCTGCCTATTCCAACCTACTACCCCATGAATCTGCCTACCTCACAAGTCAGCCTCCCTGCCTATTCCAACCTACCTACCCCATGAATCTGCCTACCTCACAAGTCAGCCTCCCTGCCTATTCCAACCTACCTACCCCATGAATCTGCCTACCTCCCAAGTCAGCCTCCCTGCCTATTCCAACCTGCCTACCCTATGAATCTTTCTTCCTACCACACGCGTCCACTTACGTACGAAACCCTTGAGCCTGCCTACCAAACCCATGTCCACATATCAAATACTCCAAGCGCCTATGTAACCTTCTACTCTAAAAGAACATAAACAGGTCCGTTAACTCGCAAAAGAACATAAACAGGTCCGTTAACTCGCAAAAGAACATAAACAGGTCCGTTAACTCGCTAAAGAACATAAACAGGTCCGTTAACTCGCAAAAGAACATAAACAGGTCCGTTAACTCGCAAAAGAACATAAACAGGTCCGTTAACTCGCAAAAGAACATAAACAGGTCCGTTAACTCGCAAAAGAACATAAACAGGTCCGTTAACTCGCAAAAGGCAGTTCTCAGTTGTAGCCATCCTATCTCTGTTTCTGTACCGGACTGACCACAAGGACTCTACATGGACCTTGGACTTAAGGTCCATTATCTTACACAATGGTGGCCAAGGTGTCGATGAAGTGTGGACAATGGCCCCTCTTACCCGACCTGACCTGCCATGCTCACAGTGGGGGTGGGGTCATGGCTTAAATATACAAAGGGGTAGTCGATAAAGGAAAGCAAGCAACAACACGTTGTTTGATCCTCAAGAGGTTCGCCTTCACTTCACACAGACGACTGTGTATAATCCAGATAGTCTAACAACATAAACAAATATTTTATATATTACTAATTAAACAAACCTATGGGTCTTACCAGTACAATTACTGCTTATCTTATCGGGTTACTGCTTACAGTCTTCTACTCAACAGCTGAGCTCTGGAACTCTCTCCCAGAATCAGTCTTTCCCTCTTCCTATGACTTAAATTGCTTCAAACTCCGTGTGTCCAGGCATTTTGGCTCGAACGTCCCTTGATTTTGGCCCTGTCACTCTTTCAACTATGGGGAGGCACTCGCTATAGGCAGTTATGCCTTTTGCCTCCCTCAATCACATAGAAAAAAAAAAAAAAAAAAAAAAAGTATGTTCTCCTCTTATAATCAAGGGATTTAGTACAATACAGATGCAACATTAAAGTTATGATGCCTTGTGAGGGCCCATCGACTTTCTGCAGACTCCCGTTTTTTTCTTTTTCTTAATTAGAGTTACTTAAGAAAAGTAATTCACAATTATAACGTTTTCCTGAGCTAACAAACATGCCGCAAATTAACCAGAGAAGAGGTTCTAAGTACGTGGTGTCGATGAAGCTGTAAATTACCCGAGGAGTCGTTTACTTAATTGAGGAGGACAGTGAAGTGGTGTTACGCGGGTCCTTTGTTTACAGTGGGAGATATGCAGAGTGGTGTGGTGGAGGGGTTAGGGCAGAAGGGGAGGGAGGGGGGAAGGGCTGAGAGAGGGAGATGTAGGGTGGCGAAAGTGGGAGAGGAGGAATGGTGATAAGGGGGGGGGGGGAGTGGAAGAGGTGGGGGAGGAAGGGGGAGAGGAGTGGTGGGAAGAGGTAAAGTGGAAGAGGTGGGAGAGGGGAGCCTGGGAAGGGTGGGAATGGGGAGAATGGAAAAGCTGGGAGGGTGGAAGGAGAGGAATGGAGGGTGGAAGAGGATAGATGAAGGAGGGTGGAAGGGGAGGAAGAGGGAGAGAGGGGTGGGAAAGGGATGAGTGGAAGAGGTGAAAGGCCAGAACGGGAGGATCGGAGGGTGGAAGAAGAGGATGGAGGGTGAATATAATAGAAAGGATAAAGAGTGGTAGGGTGGAAGGGAGGGGAGGAGAAAGTGGGAAAGTGGAAGAAGAGGATAGAGGAAGGGAAGGACAAAGAGTGGTAGGGTAGAAGGGAGGGGAGGAGCTGTCATGTTAGATTGCCGTGACACTAAACGGGTTCTTCTTGTTGTCTACCTGTTGATGCTCATGGTGTGTGTGTGTGTGTGTGTGTGTGTGCGTGTGTGTGTGTGTGTGTAAAATTAATACACAATGATAGATAATAATTGTCGGATTATTGTTCACTTGCAGCCGTGAGGTTGAAAATCAACAATTTTGTCTTAACCTACAGTAGGTGCACATTAAAGTACAATGCTCGCTCTCGCTCGCTCTCTCTCTCTCTCTCTCTCTCTCTCTCTCTCTCTCTCTCTCTCTCTCTCTCTCTCTCTCTCTCTCTTTCTCTCACGTTGTGAATTTGTTGCATTTACACCAGTCACATTTTGCCCTAGGGTAAATTTCACTTTAAAGGATAAGTACCACCTGGAACAAACTTCCTTCAAAAGTTGTAACTATTTATTAAATAGCGCAGATCAATCAAAGACTAACTAACTATTTAGCACATCGCAATGAATTTAGTGCACTATTATACTTTTAATGACATCACTGGAAGGCCCGCAAGGTTTCTGAAATACTAACCATTCCTTGCAACTCCCCCTCTCGTGGGACCTAGACATACCCTGTTCAAAGTAGGTAGGTCAGAAATCGTGAACCCTAACCTCTGTAACTCAAAAAGGGTTAAAGGAAGTGGGTTTTAAATTTCCACACCTATACCCCTGCCAAACCCTTTCCAAATTGTAGAAATATTAGCACGATTATTCTCGTCGTTTGTGAGTTATAGAGGTTAATGTTCAAGAGTTATGGCCTACTTACTTGGAACAGGGTATAGACCACTGGATGCACTAATTACCATGAGGGGTCTGGTTGTGTCTCTGCCTAATGACCCTGGTGGCGGCGGCGGTGTCAGGACGGAACAAAAGGTGACAGTGTCCAGGTGAAGTGCCGCCTCCTTTACCAGCCTCACAATACCGCTACCTCCACCCCCCACCCCCACCCCCTCCCCTCCACCACCACAATACCTCCTCCACTTTACAAATGTTGTTATTCTTATTCTGGTGTCCTTATTCTTATTATGTAGTCCTTTCTCTTATTATTATTCTATTCTTGCTACCCCCACTTTTTCCCTCCCTTCCATCACACTCCCTACACTTGCAACAACCCTCCCCTTCCCCTCCATCACCCCACTACACTTGCTACCCCTCTCCATCACCCCCCCCCCCCTACACTTGCTACCCCTCTCCATCACCCCCCCCCCTACACTTGCTACCCCTCTCCATCACCCTCCCCCCTACACTTTCTACCCCTCTCCATCACCCCCCCTACACTTGCTACCCCTCTCCCTTCCCCTCCATCACCTCCCTACACTTGCTATACTCCTCCCCTCCCCTCCATAACACCCCCTACACTTGATAAACCCCTTCCCCTCCACCCCCACCCACCTTACACTTGCTACCCCCTCCATCACCCCCCTCTCCCCTCCCCTCCATCACCCCCCTACACACCTCCCCCTTCCCTCCATCACCCCCTACACTTTCTACCCCACTCCCCCTCTCCTCCAAAACACCCCTTACACTTGCTACACCCCCTCCATCACCTCCCCCTCTACACTTGCTACACGCCTCCCCCTCCCCTCTATCACATCCCCTACACTTGCTCAATCCGCTCTGCCTTTGGTTGATTCAGTTGGCTCACTAATTCCTATCACGGTTGTCTTTATGCTTCCCTTGTTCTGCAAACCGAAATGTATACCAGAATCCGAATTATGAATGCATGTAGTCAACTCCCCAATTGACAGCGCTTGTAAGTGAATAATGCACTAAACATTTATCCTTTCCGCATATACCGATTCCTTACTCTAAACTAACCGGCCTATGAGGATCAGTAGATATGTTGAAATAACGTTGAAAAGTTGGCAGAATGAATATAAACACCATATGAGCAGTAGCACTTTATTGACAACGTTTCGCAGATAGCTTCTTCAAGTCACTGACCTGAAGAAGCTACCTGCGAAACGTCAATAAAGTGATCCTCCTCATATGGTGTTTATATTCATTAGTAGATATGTTGCTACTTCTATTCCTTGTAACCCTCTGTAATCCTTTGTAACACCCGTACGTAATATTTCGACGACTCTGTATCAAAAAGTAAATAGTGTGTGGCTGGTGATTCTAGAAGATATCTGGCAAGGGTATAGAGTTTGGTTAACTGTTCAATATCTGCTGCTGCTTGGTTCACTTTGGGCATCTGTTTTTCCTCGGTTTTCTCGCGGCTGCTTTGACTTTCTCTTGGTCCCAGTTTGCGTTCGTTCATGAATATATGCGTGCACTTACTCTTTAATCCTTTCTATCAGACAATTTCTTTGTTGTATCAATACTACCGGTACCAAGAAGATTTATAAGAAGTTCTTATCATGAGCTATAAGTCTCAAACCTTTCCTAATCAAACGTGCATATACTGTAGTTATCCTAGACTACCTCACACCATTAACTCAATACCCCCACATCTTCCCTGATATTATAACTATCTTAGACTACCCCCTACCATTAACTAGTCCCCACACCATACCTGATATGATGTCTTACCTATAATAGAGTACCGGTACCATGCTTTCTCTATCCCACTGCTTACCTACCTACCTACCTACCTACCTACCTACCCCTCTCTCTCTCTCTCTACCTACCTACCTACCTACCTACCTACCTACCCCCTCTCTCTCTCTCTCTCTCTCTCTCTCTCTCTCTCTCTCTCTCTCTCTCTCTCTCTCTCTCTCTCTCTCTCTCTCTCTCTCTCATTCTCTCTCTCTCTCTCTCTCTCTCCCTTGCAGGTAGGCCGGTCGTGTTAATTACTGGAAGCTGGTGACAATGTGAGGACAACCGCAACTTTCGTCACAGATCGTCTTGTGGTAAAACCGCCTCTTGGGGTATCTCAAGCCACTGTGAGAGGCAAACCAGGAGGATCGATGCTAACATTTAAAGTGGTTATCTCCGCAAACGACAACGGCGGAGATTGTGTGATCGTCGCCAAGGTGTGTCGTTCAGTCAGTGTGTGGTACGGTACCCAAAACAATTGCACAAGGGGGATTGAGAGTTTGAGGGGAATGGTGAGGGTAGGGGAGCAATCTGTCACGTGATTACTGTATCTGTGTATATCTGTATTGTCTGTATGCAACGTGGCTCCCTGGATTGCACATCTAGTAATGCATCTGATGTACCGGTACTATACAGAAAACACTCGGCATTATAAAATAAAAGTGATGCAAACAAAATAGTGGATTTTTCAGTGCTGTACTGGTACTGTAATATGGTCCAAATTCAGGTTGATATGGAGAGCTAAGTCAAGGAAAGGGAAATATTTTTAATGTCCGATGTTGGTGTTAGCCTAAAAATTAGGGCCTAGATCGTTATATGAGAACAGTTTTAGACCGGTATCCGCGAAGTCCAGTGCACTTCAAGACACAAATAAAGGAGTACAAAGGAGTACAAAGGAAATCAAGCAACAACAGATCTAGTGACCCTTCTAGGTTGCTTGTCCTCCAAAACACTGAGGATCAAGTGTCCAAACAGTGGTTTAGAGTGGGTAAGGGAACATTGGAAAGGGAATTACTGCCCTGGAACTAATGTCCGTGGCAGGATTAGGAAGTGACAAAGTGAACCCTGAAAATGCATAACGACCTCCGGAAAATATGTAATAGGTAAAAAGATTATGAGAAGATTCGATTAATTCCAGGATAGCTTCGAAAAAATTAGGCCACGATTTATGTCCCAGAAAGCACAGGCAAAATTAATAGTTTGCAGCATATCTTACCTATGTTGCACTTGGCCAAGACATTGATATTTTGTGCCCAACTGTAACTGAATTATTGTATCACAGACAATTCAGACAATTAAATTGTATTAAAATACACTTTTGTCTGCTCTCATCCACTTTTTGAGGTGGTAAATAAAGTTTATTAAGTCTCTCTCTCTCTCTCTCTCTCTCTCTCTCTCTCTCTCTCTCTCCCCCCCCCCCCCCCCCCACACACACTATTATCTCCTCCGTCTCCCTGTAGTCCTCCTCCTCCCCCTTAACCTCTCTTTATCCGGTGGTGTTGGTCAGGTCTTCTGCGGTCCGGGAGCAGCCCTGTTACCGGCTCTGTAATTTACCCATAACGCACTGCAATTAAAACCCGGGCGCAATTAAGAGGGAAGGTGCGAGGGATGCTGGTGGTGCGCCTCCCAAACCCAAAACCAGATGCTGTTGGCCTATCTGACCATTATACAAAATGATCTGACCTTTTATCCACCTCACTCTCTTTCTCACCGATTCGCTCGCTCTCACTCTCGCTCTCACTCTCTCACACACTCACTCTCTCAATTACAATTCGTTTATTACAAAATAAAAATGAAATGTTGGACGAATGGGATATGAAAGGCTTACAAAGAGAGTACCGGTATATAAGTAGATACAAGGAGAGGGAGAGGAAGAGATGGATATAGATGGTGTACTACAAGCATTGGAAGATAGAGGGATGACTGTAGAACAGTCAATAGAAGTGGTAATAAATAGAAATGAATGGAGAATGCTTGTGCATAGATAAATGATAACGCAGTCGTTGGGAGAGGGGGTCAGCGCATAATAGTCCGTCAGGTGCCTGGCTGGGTGAGCCGGTGTATATGAAAGGTCATGACTGGATGTGAGGTGGGCGGGCATTGTGGTATGGCTCCGCTGTGTGTCTTCCTGCTGAGACCGGAACCTCTCCGAGAGGTCTAGGACCTAGGAATATTTTGCTGAGACCCCAAATGGGCCTGGGTCTCAGGGTCTTCTGGGCGACCTAGATGTGTGTGATTTTTTTTATTTTGTTGTTCCCTGTTCAGGCTCCGTCTCGAGTCGGCCACCTCCAGCTATACTATGGGGTATGTGCCCAAGTATATATACTGTATACACATGCAAAATATGTGATAAAAGAACACACGGATCGGTGACCAGACAAAGTAAAAATCTTCTCTATATCAGCAATGTAATTTTTTCCCAATTCTAACACCCTTAGCAGAGTTATCATACTTGGAATGCTGAATATAATTTCAAGCAGGTTTGGATAGCACTGCAATTATTAGCACAGAGCAGTGAACATTTACTGACCACTGGTAAATTCCCTAAAAATATTGACTATATATAAAAATATGGCATATATGATGAGCAATGACAAGGCCCATCTGCTCATGGTATCCCCTTATATGTTTATGTAACTTTACCTATCGTACTCTATGAGAGAGAGAGAGAGAGAGAGAGAGAGAGAGAGAGAGAGAGAGAGAGAGAGAGAGAGAGAGAGAGAGAGAGAGAGAGAGAGAGAGAGAGAGGAGAGAGAGAGAGAGAGAGAGAGAGAGAGAGAGAGAGAGAGAGAGAGAGAGAGAGAGAGAGAGAGAGAGAGAGAGAGAGAGAGAGAGAGAAATTGAGATAGCGTAATAGATAAATATAGATTGATAGACAATAGACTACCATCTAGGCCCAAGTGCTGTAAAGACCAATGTCATACTTGGATGCAAGCAGGCAGTTGTTTTTTATTTATTTATTTATTTATTTATTTATTTATTTATTTATTTATTTATTTATTTATTTATTTATTTTTGTGGGGGGGGGGGGTCGATGAGGGAGACAAACAGCAAAACTGCCTGTGACGAGTTGAAAGAGTAACAGGGTCAAGATCAAGGAATGTTCGAGCCAAAATGTCTGGACACACGGAGTTTGAAGCAATTTAAGTCATAGGACGAGGGAAAGGTGGATTCAGGGAGAGAGTTCCAGAGCTCAGCTGTTGAATAGAAGAAAGATTGGGAGTATCGTTTCACTCTTGGGTTGCAGAGTTGCACAGAGTAGGGGTGGGATTGTGAGGATAAGCTTTGACCAAACATATTTTTGCAGCACACTTAATGAACTGAACACATTGGTCTTAATAGTAATACAGTGACAAACAATAGTCAGTATATTTTTATATTAATTTTAACATAACCAAGTCCTGACATTGGCCTTTGTCCCAGGGTGTCAAACCTATACTAATTTCATTAATATTAGTCGTTATTTTTGTATACGCAAAGTTAAAATTAGGGTTTCCAGTTATTATGTCTTTGGAAGTGAAAAAAACGGCCAAAGCAAAGCAATTTTGTGTAAATTTGTCCTGTATTACTGTTGTTATTAATTCCCATCTTAAAACCAAATTGCGCAGCCTTAGTATCGCGGTTGTGTAAAAGTATTTGGTAATGCCGTGAGAAGAAGGCGTATCAGTGCTCATCAGTATTTCCGTCCCCCGCCACCGCTCCCGGCTGGCGCTGGTGTCGGCCCGGGTAATGAACCGGGCCTTTAATTGCTGATAATTGGTGCGTGGGTGTTGCCGGGCTTGTAATTAGTGCTTGGCTCGCGTCACACCTCGTAAGGGGGCTGGGAAATGGGGGCGGGAGGTGGAGGAGTGATGAGGGGGTGGAGGAGTGGTGAAGGGGGGTTGGGGGGAGTGATATGGGGGTTGAGGAGGAGAGATGAGTTGGGAGGATGTAGGGGAGGGAGGAGAGATGAGGAGGGTGGAGAGGAGATATGTAGGGGAGGAAGGAGATATGTGGGGGAGAGT
This sequence comes from Paralithodes platypus, assembly GCA_032716605.1. Lineage (NCBI taxonomy): Eukaryota > Metazoa > Arthropoda > Malacostraca > Decapoda > Lithodidae > Paralithodes > Paralithodes platypus. The sequence continues at coordinate 42,412,395 of CM064505.1, forward strand.
TGATGAGGGGGGGGGGGTGAAATTGCTCTCCATTCGACCCAACATTAATCTAAACCCTGCAACTTCCCGAAGAGGCACCCACTGGATGAGGACACCATGAGCTACCTACCCAATGCAAGCACCTGGAATGCCTATCATCGAGAACCCTGCCCCTTTGATGTCATTATGCTTTCCATCTCCCTAGCTAGCCACAGAACTTACACATCAGCTAGCCACCAAGCCTACACAATGCACAAACGAGCATCACAGAAGACCAAGACAGATCATTGGCCGAAATCAGATAACACAGAATAGCCCGCCAATGATTTGTCAAATAATAATCACATACTAATACAGCAAACTCCTGGTAAACCACCACCCCTGTACTAGTAGGTGAATTGCAGTATGAAAAACACTATACCCTGTAATAATAATGTTAGTATTCCTATAGTCTGTTTTATTTCAGCTGATGGTAAATTGCCATACCTTCATCTTATTTTCTTAATTATTACGAAAATCTTGTAGCGAAATATGTTACTAATTATGAAAACTTGGCAATAAGATGATGCAGAGCCAAAATAGTTTCATAGTTTTCTGTTAGATCTCGATAAATCAGCTGCTAAAGGATTAAATTTGCCATCAGCTGAAATAAAATTGACTATAGTACTAATAATCGAATAAAAAACATGCATCCCCCTCACCTTGAACAGAAGGTGTAGAAACAGTCAGCCCCAATGGCCAAACCTCAACCCAGGGGAGATGCGAACCCAGAACACTTCCGTCTACTACCAACGCCACCACACCAGAAACATCCTTATCTCTAGTCTGGGGACGCCACGGGACAGACGCAGGACCATAGACTTAACACTGTGGGGCAAGGGTATACCTCTCCCCTTCCCTGGGTTAGTAAGGAGAGGGAGAGAGCACCCCTTCCTGTGTTTATTAAGGTTATGGTTCTACAAGTCTCGCGGGCTGGTAATTGTGGGGGCCGTGTTAGGGGCTCTTAGCTACACCCAGGGAGTATGTGGGGTACAGGGCTTGATGATGATGATTTTGGTGTTGTTGTTCTTGATGATGTTGTTATTTATATTGGTGTTATTGCCATACTAGATATTCTTAGAAGCATCCAGGGTACAGAACTTAAGGGTGATGTTCTTTGTTATTGTTGTTGTTGATGCTGTCCTTGTTGGTGATAATGTTGTTGCCGTTTTATGGATAGCAACAACCACCAGTGGAGATATGTGAGGTACAGGGTTGGATTTTATTATTGATGTTGTTTTTTATTTTCCCTGTTGTTGCGGTTGTTGCTGTCCTTGTTTTCTATGCCGAGCGAGAGATTGTTAGCAGCCACCTGAAGAGATATCCTATGTGAGTTAGCGTACAAGACTGATGCTGATGTTACTGTTCTTGTTGCTGATGTTGTTATTGTCCATTTTGCTGTTGTTGATCTTGTTGATGATGTTGTCCTTGTTGCTGTTGTTTGCGTTGTTATGGTTCCTGCTACTGGGTTTGTTGTTGTTCTCATTCCTCCTGTTTTCAATATTTCTTGTTTGACCCATGTCCTCCTTACGTTCAACCTGAAATATAAATAATTACATAAATATACAAATAATAACAAACACTTTAAAAAAAATACATCAATTCCTGAACACGACTGTAGATCCATTCCTCTTGATATGTATAAGGGCATCCATTATACTCTAGGTAGTCTAGGACACAGATTATGGCTCTGTCTGACTATTGCTTAAATGAACCCTCAAACTAAATGTACGGTAATATGTAAATAAAGAGAAGATTCGATTCAGTCTGTGATAGCTTCAAAACTGCTATCTATCTATCTAGCTATCTATATATTGCCAGACGAAAAAGGGGGTGGCAACAAATGAATCACCTCCATGCATCTCTGTCCTCTATCAGCCGGCCCCCTCCTCCCACCCAACATCACTTTCACTCATATAGCCCACCTCTAACTCCATGCAGTCATTCACGATTTATGTCTTAAGAGTACTGGTACAGCAAGAAGGCATCATTTACCTCCATGCCCTCCCATGCGTCTCTGTGGGAGCATGAATAGGCATCGGTAATCTACATTTCTTCTCTAACCGCAACACCCTCAAGCTCCCCCCACCCCCTCCACCTCCAACCCCACCCCACAAGATGCCCCCTCCACCCCCACCCACACACCCCAAAAATGTGTGCATGAACCAGTTTTTAAGGTGAATGGGTCGGTTAATGGGGATCTTGTACTGCTCCTGGGATGAATAGGTGTATGTGTGTGTGTGTGTGTGTGTGTGTGTGTGTGTGTGTGTGTGTGTGTGTGTGTGTGTGTGTGTGTGTGTGTGTGTGTGTGTGTGAGTGAGAGAGAGAGAGAGAGAGAGAAAGAGAAACTTGTGCTGTTAACAACACATACAGTACTTATTGCTCTTTATCAAGTGTACTTTATAACCACCCAATTAACCAGACAATAATCTGATACCATCGCTTCTTACACTTCATTTCTAACCATCAGCGCCAGTTGTACGAAGTATTTTTATATCATGTTTTGTTATAATTTTTTCCTACTTTATTTTGTTTTCTTTTTGTGAATTATGTTCGCTACTACAGTGCCGGGTTTTATCTAATCAGTATCAGTAGTAGCAAAGTTAACCATTTAATTAGCTATAAACTCTCAACTCTAGCTCCTCTTTCGTTATCAGGCTTGTGTACTGTGTAGAGATATAATCTGTAACCGAGGGAGGTCTTTGATATCGGTTTGGCTAACAACAGACGATTTTTTTCATCTAAAGCAAGCGTCCTGGAATTTGTAAATCTATATTTTGTAAAGAGCACCGTAACTAATCTCTAATCTCCTCTCTCTCATTATAATAATTTCATTAAACAGAATCAAGGCTACACCTTCTCCCGTTTCTACCGAGAAGGGAGACCACGGAAAGTCACCTGCTGATCCTCTGCCCATGTGGGCTTCCATGCCACGAGGGCACCCGAGCTTCCCACTACCTCTATGCACGGCCGCCCTTCTTGCTCGCAACATGTCAGCCAAAGACTCTAACCAAACTACTGTGAATAATACTGAAGATTAGCAAGATGTTACAAATAGCTAAGCCTGTTCTTTCCTTTTACCAAAGAACCCTGAAACGAACCCCAGGCAAATTGGGCCTCCAAATGTTGTCAACATCCAATCAGTGATAACCCAGCTGTGTTACTAACGAACAATGCTGTGTTGCCAACAAGTACTGACGTGTCACTAACCAATAAACCCTTCACTGCAATACCAACTTACAAGCTGTGAGCTACAAGGTGTGTCACTAACCTACATTCTACCAGACTCAAGCGACATCACATCCAGTCTTCATCGATATTTATGAGCGGTTGTCTGTGTCGCAAAACAGCTTCCTGTTATAATCGTCACTTCCAAGCTGCCCAAGGAAACCAATGACTCAATCACTGATGCTGAGGAGTGTGTCGCCTCTCAACTCTCCGCCGCTAACACATGGAAAGAACTGGGCTATCTAGCTTGACGGGTGCCATCACTAGAGACCTGTGGTGTACCCTAGCACCAGGAATGAGCTTTGAGAATGTTCGAATTATTAGTCCCAATAAACGTAATACTTGAGCCAGTGTGAAATCTGCACACAGAGTGCATGCAACTATTTTCAAAATTATATATATAAACTAAAAAAATCCCAACTTACATAATTTCCCCTCCCTTAATAATAAATACATTACTCACACACACACACAACTAATTCCCCCAACTAATAAACCGATATATACCGATACTTTTACTGTTTTCCTCTTAACCATATTTGTTCATCCCAAATAAACCGTTTCCTCGGCCAACAAAGTGAAAATACGACCCCCACAGCCGCTTCAAGATAACTAAGGAACTCCTAAAACTCCTGATGGAGGGAGACAGGGAAGAGGGCCGTATGTTAGAAGACAAAGGGCGGGTGTCTGGCGAGGTACTGCACACCAATTATAAGTATATTGGTGGCCGGAAAGTAAATAAGCGAGTTACTCCTGTGTTTATCCTTCTTGTTTGTAGTCTGCAGTCCAATAATATAAAAATAAAGATACTGTAGGCTAAAAGGCCAACTCCTCCCAAAAATATTTGTAATAGTTGCTTATATCTTTACTCCAGCCATCGGTCGGTCGGTATATATATATATATATATATATATATATATATATATATATATATATATATATATATATATATATATATATATATATATATATATATATATATATATATATATATATATATATATATATATATAGTCAGGTACAAGGGGAGATAGAAGGGCAGGAAGACCCCCATTGAGATGGAGAGACTGTGTAAGAAAGGCTTTGGATGATAGAGGAATGACTATAGATCAGGCAGGGGAAGTGGTGGTGGACAGGAGTGAATGGAGAATGCTTGTGAATAGTTGAGTGAACACGTGGTCATTTGGAGTAAGGGGTCGGGCGCAAGTTGGACTAGATAATAGTCCATCAGGCGCCTGGCCCGGGGAGACGATTAATATGAAGGGTGTGCCTGGAAGTGTGGTGGGAGGGCTTGTGGTCTTGGCTCCGCTGCATGTCTGCCTGCCAATATCGGAACCTCTCCGGGTGGTCAGGGGCCGGGGGAGTGCTGGAGCGACCTTGGTAACCCTGGTCTCTGGGTCTTCTCCTGGGTGACCTGGATGTGTGAGAGTTTGTGTTTTTTATCTGTGTTTATTTTTTGTTTTATGTTTTCCCTGTTCTTGCTCTGTCTTGAGTCGGCTACCCCCAAAATGGGGATTGGGCCTGAGCATATATATATAATATATATATATATATATATATATATATATATATATATTATATATATATATATATATATATATATATATATATATATATATATATATATATATATATATATATATATATATATTATATACTGTATATATATATATATATATATATATATATATATATCTATATATATATATATATATATATATATATATATAATATATATATATATATATATATATATATATATATATAAACAAAGATCTAACACCACAATGATCAACGCAATAACCACCATCATCATCATTAGCATCAAGGAGGTACGACCATAATCAGCACCTCAATAATCACCATCACCACCATCGTCATTAGAGAGTTAATACCATAATCAACACTTCAATAATAATCACCATTAGCATCAAGGAGCTAACACCATAATCAACACCTAAGTAATCACTACCATCACCATTATCATCAGGGAGTTCACACTATAATCGCCACAATAATCACCAGGGAGTTAACACCACAATCAATACCTCAATAATCACCATCACCACCATTACTATCATCACCAGAGAGTTAACACCATAATCAAAACATCTCAATAATCACCATCATCACCAAGGAGTTACACCACAATCATCGACTCCATAATCACCATCACCATTATCATCAAGGAGTTAACACCATAATCAACACCTCAATAATCACCATCATTACCAGGGAGTTACCGTACCACCACAATAAAATCAGAGAAGTTTCAGGAGAACCCCGGGAAACCCTCTGGCTCAAGCAAAGACTAGGGATGGCTATCCTCGGGGCAATGCCACCAGCGTCATGAGCTCAGTTCGACTGGACTGGGTCATACCACTGTGTGAGGCCCGGGCAGGAGTGGTGTATCCGTAGTCTTTCCACAGTAGGGTAAAACAAAACATAAACTTTATTTGTATTTAACATGTGTGATGCACATAAATAAAAGGGGATGTGTCGGATGGTTGAAAGCCACAGTTGCTCGCGCGTTTGGGGCTAGCAACACGTATTATGAAAAACATGTATCCTCCTTCATTCAGTGTCCCCCCTTCACTCACTCAACCCCACAATTTGCCGGAATATAACAGATTTTTCACAATACGTAGACGGAGGTCTTTAAAAAAAAAACACACAATAATCACCCCCACCCTCAGCTGCTTAACCCCTTCAGCACCGTGACGCCTTTTATACCATTGCTTCTGGCTAAAATTAGATTATGTTATGCAGTTTAAGAAGAACCTATGTTATTAAAGGGTTTATTGAGATCGTATTTACCCCTTTGAGTCGTAGGGATAGATTATTAACTAAAAATCGTCTAATGGTAACCAGAATATGATAAAAATTACGTAATGGCAGTGAAGGGGTTACGGTAACCGGTATCACACAAGCACCTTTCAACACCTTATCAGTATCATTGGTCTGGCAGCTTATGAAAAACACCAAAAACTTCCACCTAAACTTATCTCTATTTAGTCTAGTTCCGATACCAGTGTACAATATCCCAGAAATGTTGCCGGTAAAATGTCGACCCTTGAAAATTGACGATAAAAGGTATCATGTGACACCCTCCCTAGGTAGGTGCCGGAGGTGGTATGGCCAATTTCCCCCCCTAGATCCCCCCCCCCCCTGGCCCCGCCCCCTTCCCCCTCATGTTTTCCCTCCTGATATTTCACCCTCTGGACATAAGTACAGGCGTCAGAGCTAATAAGGTTAGACCCATTGGAATTGTTGAACTTGTGAAAGGTAGTTCCTAAGTGTCTGGGATAGCCTATAGCATTATAGTAAAGCATTGTATGGTCTTGTCTGTGGTTAAGGGGAGATATCGACTTGAGGGATTTTGTTCTGGACCCCTTTCTCCCTCATGTTTAGCCCCATTGCTTTTGAGATTTTAAGACAGTCACCCCATTAGTTTGGCGATTTTAAGAACTTTCGCCCCATTTCCGTCAATTTTAAGACCTTTCGTGCAATTTAGGTGTCGATTTTATCCTGGCGAGCGATAGCGAGCCTGTAATTTAAGAGGAACCGGCTTTCAGCCGGGAAATTTTTCTGCCGAAAAATTTACAAATGTATCTTGAAAGGGGCTCAAGGGGGTGTAATCTTAAGCTTGATGGATATCTAGAGACCAAACTAAAAACCTCCCCTTAATAATGGTTCAAATAGGTCCATAGCTACAACTTTAAATGGGTGCATAGATATTAGTGCTCACACACACACACACACACACACACACACACACACACACACACACACACACACACACACACACACACACACACACACACACACACACACACACACACACACACACACACACACACACACACACACACACACACACACACACACACACACACACACACACACACACACACACATCAATCATTTAAGACAATGTTATTCTTTAGACTACGCTCCGACTGTACACAACTGGAAATGGGAATGGTAGTTGCTGTAGTGTGGTAGTGGTGTTGATAGTGCTGGTAATGATAGTGACGGTGGCTTAATTGGCAGTGACAATAGTGGTTGTGGGATTGGTAAATTATTCAAGTAAATTTCTAAGTATACCGTAACCAATGCACTTTAATATGAATAGAAAACTCTCACTACACTAACAATTAAACTTACGAGTTCAAGATTAAGAGATGCCAAAAACCACAGACCTCTGCTAACTAGAATATACTTTAAAAACTATTACTACGTTAAAAATTAAACTTACGAGTTCCAGTTTAATTGTTGCCAAATACCTCACTCTTTTGCTGACTAGATTCTCATTTACTCTCTAAACTATTATAATTGGTGGTTTCTCCTTCTGTACCCCCCAAAAAAAAATCGTAAAAATAAAAATAAAATAATAAAATACCTCGATGAACCAGTCGAACAAGCTGGTCGAGTCTAAAATCGGTTGCACATTAAATTTGTATTTACTAAACAATTATAAGCAACTCTGGTCTGGCATATTAGGAGTTAAATGTCTATAAGAATGATATCACTAAGTGTATCATATCTTCGGCTTAGTTTCCCGTACCAATGAAAAAGGCTCCCAAATATGCTGCCGGGAAAATGTTGACCATGGAAAATATATAAAACTCATGTGACACCCGCTGAAGTCAACGGTAAAGAACCATACTTTATTTAGGCCACCCGCGATCACCTGTTCTGTCCATCCTTTATATGCAGAACTAATTTGGATATTACAAACCTTACCCTCCAGGCTTATTGCAAACCTTACCCTCCAGGCTTATTGCAAACCTCACCCTCCAGGCTTATTGGGTCTAGTTCCGACTCCAACCCTAATACGACAGTTCCTTTCCTCACTCAACAATATAATTAAATAAATGAATAAACGTTCGCTATCCCTCGCCAGGAAAAAATCAACTACTAATTGACACGAAAGGTTCTAAATTTGACAACGAAATGGGGACGAAATGTCTCAAAATCGTCAAACTAATGGGACGAACGTCTTAAAATACGGTACTAAAAGAGCTAAACATGAAGGAGAAAGAAGTCCAGAAAAAAAACTTATAACATTTGCTTGCCTCTTATAGTCAGTCAATAATCCTCATGAGCTTCATTATTCAACCTCCCAGCCAAAACATTGTGACCATTACCAAAAATATATTTCCCTTCATCTACTCGACGAGGGAACGCGAAAGTGGTCCCGGACCCTAAGCATTGGAACTTTAAATGTTGTTTCTGTTCGGGCTCTGTCTCGAGTCGGCCACCCCCAGCTATGGGGTATGTGCATGAGTACATACATACATACATACATACATACATACATATTTCCCTTCATAGGCCTATCGTAACTCAATACTACCTTCCAATCAAGGCAAAATTATACTTTTTTATATAGTAAAAAACCTGTAGTCATATCGCGTGGCTGGCTTCCATATAGGCTAAAATAATCTAATTTAATTAATTTAATTTCCAACACCAAATACCTCCCAATTAAATTAATTAAAGTATGTAATCCTCCCGAGATTCAAACCTGGGATTGAAATTGCAAAAGTTGACAAGCTAGAGTTACCGATACCGGAATAAAAAATAACGCAGGATTTGACTCCGTTACTAATCCACCTCTAAAACCTGACCATTTCCACCCCTTCCAGCGACTAACTGACCACTTGACCGCCTGAAAGGACCGTAGGGGGGGGGGGGGGAGTCCCCAGGTGACTCTCGAGGTGAAAGGAAGCCTAATTGTGGCTTCTATAGCGCTCCTCCATGCCTGATTTTGTCATTTTTGTTGACTTCAAGTGGCCCCATTTTGACCCACAAGGCCGGGCAGAATGGGAGGAATTTTTCGATTAGCCTGGACAATGTGGGAGCACGACCAAGGAGAGCAGTGATAGACCCGCGAAGTCCCCCCTCGCACAAAGCCCTGATAGGAAAGGACAAGGCAGACATTATCATAAACTCGGGGCCACAACAGGTGAGAGGAAAGTGATACTCTCTTGGGGAACACACGATCGATCCCGCCTCGGTGTATTAAAACAAGAGAGAAAAGTCAATAACAACAACAACAGGAATATTTAGTCGCTGTCTATAGTGGTGAACTATATTTATTTTCTGTTTTTCTAAAGACTCTGAAGTTCTCTCGCGGCATACACACCATATTGAGGTTCGGTGTATTAATTATGTTTTTAAACCAACCAAAACAGAAAACAAAAATACAAATACCGGTACTTCTCTTTAGTGGTGGATTTTTATTTTCCAAAAAACGTTACCAAAATTACCTTTTGAGAATTCCAATATCTAGTTTTTGTCTTTAGTGGTGGACTTTTTTTGTATCGGTACCGAGAGCGAGGTGGAGGACAGAGAGGGAGAAATGTAAACCGAAACAGAGGTGGAAGGATGGAGTGAAGAAGCATATGGAGGAAGGCGGTGCTGGTTGGGAGGAGGCGCGTCGACTGACTGGGGACTGAGGTGCATGGGGGCGTTTCGTTCATGGCCACCCCTTCGGGGATCACGGCCTCAGGCAATAGATAAATAGATAGATTTATTTAGTTTGCTTAGATTCTTCACGAAAGTCTCCAGGGGAACACGTTCAATCGGAGCTCGGTGAATTAAATCATTAAAATAAAAAGAAAAGTAAACTACAACAGAGAGATATATATATATATATAATTTAAGAAGCTCTCTGGGGAATACACGCTCATCTTATTAATTATTGTTCTATCCAACAACCAACTCTACTCCTAAAATCGATTAATGAAATATTACAAACACATGTGGCAGTCCGTGGATTCGAACCCAGGATGCTCACACCGAATATCAACACAGACAATACAATCAACAACATACATACCGGTACTGTATATTGTGTGTGTGTGTGTTTTTTTTCTTCTTCCAAACACTTGACTGAGGTTGCCATTTACGAACACATTCTTACCATATTTTAATATAAATGTATAGCTATTGGTTTATCAATATCTATGCTGTCTTGCAAGATCATATAATAAGACATGCATTGCTTGTTCGTTGACAGCTATAGTAATGACCTACATCGTGTTTTTGGACCCCCTTCTCCCTCATGTCTAACTCCATCAGTTTTGACATTTAATTAAGCTTGATGGAGGTCTAGGGAGCGCACACACACACACACATACACTATAAAACTGGATGTGTTGACTATAGGTCACATACGCTCAACCAGATTAAATAAGAATACCCTATCTAAAAAAACTGGATGTGATTTCTCATTATTCTTAGAGCTGCTCTCTTTCTCTCTCTCTCTCTCTCTCTCTCTCTCTCTCTTTCTCTCTCTCTCTCTCTCTCTCTCTCTCTCTCTCTCTCTCTCTCTCTCTCTCTCTCTCTCTCTCTCTCTCTCTCTCTCTCTCTCTCTCTCTCTCTCTCTCCGGCGTATTCTGCACTTAATTTATTTACCCTTTCATAGCTCTTAAAACTTTATCTAGGCTCTTGTAACTTCACCGCGTGCCATTTTTCGTGCGATAGGGGCATGCTCCATTAAGCACAGAGGGATGCATGACACAAATCATGCCTCATACACGAAGTATTGAGAGGCAGGGAATGACAAGGTCTACCAACACAAGTGGAAAATTTCCTTTTCCTTTCCAGTTTTGTTTCTGTCGCATATAGAGGAGCACAATATATCATGCGACAACGCATGCTATACTGCTCAGTTTTAGGCACCATGTAAATGCAGCTTAACCATATGCAAAGTGTGGACGAATTTACCAACTCAAATGTGAATAAAAATAATTCTAATATGGGATAACAAACTCAAGTGTGGATCAATACAATCCAATAACTCAAGACTTGTGAATGAAATGAAGTATGGGAGATGAAAAACAACCTGTGGGCAACCAAAACTCCAAGTAAGCTATGGGAGAAAAAGACTAGTGCACGAACGGATTAAAGGACGACGGATTAGTGGACCACAGGCACGCAATGATCTCCTGTGGCCCAAAACAACACCGGACAAGCATAATCACACAACCCACCGTGAACTGCTTTCTCCGGGGAAGAAAGAAAGAAAGAAAGAAAGAGAGAGAGAGAGAGAGAGAGAGAGAGAGAGAGAGAGAGAGAGAGAGAGAGAGAGAGAGAGAGAGAGAGAGAGAGAGAGAGAGAGAGAGCAACTCAAATGTGGACGAAACAACTAAACTTAATAGTAAACGAAAGGAACTCCAGCATTATAGAAGCAACTCAAGTATGGGCGAGAAATACTTGTGAACATACGGATTGCTGGAAGCCAATTTACCCGGTACTATACTTGTGAGAAAAGGAACTCAAATATGGACAAATACTTCAAATAGACTATTGGACGAACGGATATTGGCGAAACAACCTAGCAAACGACGAACTAAGCTATCCCCGAAAAGGCCAACTGGACCACAGGCACGCAGCAGCTCCCCCTTCCAACACTGATGTGCTATTATTATCAGTGACCAACAACATGACAGCGAACACACAGAATCACACAAGCCACCGTGAACCGTTTCCTCCTTTTGGGGGGGGGGGGGGGGGGGGGGGGGCCAGGATGTGCCGGGAATCAGCCTACATGGTGTCAAACCGGAGCAATTTTGTTTGAAGATTTGAGTGTATATAAGAAGGAATACAGGAAAATTAACGTGGAATAGCATTGTGTTGGCCATGTTATCACTTCCAAACACATAATAGCAACTGTGAAGCATAAATTTAGGAATGATGCCTAAAATGAAAGGAATAGGTCTCTCGTGTGACACCCCGGAACCAGGTTACCTTTCTATGACTTGGAGGACTCTGGGATTTTTTTTTCTCGTTTAGTTGTTACAAAACCTAATCTCAAAGCTTGACCAATCGTTTGACATTAACTAGAATAAAACAAATGCCACGTGGAATGTCACAGGAAAGTATAACTGACAGACATGCAGATAGGAAGAGGCAGACTTATAGACCAATATATTTGTTATATCTACAGAATGTTCGAATTCTCTTGGTAGAGATAGTAACAAAAATTACGTCACCGGAGTGTAGAGCTACACACATTAACAAATACACCCACATATAACAAATACACATGATACACACGTACTCACTCTCTCTCTCTTTGAGTCATTAGTAATCCACTGCAAGATAAAAGCCTAACTCTCACACACACACACTCACTCACTCACTCACTCACTCACACACACACACACTCACACACACACCGCCTTACAACTGCACAACCCACATTTAACCTGCTCTCTTTTTACCCACTGGCGTCTCTTACCCACTCTTAAATAACGGCCACACTCTCACTTTTCCTTGCACCTCAATCTTTTGCCTTTCCTTGGGGTCCCTTTGGCTTCGCTTCGTTTACCTCTCAACTGTCATTCTCGGGGTTGTTTTGTGTCTGTTTCTTGTTTCATTCCTGTCTCCAATTTATGTTTTTATTTTTTGTATCGAGTTATTTTCCGTTTGTCTTATCCTTTTTCAATTATTTTCCTGCATCGAGTTTATATTGTGTTCTATACATTTGGGAGATTGTAGGCATCGATCGAGCAGGGCAGTACCCAGGGGACGCCACATAGGCATATTATGATTATGAGTTGCTGGAACTCCTGTTTTCATTTGCCTGCCTTTCCCCACGTGTCTGTTGTGCCTCACGGGCCCTCACCTACACAGAGAGTAATCCATCTAACTCTAACAAACACCTCCTTCTTTTCACTTTACAAGCACACCACACTTCTTTCCCACACACCTAAATTACCACTAATATACCTTGATTTTGACTCTACCACTCTTTCAACTTTGGGGAGGACACATGTTGCAGGCAGCTTTGCCTTTTGTCTCCTTCATACACAAAGGAAAAATATATACCGGTATATAATTAATTATCCAAGCTCAATTTTACCATATCCGCATTAAGTTGGAATATTCAAACAATAAAGTGCCTAAAGTATAGCCGATCATTTTAATGCAACGGGTATTACAAATTTACACATGCCCAATCCAATCAAATGAGCCATAAAGGATATTACTTTAACGCCCACCATATAAGGACGTCCGATCATTATAAAGTTCATACGCGTTCCCTCCCAGCGTCTGAGGCCTCAACGCACTCCCTAGGCTCTGAGCACCCCTGGATGAACCGGTACTACCTCAATTAGCTTTATTTATTTACTCTGGATATATTAGCCAGAATATAATAATCTATTTTATCAACTTTACGATTGATTTCATGCCAAGTACAACAAGGCGATGTTATTCAGTTTAAGAATGACATCGATATAATATTGATCAGTAAAATGAGTAAGCTGAGCCTACATAAATGTTCAATGTAAGTAGGATATAAGTTCAATATAACCATGACAGAGATATGCATAGACCTGGGTATGTCCAGCCTGCGGGTTCGGTACAGTCACCCTGAAAAGTCCAAGTTCGGCTTCTATAATGTTAACTTTGATTATTCAGTAAAACAGAGCTAATTTTTTTAGTTCATAGCATCGACGAACACAGCTTTCATATTCAAAGTTTGTTCAGATAAATCTCGAGCAATATTTGTATTATGATATAAAGAAAGAAGGAAATATAGTGGATGCTCTGAAGGTGGGCATTACTTTTGAGCGTAACTGTACTTGGCAGGACCAAAATACTCTCGTACAAGGCTTCTTCCGCTAGACTCCGCCCAGCACCCCCAGACAAACCCCGCCCCTCCACCAATAGCCGCACCACCCCCCTACCCCCCTCCCTCAGGAAGGGTGTATATATACAGAGGGACAGAAGAATATTTTTCATAACCGATCTAAGAAGCTATCTGTACACCCGAACTACCAAAAGTGTCGATTATTGCACTTGATATTTCACAATCAGTACGCTACATGGGAGACTAATAAGGTGATAAAAACGTGATACTAGACATTTTTGAGAGATGGTGGAAATTATCTCTGCTCGTGACTCACTCCCAACTGCTCTTGCATCATCATCATCAACGTCACCAGTGCCTGCCAGAACTCCGTGCCTCGCCTCCAGTATACCCATGGGTGCCAGTGCCAAGGAAATCACTCACATGTCTGCCTTCAGTCCACTCATGTCCTCAGTGCCCAACGCTCCTCTCCCTGGTGTTCCGTTTTTCCATGGTGCCCCAAGTGTGTCCAGTGTCTTACAAACCTACGGCGTCCTGTCCCTCGGGTCCTTCCCCTGGGGCGCCATGTCAGCCGGGGTAGACCACTTCAACCACCTCCTTCTCTCCACCGGGGGCCGTCTGACGCGACCCAAGAAGCGCTACATCTGCAAGTTCTGCCACCGGGAGTTCAGCAAGAGCTACAACCTGATGATCCACGAGAGAACACACACGGACGAGCGGCCCTACCCCTGTGACATCTGCGGTAAGGCCTTCAGGAGACAGGACCACCTACGAGACCACAAGTACATCCACAACAAAGAAAAGCCCTTCAAGTGTGAGGTCTGTGGCAAGGGCTTCTGTCAGGCCCGGACCTTGGCCGTGCACGAGAGCGGACACACAAGCAAGGAGAGGAAGGAGGTCATTGAAGCAAGATCGGAGAGGACTTCTGTAGACACACAAAACAAAACCTCTACTCAAATCTCAAACAAAAATGAAAGCTCACAAGCACACACGACCGACAACTCAAGAACGACCATTTCTACTAATTCTGCAGCCGTGTCAACCCTTACAACACCACAGACGAGCTCTGCAATCCTAAATATTCCTCAAACGTCCTCACCTCCTGTTAATCAGAGTAATGGTGTATCCCTGTCATATCGTGCAACCCTGTCAACGTTTCCCCATCCACCTAGTCCAACCTCCCGGTCATCTGCAACAATGACAATGCCTACAACACCGACGAGGCCAACATCCAGGCCATCAGTTATCCTGCCAAACACTGCAACATCAACATATCCAGCCTCTCTATCATCTACAACCCTGTCAAACCCTGCAACATCGACAAATCCAACATCCCTATTATCTGCAACCCTGTCAACCCCTGCAACATCGTATAGTCCATTAATCTCGTCATCTTTTGCAACCTCGATCCGTTCTCAAGCCCTGTCATCCCTTGCCACCCTACCACCTTCCCCAACCCTGCCAGAGACACCAAGGGATAAGCCAGCCCCTGCCAGACAACGAAGAGGGTTCACCATTCTCGATCTTATAAGCTGAATGTAATCAATAAATTTTCTAGGCTATTTTATATTTCATTTCTACCTGTACCTCCAACTCATTCACTCTCAATCTCTCTAGCTCTCTCAACAAATGCACTATCTATCTATCTACCTATCTATATGCTCAGGCCCAATCCCCATTTTGGGGGTAGCCGACTCAAGACAGAGCAAGAACAGGGAAAACACAAAAATTAAAAAAAACAAATTCACGAAAATATGTAAATTGTAACTGTGCTTTCATATGCATGCTCAATAAATGTCTATATCTTAATCAGTTAATCAGTTTGTGTTTATTATTCCCAGGGTTATTATGAATGAATAGAGATTATAACATAAGAATAAACATAATGGAAATACAAACATGGAAACTGTAGAATTACGAACATTAATATGTTTATGTCTGCCTAATGAAGATTAATAAAGGTTACCGTACTAATCAAGTGAAGTTATGGAGAATACAAAACATATTTACATAAGAATATAATATACTGTAAACAGAATACCAGGCATAAAATGGCGAAACTGACTATTAGGATCTCTGGAGAAAAAAATACTAAAGATAAAACACGCTAATAAAAGAAATTGAAGACAGAAAAATACAAGTACCGGTAAACAATGGAATTATTTTACCGGTACATTATTTTACCGGTACCCATAGTGCAGATGCATTCTGCGCTAAGTAACCTAATGAAAAATACAAAAGATGAAAAAAATACAACAGATAAAATATAACTGGAGTGGGTGTCTCAATCTAGTGTTAAGGGGAGATTTCCACCTGGAGGATTTTTTTCTGAACCTCTTTCTCCCTCATGTTTAGCCCCATTGCTTTTGAGATTTTAAGACGTTTGCCACATTAGTTTGGCGATTTTAAGAACTTTTACCCCATTTATGTCACTTTTAAGACCTGTCGTCCCATTTAAGTGTCAATTTTTCCCTGGCGAGCGATAGCGAGCCTGTAATTTAAGAGGAAACGGCCTTCGGCCGGGACATTTTTCTACCGAAAAATGTACAAATTTATCTTGAAAGGGGGTCAAAGAGGTGTAATTTCAAGCTTGATGGAAGTCTAGGAAACACACTAAAAACCTCCCCTTAACTCCTTCACTACCATGACGCCTTTTCAATATAATCTGGCTACTGTTGAACGATGTTAATCAGTTTTGGAATTACATGTATTAAACACTCTTAATCGGTTTGGGAATTACACATACCAATCAAAGGACTACAAATGATCTAAATACACCATCTGACTCACACAGGTACTTTATAAACTGAATCTAATCGAACAACTTTAATCCGTTTTGGAATTAGCCTATATATAAAAATCAGACAAATAATCTAAATTAACCATCTGACTCACACAGGTACTTTCTAAACTGAAAATAATCCTCTAATAAGAGCCAAAATATTAGGAGAGGCGTCATCGTATACTGGAGGGGTGAAGAAACAAATATATATATATTATACACACTGAAAGGGATGTGTTTTTTCTGGACCACCTTCTCCCACATGTTTAGCCCCATTAGTCTCGAAATGTTAAGATGTTCGTCCGATTAGTTTGGCTATTTTAAGACCTTTCGCTCCATTTATGTGTCAACTTATAGACCTTCCATGATATTTAAGTGTCGATATTCTCCTGGTGAGCTATAGCGAGCCTGCAATTTGGGAGGAACTGGCATTTGGTCGGAGCATTTTTCTACCGAAAAATGCACACATTTACCTCGAAGGGGGGTCTTGGGGTACTTTTTAAACTTGATGGAGGTCTAGGGAGGAAACTAAAAATAATAATAATAATAATAATAATAATAATAATAATAATAATAATAATAATAATAATAATAATAATAATAATAATAATAATAATAATAATAATAATAATAATAATAATAATAATAAAAATAATAATAATAATAATAACAACATAAATTAAAAACAAAATCCCGATAATAATACCAAAATAGTAATTCATGCCAACTCTTTACTGAGGTACAAAATAATAAACTCCTCAGGTGTACGATGGTACGTAATTGTTTCTGGCTATCATTAGACAAGTTTATCCAGTTTACGAAAGGTCTATGGGTGTCAAAAGAAGATTATGGATATAGTTTTCACGGTTTCTATTTCATTTAGTTTATGAAGGGTCTATAAGTTTAAAAATATATAATTTCTGTAGTTTTTACCTCTTCGAATACCTTCATATGTTCCTAAATCAACTTACAATAGCCAGAATACAAAGCAAGAGGCTTCCCCTGTACTGTAAGGGGGAATACAATACTGGTACCGGTACTCACGTAAGTTTGTCCCATTCTTACAAAGATCAGTTTCGTACCTGCAACCGACATTAAAAGTCAAATAAGTAGGCTATATGGATACATAACTAAGTAAATAACAAGAGTATTTAAATAAAGCCTGTCGGCATGCTATACTGTATATAGCCCGAAATATAGATGTTTACATAATAAAGAAAAGTACAGTACCGGTATAGTCAAAACACCAGTACTGTACCGGTATAGTCAAAACACCAGTACTGTATATTAACAGGTCGTGTGTGTGTGTGTGTGTGTGTGTGTGTGTGTGTGTGTGTGTGTGTGTGTGTGTGTGTGTGTGTGTGTGTGTGTGTGTGTGTGTGTGTGTGTGATAAACTAACCTAATACAACTGTTTATACCGGCATATAGATAGAACCATGATTTGGGTATATGAATAGGACAGGTAATCAATATTGGGCAAAGAGAGACAGGTATATAATAATGTAAACATGGGAGGAAACTGAGTGAAGGGGTAGACCCATAGATATCTATGGGTAGACCTAGAACGACTTGGGATCAGGGACTTCGATCTGATCTAATCGTTTAAAGCGTAAAAGTAACGGTGTCAGGCACGATCCAGCTAATATAACTTTTCAACGCTAACTAACCTACGATACAACTTTGCATGTCACGAATTAGAGCTACCATAACTAGAGTAAAATCGTCAATTTCTAATATATATAGCCTATACAGTATATACTGTATATATATATATATATATATATATATATATATATATATATATATATATATATATATATATATATATATATATATATATATATATATATATATATATATCTATATATATATATATATATATATATCTATATATATATATATATCTATATATATATATATATATATATATATATATATATATATATATATATATTATATATACAGCCTAACATTTAGGCGATTGTTCTAAATATTTTAGCTAATCTGGCTTATATTTATTTAGAGCTACCGGTATAATAATTTGTCTGATCCATTAAGTAATATGTATAATGTAGCCTTCCTTCAATAAGTAATTTGTAGCCATTCCTATCAGTCAAGAACATATAAATAGTACGGTACCGGTATAAGTTCAAGTACGGTACCGGTATAAGTTCAAGTACGGTACGGTACTGAGTAAGGGAAGCGTTTATCTGACTAAAACTAGACAACAACGAGGAATAAAGCTGTGAATAAAAGTTTGCATTAGTCTTCATTTGTGAGTTCATTCCAGGTCCAAAAGATCCACATTTCCCTATTATTTTGAGTTGTACCTGACACCGAGCCTCTTTGAGCCTCGTTTTCTTTGGGCTGGCACGGGCCCGTCTTAAGACATTGTTGAGGGGATACTGAGCCGATTGTCGGGGGCTCAAAGGGGAATTCACGACCACGAGCGCTCGATATCCCTTTCATCCGCTGCTTAAAGGAGACTATGGGACTCTGAGCCGGCGAGAATGGGTGCTTGAGTGAGGCTGTGTGGAAAAGGGGTTTGATCTTTCTTTGGGTGATGGGTGTGAATGACTGTTTAGGTGACTTGTGGGGATTGGAAAGGAGCTTTGTAGACTTGATAAAGACAGATACAGGTATACATTACACAGAAAAGAGCGAAACAAGATGAAACCGAGTTAAGGAAATAAATAAGTTAGGCCATGGAGATGACAGGTAAGGTATGAAGAGATAAATGAGCATCAGTAAGAGGTACCGGTATAGTAGAGATAAATAAGCATCAGTAAGAGGTACCGGTATAGTAGAGAACATTATTGACAACAACAACTATACATTGTTCATAACACGTAAGCTTGACATCTTTACTATTAACCTTTGTAAATCGAGTTCATTTTCCTACCAATTGAGAAGGGTCAGATAAGGAATAGGTGTGGACATTTACAGCCCATTTGCTCTAGCCCGTTCTGAGTCACGAGGATCGAGGTCACGATTTTCGCCTACCCGGTACTTATAATGAATGTACTATGGAAGCGATGATTGGTGAAGTATTATAAGCAAGGAACTTAGTAGCATGAGAGGAAGATTAAGCCTAGTGACAAAAAAAAATAGTACCATGATTTATGTTTCATTCAAACTGCATCCAAACGGCTTTACTGAACTTGGGGAGAATACATCCGAGTTAAAAACATGGAATACCCGTTTCAGATGAGATTACACAGCTAGCTACATGACAAACAGGATACCGGTATGTTTGGTGAAGTGAACCCCGAGTGAAAACACTATAATTAAACAGAATGAGACCACCCAGAGAATGCGAAATGGAAACATTGCGAGGATAGATAGATGTGTGTGTGTGTGTGTGTTGTGTTGAGTTGTGTTGTGTTGTGTTGTGTTGTGTGTGCGCGCGCGTGTACGTGCACACACGTGCGTGCATACGTGTGTGTGTGCGTGTGTATTTGTATAAGCATACCCAGCCTTTTTATACTGTGCCCGATTACTTTCCAGATATCTGCAAATATACTTCATATCCGATTAACATCTTCCCATAAAAATCGCGGTGGGAAGAGTATCAAAGCAGTACTGTATTAAGTTTGTTTACAACCAAGTGCCCGCTCTTTCACCGGTCCACAAAGCCCAACACTCCGGCCCAGTCACGGGAACTCAGGTAGATATAACAGCCCGAAGAAAAGGCTATTGAGGGCCTTGTATTGGTTCACACAGGCTGGAGAATGACCCTTATGGCAGTGTACCAGGTAAGTCACACGAAGGGAGCTTTGTGATAATTTTCGATCGGCAATATCTTAGATAGTTGGGTATGAAAGGGATCTGCCTTGTGTGGGCCAATCGGCTTTTTGCAGACTCCCGTGTTCTTATGTTCTTATAGCAACATTTCGAAGCTGGCATTGCTTGGAATTCGTAACTAGACTGAAGCTAGATTATTGTATGAGGCTGCATCCTTATTAAAGTTTGAATTTAGAAATTGTCAGACCACCAATACACACACACATACACTTTAAAAAGTGAGTAACTAGTACGAAATACCAGGTTAGGTTTCAGTCTCATGTCCTAATGGCTGCATTCCAGGCAGCCCTATTTTAGGCTGCCTAATCTTTAAAGTTTGAGATAAGATCGAAGGAAGATCCATGAATATTTGCCAAGAAAAGCAATCGTGTGAGAATTGCTGAGTAAAGAAATCGTGTGAATATTGGCGATAAAAAGTGATCGTGTGAAGTTAGCAGCAAAACAATCGTGTGACTCTCCAATGGAGCCTAATTTCCCGCCAAAGAGGAGAGAATAACCTTTTGGGGGAGGCTGAATAGGTGACCTCTGTACCCCTTTGGCGGATCACTTTTGACCTCTGGATCCTCCCCCTGTCGGTATTGTGGGCCTGATGGTCGCAGGTTAATGGTAACGGAAGAAGGAGAAAGGGTTACTAAAGTGACGTATAAAGGGTTACTGTACTGGCCAAGAAAGGGGTTACCATGGCGATTAGAACTCCCTTTATCCACAGGAAAAGTGATATCTGTGAGAAGGAAATCGGCTCGCAGACAGGCCAAATTCACAGCTAGGCCTATACAAATGTACTGGTACCAAATTCACAGCTGTATGGTACATACACACATACGGTACTTGTTTACTAACTTAGCTTGTATGTATAAGTTTGAGAGCGTAGCGCTGCAGCGCCATTAGATTCAAATACGGTAATTTGCAGAGTTTGTGTGTGCATTTCACTTAAGCTACCACACGTCTTGATTGCCTAGTGCTTTAATCAGCTCAGAAACGGTAGAAAGTTTCAAACGTAATTTGGATAGCCATATGAATGATATTGGTTGGGTGTGAAAGGGATCTGCCTCGTGTAGGCCGGTAGGCCCTCTACAGATTTATGTATGTTTATGTTCTTATGTAATGTACGGTACTTTGATGCCTTACTCTTATATCCAAACGAATTGTCTTCGTCCAAAGTACGATACGAACCGTAAATCAAATAATAACTACCGTAACATTTCTATAGTAGATATCACTGCTGAAACCATCGAACAAAATAGTGGAATGTTCACCCTTGCACATACCGTAACATTCCCTGATCTTCGTCTGCACCCAGACCACCAGATGGCTGGAGTAAAGTAGGAAAGAAGAGCAATTGGACAGAGGAAGAACAAGCAGAGAAGTGAGAAATACAGTAGAAGACTGTTCTCGGGCTCAACCAAGTTGCTTCATTGTTCTCTTCGTCTGCAACGCAGGTAAAATATAATAAAACTGGTGCACTGATGAGTAATGGCCTCGTCTAATTTCATAGTATATATACTCCACTTTTCAGCAGCAATAAAATGCTATCTACGTAAGTCTAGCCTACATAAGCACACACAGTTTGGTAACGGTATAGACCAAGGCTATATATGGATGCATAACAAAATGGTAATTTTAAAACATTTATAAAATTTATAAAATGTAAATAGCCTATGTTTCATGGCAATACTATCGATTAGGCTATGCATATCTTTTACAAAACCATAATTAAATTAGGCTATTAAAAATGGTATAATTCATATAGTCTACTAAGTGTACCACCTGGTACCGGAATGTACCACCTGGTACCGGTAAGTCATACGGTAAAGAATTATGCATACAAATACTGCAAACATATTTCACACAAATTATGACTAAATGTAAAAAATAAAAATAAAATGCGTATGTTTAAATTTACGGTACACACAAACTACATACAAAACGTGGATGCAATCTCTCTACCAGTAGTCATTAATTACGACAATCCAATAATTTCCAGCAGTACGTAGCTGATGAAATATTCTTTACATTTCTAATGTATCTTATTAAGTACCCGGTAGGCTATTTCACTCAGCTTATAGATGGATTCTGTGTTCTTTAAACTAATTAAAGTCGTCTGTATGTAGCTAATATAAAGCAAAAATTGGAGTTATCTGACTGAAAGGGTTAAGACACGTCGCTGATGATGTCTTGTCCATCTTGTTTATGGCCTCTAATAATCCCCCCCAAAACCACCAGGCTAATGACCTCTTTGCTCTTCCTAATCACGCTGCCCACGACCTTTGACCCGCCACTGACCAGAAACAAGGGAGGGAGGTCAATTACAGGCCCCCGGTGACCCCCCCAAATGACCTCGGCGACCGGCCCCCGCGGTGAGAAATGTGAAAAAGTCGGCGCTAAAAGTCAAGATTTCGCGGGTGATAGCGAGGGAAGTTTGATAGAGTGGATCCCCGGGGTACTGTGGGAGAGAGAGACAGAAAATACAGAGACAGAGATAGAGATAGCTAGACACAGACAGGCAGACGGACAGATAGATATATACAGAAGGACGGATAAATAGATATATACAGACAGGTAGACAGGTAAATATTTACAGACCGAAATAGATAGACACAGACACATAGGCTAGATAGATAAATAGTTAGAGATAGACACAAACAGACAGACAGGCAGACGAATTGATAGATATATAGCCTATAGACAAAGGTAAAATTACGTAAACACAATAACACCACACAATAACACAACAACCTTACGTACGGTACCAAACAAAACAAACAAAACAATAATTTAACCCTTCTATACCGTCGACATCCTTTTCTTTTTATTATAGCTACTACTAATCGACATTTTTCAGATTAGGAAGGATCTCTGGCAATTATATGGCTTTGAACTATCTCAATCAGCCCTTTTAACTAAAACAGATCTTTCCTAAGCTGCTTAAAATCGTCTAAATATAGCTACATCAAATTAAAAAGACGTCGCTGGTACAGTAGGGGTAAAGATAAAGAATACACGTTTGTATACTTTCAATTACCGGTACCAAACCTTAAGAGTCAAATTTAATTTTAGTAAAAATAGTAACAAAGAGAGAGAGAGAGAGAGAGAGAGAGAGAGAGAGAGAGAGAGAGAGAGAGAGAGAGAGAGAGAGAGAGAGAGAGAGAGAGAAAGAAAGAAAGAAAGAAAGAAAGAAAGAAAGAAAGAAAGAGAGAGAGAGAAAAAAGAAAGAAAGAAAGAGAAAGAGAGAGAGAGAGAAAAAAGAAAGAAAGAAAGAGAAAGAGAGAGAGAGAGAGAGAGAGAGAGAGAAATGTATGTAAAGACTGTGTGTGTGTGTGTGTGTGTTTTTTTTTTTCCCAGCTGTAATAACTTCCAGATGCTCTCCGTGTCGAACTAATGGTATTCTAATGCAAATAATGTCATCATTAACCTCGCCTTATTTCTCGATAACAAAACGCAAAACAAACAAGTTGTTGTTTTGGCAAAATCGAAAAACAAAGAATCTATAGGCCTAATGAGTTTAAAAAGAGAAATCGTACCGTAATGACTATATTAGTTATATTTACTACAGCACAACACCGAATATTACGATATTAAGATACCGGTATTAAAATAATAGGGGGTACAGGTCTACTAAATGTTATCGCATATTTAATTGTTTTGTGGTTCCATTATTGTTCGTTTACTTACAAGTTGCGTCTTACCAATGCACCACATAACTATAATCCATTCATTATAATCAGACCAGAAATCTGGACCACTAACCTCTAGAACTCAAAAAGGACTATAGTAATCGAGCTACTGCTTCTACCATTTGAGAAGAGTCAGCCAGAGCATAAGTGTGGCGAATACAGCCTATTTGCCGTAGCCCATTTTGAGAAAAGTCGGTATCACACGAGTCTTTATAGTCAAAACATTTCCGGACACATTTCTGGAATATTTTGCACAGGTATCGGAAACTAGACTGATGATGGATGAATAAATAGTATAAATGTCTAGCCTACCTCACAAGCTGCCAGACCAGTGTTGAGGGAAAAAGCGCCTGTGTGATACCTGCTTAACTGGGTAAAGATTTTCGGCCCGATTATAGTGAATGAACGAAAGGCTACTTTAATTCACCATTGCATACTGATACAGGATATCGATAATTCTCGTTGTCAATCCTTTCCATCTCCTTCAATTGGTGGTCTCGCCTGAACACACTGCCCCCTCTCCCCACAGGCCACTATCGCCCCAACCCTACCCCGACACGCAAATAACACCGTAGGAAGCAGTCCACCCCCTCTTATTATTAATGGAAGAAACCCAACACAGATCGTAGGCTATTCGGTGTAGAGATCCAATAGTAACAATGATCAGCCAACCTCCGCCATCTTGGTGCCACTGGTGATAAATTATTCTCTTTACGCTCAAATATCTCCATAGGCTACCCATAATAATCATTCGGGAACACTGATGTAGGATAGGGCCTATATAGTTTGGTATTTGGTCTGCATGAACACTAATATAACACAATATCGTGGGACATATAGTTTGGTACCGTGCGGTGTATAGGCCTAAGTGTTCTGCATGATCAAATAAAACACAATATCGTTGGTTGATAATTGACCCCTTGCGAGTTTCAGGCTATAACGAAGTTGGAACCGTAAACATCGACATAGAACAGACATACAAGACTACTGTACTGTAAGTTTCTGATGGATAGAAAGTGTATCTAATTTGGTTTTATGTATTTATGAATGTACTAGGACAGTATTTTAGTTGTTAATTCTGCTAAATATCGATGCCTACAGCTCCAATTTCTTTATAAGCTGAAACTCGCAAGTGGTCAATTGAGGCACCAAAATGGCGTTCGAAGAAAATATATGGTAACGCTTTCTTACTACAGGACCTCTAATTCGGGGCGACTAGGGGCGAACAGTATGATTAAGGGTGATTATGGATCATTAAAGGCTGCTGGTGAGCATTATTAATCTGGTAAACTAACAAAACGAGGTCCTTCCTATATATAGCTTGTGTGTCCAAACTTTAATTACTGTACTTGGGTGTAGCTGTTGACATAAAATTTATGAGTTTAGAATGTAAGTGTGTGTACGTGTGCGTGTGTGTGTGTGTGTGTGTGTGTGTGTGTGTGTGTGTGTAATAATAATAATAATAATAATAATAATAATAATAATAATAAACGGTTTATTAAAGAATGGCAGCCTCATGAGCTGAAAATACACATTTTACAATTTAGTGGATGAACATGAGATGTACAGATATGAAGATGGTAAGCTCAGTGTGTGTGTGTGTGTGTGTGTGTGTGTGTGTGTGTGTGTGTGTGTGTGTGTGTGTGTGTGTGTGTGTGTGTGCTCAATCTCATCGAAATCTACACGGTAGGAGGATAGGCTATGGAGGATATCATCAATATAGGCTAAAGGTATGGTACCGGTAATGGTGTCTGAAGTAAACAGGTAATATTATCCTAAAAACAAAAATATTTAAAACTATCATTAGAAAACATCACACTATCATTATATTTCTACCATTCTACTTTATAAACTCACCGATCTCACGATTCGGAATCGGGAGATCTGTGATTGATTACCTTAGTGATAGTAAAGAGGCAAGAGAGTCAAAGAATGTTTAAAGTAGAATGGTAGAGACCGTAGAGTGATGATTCGGGACTTAAAATATATTACCTGGAAATGTTGTAGTGCCATACAGTCCACACATTTAAATATCGCATTGATACATATTTTGCCATATGAATGCCCGACTGACTGCGTGTATGCCTGAGTAACGTGATCATATGAGTATCTTTCATAGTACCGGTACTTATACTCGCCTTTCAGTTGAATGCTGTGGGTTTTCTTCTTTTGTCTTTTAAAGTAGCCTAGTAAAGCTAGATAGCCTAGTCATTAATGCCATAATCTAATCTCTCTCCGACCTATGTGACACACACTCCCAGTGCCAATAACACTCCCAACAGATTAACTGTGATCTGGTCCAAATTCCAATAGGACCTTGCCAGGACCTAATACCAGAACTTTTTCCTGTAAGCATATCGGCTGGTGACATTACGAAACGGCAGTAGGCCTGTATATATACTGTATAAGCGGGCTGGTAAACGAGAATGTACCGGTATTTAACACTAATCTGAGCACTGTGTATTTTTTTTTTCTTCTTCTTTTAGTCAATATCATTACATTAGCAAAGACAACCTTATGCTTTGAAGTGTTTATTAAGTTTTCACGTACAATAAAATGGCCAGAACAATACAATTTAATGTTAATTTCCCTGTACTCCTCTTCCTATAGATTCATTCCAGCCTAAAACCAAATTTATCGGTTTGACTCCGTGTTTATAATCTTATCATAATCGTAAGTCTTCTCTCGTAGCCTCTGCATAGCGCTATTGGGCCCAAGAACAGCCGTCTGCAAGTCCCTAACTAAAGTAAGCTGAACTGAATTATAAGCGGACAAATAAAATACTTACCCTCACCATACCGTTTTCTTTGTCAAATAACTCAAATTTCTAGAGAAAATGAATAATTTATGGGTAACATTTTTAAACACAGCTCAACCTTACACTCAAACACAACACCCCTTCTGTAATATCGTCCACTAGAACTTTGAGGTTTGTAGTTTGTTTGGAAGGGTGAATACAGAATACAAGACACAGACACGGTATTAATGGATAAGTGCACCAATAACATATTAGTAAACTAGGCATGGTTCCTGTTTTTTTTTTTTTTTTTTTTTTTTTTTTAATTTGCATGATTCATCGCTCCATTATTATCCATAAATCAACACTTTTAAACACGCCCCTTGATGAACAGGGTTATAAATTTTAGGTCACGTAGCCTACTGTATGTAGCCTACTAAAAATACGGTGGGAAAAAAAAAAATCTCCACCGATTCATAATGGCCACCTTTCTTGCTTTCACCACTATTTAACCCACAAAGGTAAAATAAATAAAATATAATAATAATTTGCTGCTGTAATAATATATAGGCGGCTAGGCCTACTTAACCCAAGGACTGCAACACTCCTTCCAGAAGGTTTTACTGGGAGAATGAGACGCTCCTTTTGGTACATAGAACATACAAAAAACAAAAAATAATAATAATAACTAAATAGAGCCCCAATGCCGGTGAAACGGAAGCAATACGGTACAGTATGTGGTTATGGTGGTATGTCTCCTTACCACCATTCCTGTCCTTCCCTTACAAGTATCTTCCCCCCCCCCTCCCCCTTACTCATTTATCCTATATTTTCCCTCCCCCATCTCCCTACAAATCCTCCTTCCCACCTCAAATACGTTTATTCACCCTCCTGTACACTATCTCTACCCCCTTCTTCCCTCATGCAAGTACGAGACTGGCCAAGACCCACCACTTGAGACAGCTGAAAGAGTGGACCTATACCCCGCGCTCCCTCCCACCACTTGAGTCACAAATATACGGTTTCACACTGGATATTTCCTCTTTACACGATATTTTCTGGTTCTTCAATGTTCATTATACAAGTAAAATATGGGGAAGGATGTAGTATACAGACATACAGTCGTCATGTGTACATTGGTCGTGCGCTCGCGGTTATGTTCCCACTTATTTTGACGGCTATATTTTCTGTTATTTGTCCCCTACTGGCAATATATATGATGATGACAATAAGTCATGGGGGGTGAGGGGGGGCAAAGTCCCCCCCCCCACCCCTCAACCTATTATTGTATCCCACGGCAGTCAAAATAGACGGGAAAATGGTCGCGAGAGTGCCGAGTACTGTAAACAAAGCGGGCAGTACGCCTGAATATTACATCCTTACCAAAATACGCACATATGAAGCAGTAATATTACTTTATATGGTAAATATTATTTTTTTTCAGAATTGAAGGTAAATGTTTCGCACTGGCGGGTGTTTCAAACACATGCCTGTCGCAACTGCCGAGTTAATACTCCACTGCCCAGCACTTGCCCAGCAGACATACCTTCAACATCACTTCACTCGGAGATCTCTGGACCCACCCGAGTGAGGTTGCGGACTACCTGGACACCGCGGGATTCCCATAAAAGGGGCTACACATCAACAACGACAACATCATACATTATGGTGACTACTACGAACTGTAAAACAAAGCTATAGAAAACATAAAAAATTATATCCCATAAGTGACCTAAAATACATACCGGTACCGGTATTGTCATAGTTATGAAGAGGGAACATGTGAAGTTAAGTACCGGTACTGTACGTACAGTAGGTAATTTATCCTATAAAAACAAGTAGGCCTAATTTCAAAAAGAAAATTTCATAAAAATCAAAAGTTTGAAGAAAAAAAAACACAATAAGGATGGTGTTAGCGGTCATAAGGCTCGTCCACACGAAGCCCAAAACATTGCACAAAACATGACTGGTAGCATGTTTTGAACATGCTCCATACATGCACCTGAACAAGCCCAAAACATGATGGTAAACATGCCGTCCAGTTTAGGTTCGAAATGCTACAAACACACAGCCATGAAACGTCCACACTACAGTGTCTCGAAACATGTTTGGGGGTTTGAACGTCCAAACGAGAGATGTCGAACATGTATGCGAACATGGTCAAAGCAATGTTTCGAACATGCCTCAATACATATCTCCCTACCGTGTGGCCGAGCCCTTAGGCCTACGTCGCATAGTTTACATAAGTCGCACGATCGCAGACTCAGTTACATTCGCGTCTAATTTGACTGCTTCTTTTTTATTATATTATCCCACGGCCAGCTGTTATTTGCCCCCATGCTGGTATGAGGCTATATGATGATGACAATAAGTCTTGTGGGGTGAGGGGGGCAAAGTCACCCTTAACATATTATTGTATCCCACAACCGGTAACAAAACAATTTACCCAACAGTTGGCAATGGGATACAATAATGAGTCATCATCATATATACTGTATTACCAGCAGGCGGCAAATAACAGTTGGCCGTGTGATAATTTTGTACAGTCAAATTAGAGTTTAGACACAAGCTAACACCATCCTTACCGAAGTTACCAGTACCAAAAAAAAATCCAGCAAGGATATAGCATTCGGTCGTATCGCCCATCTTGTTTACACTACGCGGACACTCGCGATCATGTTCCCATCTTATTTGACTGCCGTGGGATACAATAATAGGTTGAGGGGGGCCCATGACTTATTTTCATCATCATATATATTGCCAGCAAGGGGCAATTAACAAAAACATAGCCATAAAAATAGACGGGAACTTAACCGCGAGCGATCGATCTATGTAAACATGACGACCGTACGCCCGGATACTACATCCTTCCCCCCCCCCCCAAAAAAAAAGTTAAGAGGACGGAATGCACCTATTTTTGCAGTACAGTTATCTTCTTTTAAAAACTCCTTATAGAAGGTGACTCGGACAGCTTAGGTCCTTACACTGCTTGCAACAGTACCGGTATATATTGTGTATCTTGACTTTTTTTGTTTTTTCTATGTGAGTGAAGGAGACAAATAGAGTTGTATTAGAGGGCGTACCGTCGCATGCTCGCATGCATCTAATTTTACTTTTTTTTTCAAGAAATTATTCCATGGTCAACTGTTATTTGTGCCCTGCTGGTAATATATAGTCTATGATGATGAAAATAAGTCATTGGGGGTGAGGGGGGAAGGGCCCCCTTTAACCCATAATTATAACCCTGTTGGGTAAATTGTTGTGTCATTCGCCCAGTAAAACCTTCCTATACCCCTTGAGCACCAGCTAATTACAAATAAAAGTACACCCAAGGACCAGCAGGTTGTAAAAATATTTTGTTTTCCAAAAACACCTAGAATGGGTTAGAAATGAAGAAAAAACCACAAAAAAAAACGATCCCCTAGGTCATTAAGGGGTCCTAAGGGGCGCCCGAAAGTCGGAATTAACATGGGGAAATGGGTAGGCAAAAACAGGTTTTTGCGCGCTCACGCGCACACGGTTGGACTTTGAGTTTTCAACCATCGGCATTGTTGTTGTTGTTGTTGTTCCCTAAGCTGCCTGGCCGAACAGCCCCGATCGGCATTGTTACGTGGGATACTTACACAGTTCCCATACAAATCTGAGCCCTCTAGGTGCCATAGGACCGGAGTAATTAACCGCGACGCACCCTATGCGGCTCTGGGGTTTAGGGTTACATACATTGCCGATGCAAACGTGTCGTTGCTGGGGTTCTGTGGGTTAACAAGTGTTGCAGCCCTTGGGTTAAGCAGGTAGACTAGGACTATTTTCAAAATACTGTATAGTTATTTTCTAGCATACTACTGCAATAATTAATGTTCCTCAGAGCTTTCCCAGTGTATACCACCTCCTCTACGTAGAGTACGTAGTACCCGTCTTGCAACACAATCCCACCCCCACTCTGTGCAACTCTCCAACCCAAGAGTGAAACATTATTGTCTTTCTTCTATTCAACTGATGAGCTCTGGAACTCTCCCGAGTCTCCCAGAATCAGTTTTTCCCTCTTCCTATGACTTAAATTGCTTTAAACTCTGTGTGTCCAGGAATTTTGGCTCTAACGTCCCTTGATTTTGGCCCTGTCACTATTTCAACTCTGGGGGAGGCGCTCGAGTGACTCGATACAGGGAGTTCTGCCTTTTGTCTCCCTCACTCACATAGAAAAACAAAATTAGGCCTTTAACCGCGAGTGTATCATTGATAATTACCCTTACCCATACTCAGCATGACAGTGGCTGCGTGGCATCAGTCCCTGAACGTTTATGCAACTGAAGGTAAGATTTTACGGTGTGACAGCAGCGAGAGCCTCGATTTGTGTGTGGCCTACGGAATAGTCATATCACATACTACATTGGTATACAGGCTATGTCTGTAGTGTCGGAAATGTATTATAAGGGAGAATGGCAAAGTTCGAGACTAGCAATGGCTACAAATATATTTCGTCATAGTTTCTGATATAATTCCCTAGTTTTCCTTCATATTTCATGTTTTGTGATTAAGAATTGGTGCAATTTAGTTTTTTATTAGCCTAACCTAACAACCTAACCTAGTATAATTTTAAAACTAAAATTACCCGGTTTATAATACCTAACTTTTTAATAAAGATATAGCCTAGGCTAAGCAGATGAACGGAAATATTGTTTATTGTTAAGAGTCTCCCCGCAGTCCGCCGGGGGAACTCTTAAGAGTCTCCCGGCAGCTCCCGGGTTAATGCCAAATTTGAGTTGGAGCCACCGCAAGAATTATACCGAGAGGTTTTGCCCCCTACTGTTTAAATATATATTTAAATATAAGTCCTGAGGGGGGGGGGTGGGGCTTGCCCCCTCAATACATTCTGTATCCCACGGCAAACGGTTATTGCCAAATAGAGCTTATTTTTCCCTTTTTATCTTCCTTAACCCTCCATTTTCCCTCTTGTCAGGTCATGTCTTGTCAATTTTTCATGACAAGACAAGAGGGATCTTCATAGCCCTCCCCACTGGGGTGGGGGTGGGGGTGCCTTGTTTAGCCTATAAATTGTTGAATAATGTGTAGGCCTATCGGTAAATACCAATTTCCTGCAGTCCTTGCTGTAAAACACTAGGATAGGCTATCAAAGAAAATATGAAAACAAAATATAATACATAGGCCTAAGTAGGCTAAATGCTAAAACTCTTGGCTGTCATAAGAAGAATGAAGAGAGAAGAAACAAGAATGAAGGAAGACGAGAGAAGAAACAAGACTGAAGAGAGAAGAAAGAAGATTTCAGAAAAAGGGATGAAAAATGATATATATTTATTTTTAGACAAATGAGCACGTCACAAAGTCACAAAAAGAAAAATAACAAAACCTCTTAGGGAAGTGCCGACGTTAAGGCTAAACTTCCCGAATTCCAACTGAACTGAACTGAACTGGTAAAAATGTAAATTTTTTTTTTTTTTTTGAAGAGACAATGAACGGAGGAAGGAAAATCACAGATAAAACAAAAAGGTCCATGTGCCTAAAGGCATCCTCCATTCATAAAATGTTTGTAAGAACTGGATTTCAACTTTTGTAGATTGTAAGTTTGTGGAAAGCAACTCGAGGGAAGTGAATTCCAAAGAGTACCGGTAGTAGTTCTAGGGATAAATTAATTTTGATAAGCAGAAGTTCTGCATTGTGGAGAAAGTGTAAATTCATGGGCGCTCTCAGCTGCCCTAGTTCTACGGGGAAAGATGTGGAGAGGCGGCACAATTGCTGTGAAAATATCTGTAGAATAATGCAAGGGATGCAACGTTTCTTCGTATGGATAATGTAGGAAGGTCCTGT
This sequence comes from Paralithodes platypus, assembly GCA_032716605.1. Lineage (NCBI taxonomy): Eukaryota > Metazoa > Arthropoda > Malacostraca > Decapoda > Lithodidae > Paralithodes > Paralithodes platypus. The sequence continues at coordinate 42,445,071 of CM064505.1, forward strand.
GTGATTGCAGGGTTATTGATTAATCTAATAGGCTAGCTTTATTTTGAATTTTGTCCAACTGCCTCAATGCAACCACTCCACTTCCACTCCACAGAGGTGAACAGTAATCCATCTGAGAACGCACATGACTTTTATATATTAGGCCTACGGCCAACTGCTCGTCAGTGAAGAATTCTCAACTCTGTACAGGAGTCCCAGTTTTTTAGAGGCATTCTTAGCAATGCCTCTAACAATGTGTCCAGCTCAAGTTAGTAGAATTAGAATTCCAATTAGGGCTAGCCTAGGCCTAATGGTAATATACAGTAGGTGCCGCTATTATTTTACATAGGCTAGCCTAAGCCTAGTAACATCATCTTACATTACATCTTAGTTCTTACCTTTTCTGTCAGTGGCCTAGGCCCTATTCACTGTGAGCGGCGCCTAGATCATCCTCCACCTGCCTCACGGTTTAGCCTAGCAGCCCTAGCCTAGGCTAGGCTATAGGAATTTCGTTGTAGGCTAAGCGTGCTGCGATGAAGGCTATTTAAGTTAGGCCTAGGAGGCTAGGTAGCCTGTGTTGTTATAGTTCATTGAATAGGCTAGTAACTTGTACATCACGTGTTAGTTTGCTATCCATAGGCTAGTATTCCATAGGCCTACTGCTACTAGGCCTAGTTTCGAGTTTTAATGTAGGCCTAGTCTTTGACTCTTGCAAGAATCAAGAGATAGGCCTAGGCTAGACTAAATTTTAACATAGGCCTAGCCTACATGTGTCATCTTGATTGTACCATGTGTCATGTGATGAAGTTTAGGCTAGCTGGGTCAACATCAACATTTCAGATTAGGCTATAGGCCTAGCCTAATCTGAGTCTCAACGTAATTAGGCCTCAATATTTTCTGCTTTTGTATGTTCCGTATACAGGGTGATGCACATGCAAGACTTTAATGAGAGATCGTCTGGTTATCTGTAGTAGTGCTAGTGTAGAGGCTGACTGCACCGTGGTTGTGTACTTCTTGTGGCTGTTGTTCTGACGTTTCTGCAGTTCTACCACCTATAATGTAAGTGCAACAACATTCTCAAGGTTAATGTGCATCGATCATCTTGTACGTCGTCCAATAATTAATGCTTTGTGGAGTTTGTGGCCTCCGTATATCTTTCCTTCCTCCTCGATCTGTCCTTACGTTTTATCATAACACGTGGGTATCAAGCTGGAGTACCAGACATTCCAACGTTATTTACACGGCTCTCCACTACCAGCACTGTCTTCCTTTCAGATTTCACTCTATATAATAGTCTACATGGTTCATTAATTGTGTCACTATAGGTATTCATGCAATAAACACTATACAATCGTTGCAATATATACGCACGCACCGCCGGTACACCTCCACTTCCAATCAATCCAACAGGTGACAACCGAGTTTACCAGCGCAGAACACGCAGTCCGTCGACTGCGCAGCGAGGCTGCGTCCGTATACGTATCTCTGGCTGCGCCTTTGGTGTTACCTAGAGATCCTATACTTATAAATAGTTACTATAGGATCTCTAGTGTTACCCAAATATAATAGTGTTACCCAAGATCATGCTGAACATTATTCGAGTGTTCCGAAGCGTTTCACCCATGAATGAAGTCGAGACCAGTGAGTACATTCACATTCGCTTGGTCTTGGTCTTGGTGCGAGAGTCACGCTCAACAGGTCGAGGTGTGGCCTTAGAATCAGCTCTCTCTCCTAGGATAAACTTATAAACTATAAAGGAAAGGGACAGGTTGAGAGTAAAAGAAGATTGTTCCTCCGTGGGCTTTCTCACCCCAGCCTCACTATTGTGAGGCTGATCTTTTCTTCCACACTCCCTCTAGGAGTCTAGGTAGTCCTTAACACTCCGTTAGGTCGTTCAGGCCAAGCAGGTAGATCACTATTCCGTCGAGCCCCCATTCATACCTTCCTACCACTGCATTCCATTCCTCCACACCAATTTCTTGCACTATGGATCTTAGCATACCCTCCTTTCTCCTTCATATTTTCTGCACTTTAGGAGGATATGCTCCACAGTCTCATCCTCCCCGCTCTCGCACATCTTGCATGCCTTGTTGCCTTCATTTGACCATCTAGACGTTCTACTGTTCAGCTCAAGCGATGTAGTTCGGGCTTTGAAGAGGAGTTCACCTCCGATACTCCCATCGTAGAATGGCTCCCTTCTTGGCTGTTGCTTACACATGTACCATTCTAGTGAACTCTTGTTTCTCATATTCCCTACCCCTTCATCCCTTGCTACGCTTTGTACCCGTTTGCCGATCTCTTTCTTCCATCTCTCATGGCTCCACATTTCCATACTTTCCCCCATCATGATACCACGCATTCCGTACTTCTCTATCTTTTTGTTGCACATCTTGTTCCACTTACTGCTCTCCTTAGCCCATTCAAACACCTTTCGTGCCCATCTAATACCATTCATTTTTTCCAGTCTGACCCAGTACCGTAGGGCTCCCTTGTCTATTCTTTCTTCAAAGGAGCTCCACCCTACGTCACCTCTCAAGGCTTCTACTGCAGTGTACTTGTTAGCTCCCAGTGCAAGCCTTCCGACCCTATTCTGGGCAACTTCCAGCTTTGCCGTGTCATTCGCCGGTTTCCAGACCATACATCAGGCCCGGCACAGCCATACCCTTCTATACTCCTCGCACTACTTCATACTTGTTCACTCTACACCTTGCAGCACTACTAAGTCTTCCCACCCACTGGTTCGCTCTTGCTAGTCTCTCATCTTTTGTTTTCTCGCATCCTCTTGCATCCACTGTCATCCCCAGGTACTTGTATTCATTTGTTTGGGTAATAATATTATTCCCAAGTAGCCACGTCGCACCCACATCCGTTTCATCCCCATTCACTACTAGCACTTTACTTTTCTCCCTGCTAAAGCTCACATTCAGATCATTCCCATATTCGGACACCACATCTAGCATCCTCTGCAGATCCTCTCGGTTGTCGCTCATGATCACCACATCATCTGCATATAGCAAGATACCCAAACATTCGTTTCCAATTAGTGTTCCTCTGCCAGTTTCTTTCATTCTTGCAGCTAGTTCCTCTGTGTACATCCCAAACAGGAGAGGGGATAGCCCACAGCCCTGTCTAACTCCCCGCTTGTTTTCGACCCAGTCTGTCTCTATATCCCCCATACTGTATCTAGCTCTGGTATTCTCATACATACTTCTTATGATGTTTATTATCTTTTCACTCACACCTACTGTTTCAAGCAGCTTACACATCTTGTACCTGCTCACTCTGTCATATGCTTTCTCTATGTCTAGGAAAGCGAAGTATCCCTTCCGTCCGGACTTTTTCGTATTTTCTATCACTTCTCTCACTACGAACATGTTATCTTCCCCTCTTCTGTCCACTCGAAACCCATTCTGCTCTTCATCCATCACTCTGTTCCTTTCAAAGATCCCTTTTAGCCTTTCATTCAGCACCCCACAGAACACCTTGGAGATTGTGTCCGTTAGCGTTATTGGTCAGTAGTTTTTCAGCTCTTTCTTACTCTTGTGACCCCCTTTGTGTAGGAGGGTCACTCGGCTCTCGTTCCATTTATACGGTACTCTCTCTCCTGACCACACTTTCTTAAAAAGCCCATACATGCCTTCAATTACTCCATTCCCACCCTCTTTATATAATTCATATGGGATCTCGTCGTTTCCTGCGGCTTTACCAGTCTTCAGTTTCTTTACACATTTCATTATTTCTTCCCTACTGATCTCGTAATCCATATTCTCATCTACTGGTATCTTTCTTCCTATTATCAGGTTGGGTTCGCCCCTATCCTCCACCTCATTAGCACCACCTATGTTTTCCCAGAATTCTTTTACTGCCCTAACTTTCTCCAGCTTCCCTCTCACCTCTCTTCCGTTCACCATTATCACTTCCACATTCACTCTTTCACTCTCTTGCTCTCCCCTTAAGAAGTCATACCATTCTCTACTGACCTCACCACCCCTTGCCTTCAGCTCATCTACTACCTCCTTATCGGCTTTTACTCTCACTTTCCTTATTAGGCCTCCTGTTATACTTTTGTGCTTCCTGTATTCCTCCCATGCTTCCTCATATGCGACCCGTTCGTTCTCACCGTTGTCCTTGGACCACCTCAGTCTTCTACACCTTCGGTTGCTCTCTTTCTTTTTTTCCTGGCAGATTCGATGTCTTGGTTCCACCATCTCCTCTGGGGTCTCCTATTATTTCCTTTCTTTTTCCTCCCAACTCTTCTTTCAGCTACTTCTTTCACTGTCTTGGTGAACTCTGCATTCATTCTGTCTACCCCTCCGTCATCCCTCCAGTTCACATGCTCTAGTTCTTCCCCGAATTTTACCCAGTCCGCTTGTTTCAGTTTCCATTTCTTACCCTTTGGTTTCCTAGCTTCCTTTCTCTCCCTCCCACAGGCATACTGTATCCACAACATATTGTGGTCACTTGTCACATCCATCCCTCGTTCTTTGTCTATCCTCATGTATTCCACATTCTTCCTTGCATTCTCATTCACCAAGATATAATCAATCGCAGATTCATTGTCTCTTCCGGCCCATGTCACTCGTCCCTCTGCGATGGTTTCATTTAAGATTTCCAGTTCATGCTCCTCGGTGAAATCCATTGTCCATTCGTCTTCACTTCCTCACCCAGGATTCCGATGTGTCCGTTTATATCACCCATTACGATCACATGTTCTCGTTTATGGTCGTTTATCAGTCTCCTCATTAGGTCATATTTCCTTTCATTATCACGTCTGGCATCCGGTCCCTGTACCGTCATGTAGCATATGATCAGTAGGATCCTTTCAGTCTTTCCTTTTGCCTTGTAGTTCAGGTAAGCTGCCATCATATCTTCACTCATCTCGCATTCGCCGACTTTTAACTCTTCAACCTCCATATCCATGTTCTTTCTCACTATTAGGCCTATACCTCCACCCTTTTTCTTCCATTTACTGCGCCCCTTCCCAGTCATTCTGTAGTTCTCCGTGTACAGTTCCACTCTTTCACGTAGCTTTGTCTCTGTTATAACGATCACATCTATACCCCCCTCATACAGCACTTCACTCATGTCTTCCATTTGTCCTACTCCCCATCCATTCACATTTAGGCACCCTAATCTGATGCAGTTCCTATCCTGCTGATTCCTGGTTCACATTTCCCGGGGGTTCTCACTCTCATTGCCGGAGTCAGGGGTCTCTCTGTCCTCTCTCTCGGCCGGGGCCTCTCCGTCCTCTCTCGCGACTGGGGCCTCGGTTGGATTAGTTACCCCGTTCCCGGGGACTGTTTCCTCTTGGCCTTCCCTAGGGGCAGGTTCTTCCCTGCTTCCGTCCCTGGGCGTCGGCTCACTCTCCCCTCCCTCTCCAGGTACCGCTTCTTCGGCTTCTACCATTATATCGGTCTCCTCTGTTCCTGGTTCTCTCCTCGTTTCCTCGTTACCGTTTGCTGATCCCTCCTAGGTTTCCTCATGGTCCGAGTCTTGCCCATCCCTGGAGGCCCTTTTTTCCAGGCGCCCCTTGTGTAACCTTTCGCTAGCCAGGAACCATTCCAGGATCCTGTTTCCGAGGAGTCTTGTCCCCTCGTTGCTTAGGTGCACTCGGTCTCCTGCAAATCTATTGCCTGTGAGTTCCTGGTCTAGATCTAGGAAGCTCACTCCTATGTCTTCATTTCTCATGTACTCCATTTTCATCTTATACACCTCTTCTGCTATTTTCTTATTTACTCTTCTTCTGGTATATTCGTAGGCCATGTCTTCTCTGGGTCGCTAGCACGACTATAGAAGTTACCACCTTGTTCTTGGTGCGAGTCACACTTTATTCACATTTTTATTTAATCAACTCCTGTCTGACCTCCCCCGTCCCCCTGGTACATCTCTTTTGGCGTATGCGGATGATCTATCCTTGGTCTGCACGGCTCCTACGCTGTTAGAGGCGCAGGTGGGCCTGCAGGCCGGGGTGGATGAACTGCTCCGGTGGTTTGCGGACTGGGGTTTTGCCGTCAATGCGCAGAAGTGCGCCTTGATGTGCTTCACCCTCCAGCGCAAGCTCCCCTCCCTCCTCCTCGCGGGTACGCCGGCCCCGTTCCGTACGCAGCATACTTTCTTGGGACTCCGACTCGATGGCCCCATCTTAACCTGGAAGCATCATATCGAGTATTTGCGGTCGTCATGTATGAAGCGGCTCGATATCATGAAGAGCTTGGCGTTCGTTCGTTGGGGCGCGGATCGGGAAGTCCTACGGTTTTATTCGGCGTACGTCCTCAGTAAAATTCGATACGGTAGCTCCGTCTATGGCTCAGCCTCCCCCACGGTACTCAAACGGCTGGATGTGGTGCAGCACACGGCGCTCCGCATCACATTGGGGGCCTTCCGCTCGTCGCCGGCAGTCTCTCTCCACGCGGAGGTGGGTCTTCTTCCCCTTGCTATGGACCGTCATCACCTTAACGTCATCACCCTCCATCGTGCCCTGTCATTCTCACCTGCTCATCCTTATAGCCTCCTCATCTCTCATGCCCCCGTCTTGCGTCATGCTCCCTCCTGGCCTCTCCGCTCCCGTTCCTCTTTCCTCGTCCGTGCCCTCCTGTCCTCATCCTCCCTCTCCTTGCCCCTTCCGCCCCTTCCCCTACCCCCTCCGTCTCTCCTTTCACACCCTGATCCGACCTCCCCTCTATGTTCCACCTTGCTCTTCATGTTCCCTTCGTCAAAATTCAGGATAGCTCCCGTGCCCCCTCCCTTTTCCTAGACCTTGTCTCCCTCCGCTATAGTACTCACTTCCCTATTTACACGGATGGCTCCCACACCTCCTCCCCCCTGTCCTCTACTGCCGCCATTTATGTTGAGCACCTTTCCCTTTGTCGGGCTTGGCGGCTGTCCGGTTTCCATTCAGTTCTTGCTTCAAAATTATATGCCATCCTTCAAGCTTTACTTTTCATTCGCAATTTCCTCCTCCCACAGTCAATAGTAGTTTTCTCAGATTCACTATCCTCCCTTGCCCTCCTCAGCTCCCAGCACCCAGTATCTCATCGCTACCTTGTCTTTCAGGCCCATTCTCTCCTTTGCTCTCTTGGGCAGTCCGGTTTTTCCCTCCATTTTCAGTGGGTTCCCTCCCATGTTGGTATCCGGGGTAACGTCATTGTTGATGCTGCGGCTTCCCTTGCACACTCCTCCCCTGCCCTTGAACCCCTCTTTCTCCCTCCCTCCTCAGTTGCCAGGCTAGCTTTGGCCCAATGCCGGACACTCTGGGATGCCTCCCTCAGAGGTGAGCTCTCCCGCACCGCCCTTGGTCAGTACAGGCTAGATTCTTCCCCTCACCTGTGGTCCCGCTCCCCCCTCCGCCCCCTTGACACTGCCCTGGCCTGTCTCCGCATAGGCCATGTTGGACTGGCCTCTCACCTTTTCCGTCTGCGACTGGTGCCTGACCCTTTCTGCCCGTGGTGCCGGACGGTGGATGAAACTGTAGAGCATTTCCTGCTTCACTACCCTCGCTTCTATTCCCATAGGACCCTCCTCCGCTGCAGCCTCCGCTCCCTGGGGGTCTCTAACTTTACCCTCCCCGTCCTGTTGGGGGGCAGTGGACTGGACCCGGCCCTCCGTGTCTGGGTGCTCCAGCACACCAAAGTCTTCCTGCGGCGTTCGGGTTGTCTGGGCCGCCTGTGATTGCGTACCTGGGATGGTCTCCGGCAGGGTTAATTGGGCCTGCCCACACAGCCCTATAATCAACAAACAAGAAGTTGGGCCCCCCCCCCCCCCCCCCCTGATACTACTCTCCTTGACGCGGTTGGGGTGCTTCAGTGACTAATTTTGAGTAGTTTTTCATTCCTCATTCTATGATTTTCCCCTTCTATTCTTACTCTGTCCCATCTAAACGCCTGTGCAGTAATCTGGAGACAACCCTCCAAGCAAACTGCACATTTAAACAATAATAATAATAATAAGAAGAAGAAGTTGGGGCCCTGATACTACTCTCCCCCCCCTGATACTACTCTCCTTGATGCGGTTGGGGGCTTCAGAAGTTCAGTGACTAATTTTGAGTAGTTTTTCATTCCTCATTCTATGATTTTCCCCTTCTATTCTTATTCTGTCCCATCTAAACGCCTGTGCAGTAATCTGGAGACAACCCTCCAAGCAAACTGCACATTTAAACAATAATAAGAAGAAGAAGACGAAGTTGGGGAGCTGAACTACTGTTGTATATTCCTCCTTCCTTACAGAACGTAGGAGGCACCCCAATTTCTACACATTGCCCAGCATCCCGCATGTCCCATGTGCCTCCAACTCGATTTGGGAAGCCTAGCCTATGAAAATAATGTCGGTACTTAGGCCTATTACCGAAACTACCACTATTTGTTTTTCAATATTTGATGGCTAATATAGAATAAGGATGTTGCAAAGATTAAAATTTGTGGAAAAACTAAGGTACGATTTTAGTTACTGGACACCTATTTGACAGGTACCACCGAGGATTTAATAGGCCTAGGCCTACATATTTGTTTTCGGTTTCCACGCATCCAACACCAAGCTAAACCTTTTTCTGGTCAGGTAATAGTATTGAAAACGATATAGGCCTAATAACGTTTTAAATGTGGTTTTCGACGAGAATAAAATGGCGCGTTTGTGCCGAAAATCGGCGGCGGGGGGAGTCCGTCGTCGCTTCGGATCGTCACTTTTTTTTTACCCAGGACGCTCGAGGTTACTAAGGCCAGCTGTTCTACTTGCCCCCTGCTGGCCACATACGGTGACATATATGACGATTATTATAATGTGAGGGGGGGGGCAGAGCCCCCCCTTGGCGGGCCCCTCCCCTCCCCTCAACCCTGTCCTGTATCCCACGGCCTATAACGCAAGTCTTTATAAAAAAATGGACCCAACAACTGGTTATATAAGCTTAGCCATTTGAAGTCGACCGCCAAGGCGGCGGGACCGGGAAGTCACTCCGAGCGTAAAGTAAACAAAGCGACGCTACTTCCACGAACGCAACCGAGTTGTCTTTATATTTCGTCTCATATTATTATTATTAAAGTGTCCCCATTGCTTTTTTAGTGTTTTGTACACCAGAATAGGGTGTGGCTTGGTGTTGAATGCACGACGGTCTAAACCCAGCTCACGTTCCCTGTTTATGGGTACGCGACACCTTTTTCTGGTGTACGAAACACTAAAAAAGCAATGGGGACACTTTAATAATAGGTCGATTAAAAAAAAATGGACTAAGGCCCGAGCCCTGGGGGGCCCCACGACGGATGGGACGCGGCGAGGACAGCGCCCGAGAAGGAGCGACCCGACAGAAAACTGCGCACCCAAGACAGTGGAACACCCGAGACACCCATACAAGAGAGTTTGTATAAGATTTCCTCATGAGAAGCAGAGTCAAAGGCACCCGCCACATCCACAAAGAGGGCCAGCATGACCCCACAACGTCTGTAAGTGTCGTGTACCAGGTGCTCCAGCTGCAGGAGGACGTCCAGCGTTCCCCGGCCAGGACGGAAGCTACACTGCTCCTCCAACAGCGCACCCCGAGACTCGGCCCACCACTGCAGACGAGCACCAACCAGCCGCTCCATGAGCTTACCCACACACTGTAGGAGCACAATGGGGCAGTAACCAGAGGGGCTGGAGAGATCTTTCCCGGGTTTAGGGAAAGGGAGGAGGATAGACTCCTTCCAAGCACCCGGGAAGACCCCATCCGCCCAGCTACGATTGAAGAGATCCAACAAGACAGCAGTACGTGATGCTGGTCCACTAGTATATCAAGTCATAGCAGCAAGAAAATATTAGATATCTATTATATACTGTACAGTACTATGAAATTATATACTGTACTATGAAACTATATAATTACAGTGGAGCCCCTACCATATCTTCGCGACAGCAATCTTCGCTCTAGACACTAAATAGACTCAATTTCGCTGTAAATGAATCAATCTTAGCAAAAAAAATATGAGGAAAGTATGCCGCGGTTTTATTCTTCGCAGCTAATATTTCAATCTTCACGCCGCATTTTCCTGCCTAGCTGAGGCATAAACATGCTGGCCAGCCAATCACAGTCCACCATTCGGGCACCATCTAGCAACGTCATTGCAAAGCAGTCGATCACAGGCATCCAGTAGAACACATTTTTCCTTTGCCCCTCAACTTTCTCTTCATAATTGCTGAGGGGCACAGGGCCCTGGGTGGGGCTTTGGTTTCCCGGGCGTTTCCGCACCCTCCTCAGCTCCCCGCCATGGATTGGCTTCGGTCACCCAGGCTTTATTGTGGTCGGCAGGGAGGGTTCTGTGGGGGCGCTCGGTTATGGCCTTGGCCTTGCTCGGGGCCTTGGGGCTGTTTGGCCAGGCAGCTTCGGGAACAACAACAACAACAACAACGCCATTGGAAGTAAAGTGATTAATTAGATTTTTTCTATAGGTCCAGGAATACTTTGTAGCGAGGTCGGTCCTTTGAGATCAGTGCCTTATAAATTGTCCTTTCCTTCCACGTAAACATTGCGCTATTCGGTGTGCAGTTGGGTCTGAGTGCATTATTAGGTTAATATCCAGTATTGGATAAATAGATATCAATCGTAGTCATGTACTTAACCTTTAACCCCTTCTGTACCGGCGACATCCTTTTAACTATATTCTGGCTGTTATCAGACGATAGTATTCAGTTTATAAAAAGGCCTCCACCAATTAACAGACTTTGAACTATCTTGCATAACCCTTTTTACTACCACCAATCCTTCTTAAGCAACATAAAATTCTCTAAATGTAGCTAAATTGGGATTAAAAAGACATCGCCGGTACAGATTGGGTTAACTGTCTTTGGTGGTTTAATGGTTAGTGTTTAAAATCTGGATGTGGTATCCCAGGTTCGAATCCCGGGAGGATCACATCGTTGCATTCATTTCATTGGGAGGTGTTTGGTGTTGGGAGTGAAATTAATTAGATAGAATATTAGTATAGGGTCACTATGGTCTATTCATTATATTTAATCTAATAAAAAATGACCACTAACCTCTATAACTGTGTGTTCTTTTATTTCATAAATTTTATTTTAGTAAGCGTTGTTTCCACATACTGTAGCAATTTTGATAAGTTATTTTGCCTTTTATATTGTCTTTGCCCAAGTTTTGGTTTGTTTAGTTTGCAAGTTTTACATTTTAACTCAAAGACTATTCCTTCTAGGTGCTGGCGAGATGGACCGATTGGGTGGCACTGCAAGGGGGGCTGCAGACGGTCGGGGTATTGACTCGGGGGGGCTGTTGGTCCCCTCCCCCGCTGCCCTCTCAGAGACAGATCTCATCTCTCCCTGGCCCCTTCTGGGGTCCGAACATTTAAAGCGGCTTCGGTCTACCAGACTCGGGACTAATGTTTCTACCATTTGGGAAGAGTCAGACAGGGAATAGGTGTGAAAATTTACAGCCCATTTGTTCTAGCCTATTTTAAGTTCCAGACGGTAGGAGTCAATTTCTGGCCTACTTAAAATGAATGGACAATAGTGGGAGTCTGTCCAGTCCAAGGACGTTGCCTTTTTATATCTTAATTTTTCCAGGGCATTAGATCACACGTTTGGGGCCACACGCTCGATCGCCCAATTATTGCACTAAGTATCGTATTACATTATACTGTACTTTTTGTTCAGCTTATAGCAGAGTTCCAAGCAGCTCATTCTTGGGCGCTCCTCTTAGTTAGTCCTTTGGCTGCGAGAATAGTTTGTACTACCTGATCCCACGTCCTTCTTGGTCCACCTCTCCTTGCGACTCTCTCCACGTTCATATACTTGCTTTTCTTGACCCAATTATTGTCATCCATCCTTTTCACATTTCCACACCAACTAAGCCTGCTCTTACGCATATCCTCATTAATGATCTCTTTGCTTAAGCTCCTTCTGAGTTCGACATTTGGGTTTTTGTCTTACATTGTAGACCCACATATCCATCTCACCATCCTCATTTCATTTTGTTCCATCGTATTTATATCTTTCATAAAATTTGCACTAAAGTAGATGACTTTTGGGCTGGGTTACTATACAGACTCTTAGTAAACAGAGGTTATGAGGCAAGTAAATTGTTACATAAATTTAATCATTTTAGGGTCAATTACTGTGACTATTCTAAAATTTGACATAAATAATTTTAATCAAGCATTTTTAACGTGAAATTTCTTGTATAACCTCTGCTTACTTTGTGTCTGTTTGTTTTTATTGTTTATCTTTTTCTATTGTTAATATAGATGAATTTGTTAATTAATTGTTCTTGTTACAAGAGTACTGTACTCTTTGTTTAAACATGTTACTTTTTCATATTTTGTAATTATTTGTCTTTATATTATATCTATTCATTGTCGATAGTATCAATTGCTTGCTTTTGCAATTTCCTTAGTTTATTTGTAAGATAGATGTAGGTTATTTGTAGGGTAGTTATTGATAGGGGTCACTTGAGGCATGCTATGCTTACAGGTACCTACCCGATAGCACTATCGTTAGTGAGTGCTATTTGTATTTTTTACTATTGTTAATGTCTTGTGAGGTTGCAAATTTGATTTCAATAGAATATTTGGTAGTTTCTTTATTCATGCAGAGTTTAGTAAAATTTACCAGAACGTACCGGGCTTCCCAAATTGACTAATTCCTTGAATGTGACGATAGTGCGTTGTTATGTGTGCGATTAGTTTGCTTGGGAAACAGATTAACTTGCTCATGTAGTAATATACACCCTATGTGGTGGATTGTGTTTTTTTATTTCATAAATGTTATTATAGTAAGCGTTGTTTCCACATATCGATTTTGATTAGTTATTTTGCCTTTATATTGTCTTTGTCCAAGTTTTTATTTTAGTTTGCAAGTTTTACATTTTAATTTTAATAATTGATGATTTGTTATGTTTGTAAGTAGGCTTACCTGGATGTCGTCACATTGGGTCGCCTAAGTTAGCCCTATTAGTGTTGAGAATTTAAGACATTTAATTTTGCTCCATTAGTTTGGCATTGTTAAGACCTTTTAGTGTCCTGTAGATGACTAAGTGTTGTTGGCGAACGATAGCCAGTCTGCAATTACCGAAAAATGGGGAAATTGATCTCAGGGGGTCTCAGGGTTACTGTTTTAAGCTTAAGATCACAGGGAGGAACTGAACTTATGTGGGCAACTGTACATGTGGTGACATTAATGTAGTATTGAGTTTACAATGTAAAACTTGACAAATTATCTATAAATGAAAGCTAACTACATTATAACCTCTACAGATTGGTGGTGGGTTCCAAGATGTACAACCATTTATGACACAATCACAAGAGGACACTACTTCCGGGACCATCGGATGCAACTGTTTCAGCACAACACGACTCTCATGGTAGGTGTGTTGTTGTTGTTGCTGTTCCCCAAGCTGCCTGGCCGAACAGCCCCAAGGCCCCGAGCAAGGCCAAGGCCATAACCGAGCGCCCCCACAGAACCCTCCCTGCCGACCACAATAAAGCCTGGGTGACCGAAGCCACTCCATGGCGGGGAGCTGAGGAGGGCGCGGAAACGGCCGGGAAACCAAAGCCCCACCCAGGGCCCTGTGCCCCTCAGCAATTATGAAGAGAAAGTTGAGGGGCAAAGGAAAAATGTGACGCTTTGGCTTCCAATCTTGGTAGATTGGGAGGTCAATCCACGGAAGAGACACCGTCACTTGAGATCTAGAAAATATATAAGTAAAAGGAACAGTCAGAATAAGCTATGGGTATGGCAGAGATTGCTCAGTTCTCACTCTGATAGACCAGCCCATCACCACATGACTAGAACCCAATCCTCTCAGCATCAGCTAGGAAAGGCCCTAGAAAGCCGACTTTGGCGGGGGGATAGCTCCCCTATTTCAACCCCTTTCGGGGTTGGGCACCCGTTGTTGTAAAGTGTTATGGCAAGATTTTGTTGTTCCCAAGTCCATATTGCCTAATGTACAGTCGGCCTAATAAGTGATGTCTCGGCACCAAGTATAATTTGATCAATAATTGGTATCTGCAATATCTAAACACAATGTCTTCATTTCAAGGGAGATATACAAACAAGTTCCTGCACTTAACCACCTTATTCAACATCTGACAGATATTAATACAGCACAGAGCGAGCCAAACGTACTAACAGCTGAGATATGACTTATTAGCGCCATCGTACCGTAGTGTCTTGATATAGTACAGTCTTCTTTAGTTTCCCATTTTTTTTTTTTTAACTACAGTACAGTGTTCCCTGTTGTGAACCTGACAGCATACCCTGCATCGTGTGGTATTTGTAGCACATCTATGATAGTCAGACATTTGGCCTTTATAACATCTTAACCCCTTCTGTACTCTCTAGGTCTATAATTATATTCTATCTAGATTTTGCCATTTTATTGAAGTTTAACCCTCCTGGCCCGGGCAGGCTCTCAAAATGACAGTGTGGGCTACCCGGGCGATCTGACCGAAAAACGTCTAGGCCTAGGCTACCGTATTTTTGTTTAGTTTAACTGCTAGAAATTTTCCACGCATCTATAAATGTAGTGCGGTTTCCAATCTGTAGACTGGCGTTGAGTAGAGCTCTCTATGTCAACTGGTTCAGTTGTGATGACGATTTCAGTGGAGAGCACTTGCAGGCGATGTTAGCAATATGACGATCTTTTCACTACTGAAACAACGACATACAGACGTACAATAACAAACGAGTCTTCTCCTTCTTGTTTTCGGAGGTGCGGTGACGTAACGATCGGCTTTGTTTACATGCGTCGGACGCACGGCGTTCAGACCAAGCTGAATAGGCTTTCAAGCTTACAGATTTTAAAATGACACCCGGGCTCCTGCCCTTAGTTCGTGGTGTCATTTTAAAATGACAACCGGGCCAGGAGGGTTAAGAAGGATCTGTGATACTAAAGCTAAAGTTTGCAAGTTTTACATTTTAAAATACTAAAAATAGTTAGATACTTTGAAGCTTGTTAATGGCTGGAGGCCCTTTTTCAACTGATTAAAATAGTCTATTAGTAGCCACAGTAAAGTTTAAAGCACAGCACGGTACTGAAAATGTTAACTAGAAACGCTATACTGTAGTACAGTATATTCATTAAAAGTCGGCCAAAGCTCTTAAATACTAATCTCTAGACCTGATCACTTTCTAAGGAGAACTCCAAAGAAAAAATGAGCTACTGTATGTAGCGTTGGGAACTTCTCACCGAGACGCTATGAACTCCATGTCATAGCGTCTCGGTGAGAGAAGTTCCCAACGCTGCATATGGTAGCTCATTTTTTCTTTGGAGTTCTCCTTAGAAAGTGATCAGGTGTAGAGGTTAGTATTGAAGAGGTTTGGCCGACTTTTAATGAATACACTATAGCGTTTCCAGTATTTATTATCCGTGTTTTATGTTTATCGAAAGTCTGTACAGCCATTCTTAACTTAGTCGCCTGAATTTAATGTTTTTAATGATTACACTTCATAAATTAGTGAACAAAATTAACTCTGCTGCAAAATTCCTCACTTGACCCCTTCACCGCCATGGTTATTTTCATCGTATTCTGGATTTATGTATGTACATTCGGTACAAAAAGTATCTGCACCCCTACGCTGATCATCAGGTGTGTACAGCTCGATAGGGTTGGTACATCTGCCTGCAACTATATCCGATCGTCTCCGACACACGGATATAGTTGCAGGCAGAGGTACCAACCCTATCGAGTTGTACACACCTGATGATCAGCGTAGGGGTGCAGGTACTTTTTTGACCGAGTGTACATACATAAATCCAGAATACTGTACGATGAAAATAACTGGCGGTGAAGGGGTCAAGTGAGAGATTTTTGTTTTGTGTAGTATATTTCATATTTTATTTTGCTAAATAGTCTTTTCCACATACAATACTGTATTGAATTTTGTTAGTTGTTTTTTGTCTTTATATTGTGTCGTCCCTATTTTGGTTAGAATTTGAGAAACTTTTCTATTATTTTCATAAATTTATACAACTCCAATGGGTAAATACAATCTCAATAAACCATGTTAGTAACATAGGTCCTTCTTAAACTGCATACAATATTTTGGTTATCATATTTTGCAAGGTTTACATTACTGTATAATTGGCTACTGACTAACTGTAGGAATAAAATGCAAGTTGTTACATACTGTATATTTTCTTTTCAGATCAAGTGTTCCCGTGTCCACTACTGCAGTGAAAAATGTAAGTACAGTATATTCTTTCGTTTATCTTGTGTCATCCCAGTTTTTGTTTGTTTATTTTGCAAGTTTTAATTATAATATTGGTAATCGTTTAATTTTTGGTTGCTTAGTTTATCATCTATTCAATCGACTTGCAGTCAGTTACGCAGTTGACTCGTGTTGATGCTATTAATAAAGCAGTGAAGTCGCACCTATTTCTGAAGGCTTATGATACTGCGGATCATAGAGTTACTGTACTGATGACTATAAACATATATTTTTTGATTGAAAAATTGAAGTTAATGCGAGCGCTCGTGAATCATCTTTGAGAATTGGCTCTCGTACAGTACAGTAGCAGCCTATTATTATTATTATTATTATTATTATTATTATTATTATTATTATTATTATTAATATTATTATTATTATTAATATTATTATTATTATTATCTACAGTTGTTGGCTTTGTTGTATAGTGGCGCTAATAAGTTATGCCCCAGCTGTCCTTATGTTTGGCTCGCTCTGTGCTGTATTAATGTCTGTCAAATGTTGAATAGGGGGGGTAAGTGTAGGAACATGTTTTTATATTTCACTCGATATGAAGAAATGAAGATTAGATGTTGCTGATACCAATTATTGATCAAAATATACTCGGTGTCGAGACATGACTTATTAGCGCGACTGTACTTTGTCGTGTACTATTATGCATTTCTATAGTTGGTGTTTACTTGTGAATATTTTGATTGTATTGTTCTTTGCTTGGGTACTTTATATATTGGTTAGACACCTATGTTTTTCAGTATGGCTTGATTTGAGTAGTTTTCTTTGTCATTGGAACTCTCTCCCAAAATCAGTATTTCCCTGTTCTTATTACTTCCAATTGCTCCGTGTGTCCTGGCATTTTGGTTCGAACGTCTATTGATTTTGGCCCTGTCACTCTTTCAACTCTGAGGAAGACACTCGCTACAGGCAGTTTTGCTTTTTGTCTCCCTCACTCACATAGAAAAAAACAAATAGGTTTTGCTTGTGTATGGGTATTTATGTGATAAGTTCATGTTTGCTTGAATAGTTTACTTTGATATTTTCTCTACTTGTGAAATGCCTCCTGTTGTTGCTCCCTTTTCTTTGCTTGTCAGTTTGTTTTTAGTTTTATCAATTGTCATTTGTTTGGATATTATGTTAGTTTCCCGAATGTTTAGCGTTATGTTGCTTTAGTTGTTTATCTAATATTGTTTGCTTAACCCCTTCATGATTGACACATCTTGACAGTACAGTAACTTGGCTATAATTTTACATTGTTTTTGTCCGTTAACCCTTTGAGTACCAGAAGTAACTTGGCTATCATTTTGCATTGTTTTTATCCGTTAACCCTTTGAGTACCAGCGATGTGTGCTAGATTTGTATTGTGGCTATATTTTGACGATTGGTGGTTAAAAGAGTTGGTTGAGATATTATTGAAGCCTTATTTTTGGCTAGAGGTCCTTCCTAAGCTGAATAAAAGTGGTTGAAAAGAGTTGGTTGAGATATATTGAAGCCTTATTTATAAGTCTTAGGGAATTCTACTTGGTGCCATTCGATTTTTCTCGCCGAGCTGCTTCTAGACATGGTCTTAGATTTCATTTTTGCCCAGCCATTCGGCCAGAATCGAAAATATTTTTTCTCAAAAACCCACCCAGGCAAATGCGGGTGATTTTGGTCGAATTTTGACTTGTCAATATTATTACATACTGTATTTGGATTCGTCTCGCCGTTGCGGATTCAACGGTATAGTTTTGTTTTTAATTTTGACCTATTTTTAGGCGCCAACCGATTTTAATTCCATCCATTTTTGCGGCCTTGAGAGCCGTTTTAAGAATTTCCAAAAATGTTTTTTGTGGGGTCGGAATCACCTGAATTAATTTTTGGGAACTCAACGCTTCGAGAGGATTCCAACGATATGGTCACAAGTTAAAATAGAACAACAGATGAAGTTTAACATTGACAAATGCAAGGTATTAAAGATAGGGAAGATGCAAACAAATGTTAAATATAAACTAGCTAATTTAGAATTAGAAAATTCAGACTGCGAGAAAGATCTAGGTGTGTTTGTTTGCAATGATTTGAAGCCTAGAAAACAGTGTATAAGCGTTCGTAATAAGGCAAACAAGATTCTCGGGTTCATCTCTAGGATTGTGAGTAACAGAACTGCTGATGTTATCTTAAAACTTTACTTGTCATTAGTGAGACCCCATATGGATTATGCTGTCCAATGTTGGTGTCCTTATTACAGAATGGATATAGATTCATTGGAGAGAGTACAGCGTAGAATGACAAAAATTATCCATAATATTAGAAATCTTCCGTATGAAGAAAGTTTGAAGAAATTAGGTTTACATTCGTTAGAGAGACGCAGAGTTAGAGGGGATATGATAGAGGTGTTCAAGTGGGTTAGTGGGATTAACCCGGGAACTGCGGGGAGACTCTTAAGAGTTCCCCCGGCGGACTGCGGGGAGACTCTTATGAGTGAGTGAGAAAAAAAATCAACTTTTGACATCGAAAAAAAAAAAAAAAAAAAAATTTGGCCCCTGGGCCATGCAAAATCTCAGTCCTCTACCTCCCCTCCTTCCCCACTTTCCTCCTCTCCTTCAGTTATCACCTATTTTCCCTGTTATTCCCTTATTCTGAGGTATATTTTCGTGCTAACATTAGCGAGTTGCAAGCAGGGTGTTGTCATCACTGATGGCAAGCGAGTGCAAGAGAGAGAGAGAGAGTATCGATCGACTGTGTCTCAGTGGCCTTGGGGGAAATTGGCGGGAAAGTAGCTTGCCTCACCCATACATTATACAACTCGCGGGCTATATCTCCGATTTTGACCATCCAAACGCTGTTTTCACTCGTTTTATTGTTGTTTCAGGTTAATACCTTTATAATCAACCCATAATAGGCGCATATGGATAAGTATTAATGCTATTAATGGCACAATGAATATTTTAGTGACGGAAACACCTCAAATACGTCAGCACAGGGGGACGTTTCCAATTACCCCCATGCGCACTTCAGAGGTTAACAAAGGGGACATGACAAATGTACTGAAGCTCAGTGATAGCGAAAGAACTCGTACCAATGGTTTCAAATTAGATAAATTTCGTTTCAGAAAAGATATAGGCAAATATTGGTTTGGTAACAGAGTTGTAGATGGGTGGAATGGACTACCAAGTGCTATAGTGGGATCTAAAACGGTAGGGAGCTTTAAGATAAAATTGGATAAGCATATGGACGAGAAGGGTTGGGTGTGAAGGGGGATCAGCCGGGTTGGGCCAATCAGCGCTCTGCAGACCCCCATAATCCTGAGTTAATCTCTAACCGTTTTGGTAAGATGATCCTCAGGGTATTAGAGTGTTGAGCCTATAATTGGGCTTTGTAATTAAATTGGGGTTGTGTGGGACAGGGATCTGCCTTGCTTAGGCCAATCGGCTTTCTGCAGACTCCCATTTTCTTATGTTCTTATGTTAACTTTTTTGGAAAAAATAGATTTGGACATGTGGGGATACTTTTGGAATTCTGACGACGCGCTGAATCCAATGGTGAAATCAGTTGATAATTTTATTAATTTTTGTAAAAATGGGAGCCTATTATAATTTTACTTTAGTTGTCTTGAGCATCCAGTCATTAGATACCTGTTGATGCTTGATTTCCCTTTAATTTTGTTGCTCAAGCATAGTTTCCACAATGTTGATAAGTTCTTTTGTCTTTATATAGTTTCAGTTTGTTTATTGTGCAAGTTTTACATTATAATAATTGGTTTGATTATGGTAATATTTGTCTGATGAATGATAGGCTATATAATTTATTTGTTTTCACATATCAATTTTGACTAGTTATTTTGCCTTTGTCCCACTTTGCCATTTTAATTTATTGATGGAACATTGCTTAGCAATATAGGTATGGCATATTTACTTAGGTCCTTACTATGTTGTATTTCTCAGTACCAATAATTGATGCCTTATTTTATATTTGTATAATTAACTATCAGAATATGCTCAGGCACATTCCCTTTTATTTAGTTTATATTATTTATGCTTTACTCAGTTAAAAATGAGAGACTCCATATTGTTGGTACATGTACACTCTGATGCCAGTCTCTAAGCCACTCAGACATTTATATTCTTGTTAAGTTCATGAATATTGATATGCATCAAGCAGTCACTTGAACCAGTTGTCCATTGTATCCATGAAGTTTGGAATTGTATTAAGTTAGTTCCTTTGAGTCTATCTTGTGTAGTCCAAGTTTTGGTTTGTTTATTTTGAAAGTTTTACATTATAATTTGGCAAATCCAAATGTTACAAGGTTTATTGAGAAACATAAGTATACCAAGTCAATTTTATTAGACAGAAATAACAATAAGTTTTAAAGGTTTATAATAGTTGTTCATTATAATAATCATTCATAAAACATATATTGTCACGTAAAAAATATCCAGTACCCAAATAAATTACAGTTGTTGTTGTTCCCCAGGCTGCCTGGCCGAACAGCCCCAAGGTCCTGAGCAAGGCCAAGGCCATAGAGCGCCCCCACAAAACCCTCCCTGCTTACCACTAACAAAACCTAGGTGACCGAAGCCACTTTAAGGCAGGGAGCTGAGGAGGGCGCGGAAACGCCCCGGAAACCAAAGCCCCACCCAAGGCCCTGTGCCCCTCAGCAATTAGAAGGGAAAGTTGAGGGGCAAGGGAAAAATGTGACGCTTTGGCTCCCAATCTGCCAACTTTTAGGTTGGCAGTAGGGAGGTCGATCCACGGAAAAGACGCCGTCACTTGAGATCTAGAAGATATATAAGTAAAAGGAACAGTCAGAGTAAGCTATGGGTATGGCAGAGATCGCTCAGCTCTCACTCTGATCAGACCAGCCCATCACCACATAAATTACAGTACAACCTTTTAGTAACTGTTCAGTTTCCAAAGTTATTTTGCCCTTATATAGTCTTTGGAAGTTTTAAATTTTAATTTGTCATGTCCAATGACTTTAGTCAATGCTGGTTTATAAAGTTATGATTGAGTTGTATAGTAATCAATTGAAAGTCTTATAATATATGTAATAGGATACAGTTCACCTTAGGTTCTTTCCAAAGGCTGGACTCTGAATATCTAAATCTCATTCAGTAAAGTAAGATTATTTTGTTAAAGTATTAAAAAAAAAATAATAATAAAAAAATAAAAAAATAATATATAATATTGAAAGTACAGTATTACCATTCAGCAAAAAAAATCAAAATTACTTGTCAAAACAATGAATGGGATTTAGAATTCAGTTAGCTTTGTCACTTTGCAAAAATTTGCCAGTCCGAGCTCCGAACATATCAGAACTGTGGACATGCAAAATTTTCCAAAGTCCAAACCCCAAAATGTTTTCAAAGTCCAGTCATAGACTGGACTCAGGAAATTTGTTCTATGTCTATATTAACATAGGCTCAGTTTTGCCTTGTATTTTTGGACCAAAAACTCTGTGCATTTGAAACTTAACCTCACACTGGCCAGAGCTTGCTATTGGTCCCATAACCCTTTCAGTAGTTTCAACTTTGTTTCTGGCAACCTCACAATATTTTAGTCAACTTAGGAAAGAGATCTTTCTCAAGCAGACTAAAAGATTGAGGTTAGCCAAAATCAAAGTTTTAACTCATGAAAGATTTATGAAACCAATCACAAGCATTGGCTAGTGAGAGGTTAAGTTTCAAATGCACTAAAGTCATAAAAGACCACTTATGCAACCACAATGAACAGTTAAGACAACCAAAGACCAGTCAGAGAAACATTACTTCCAATCTTTAAGACCAGACAAATAATGATTGCTCAGAACTTAGTCATTACAAACCTAGAACATTCAACCATCACTCAAAACAACTTAACCAATGAAACTAAAAGGTACTCTTAGAAACTTTGTTTAAGCTCTTCCAGTAAGGATGATTGAAATGATCAAGATTTGAATGACAATCAGTCACAGAAAATTCATTACTTCCAATCTTAAGAAAATAAGACTGAATGCTCTGAACTGTCATTATGTTTCTAGAACATTTAACCACATCACTAAAAAGAACTTGGCTACTACCAAAGGTGAGACTTTCATTCAGTAATGCACATCACTAAAAAGAACTTTGCTACTACCAAAGGTAGACTTTGATTCAGGTCTTTCAGTTAAAGCATATCACTAAAAAGAACTTGGCTACACCAGAGGTAGAAACTTAGATTCAGCTCTTTCAGTAATAGTGATTGAAAATGTCTAGATTTCATAATGATCTTGAGTTGTCAAACTGTTCATTCTAGGTTGCTAAACTTTATATCTTGAGTTGCAGTATTTAAATAGTTTAATTATCACGTAACAGCCAAAGCAACATAATTTTTAAATAAGCAGTCAGTACTTAAATTATAGTAAGTACTGTAGATACACTACAAAATTAATATTTATTATGCACATGATATTTATCAAATATGCTATATAAATTCAAAGTTGCTTTGCATGTTAAGTGATATCACTTGACATCCAAAGAAACTTTGTATTTATAAAACTATTTTCACAAATGCCATACGCATAGTAAACTATTTGTACTGTATTAACTTCCTTTAATACAAGTTTACTAATCACTTTCAAGAGTTTCAAGAAGGTTGGCCTATAAATATATTACAATACACCAGATTTGTAAGCAGTCTATTTTCTTTGCAATATCAATATAAATACCCAAACAAATTAACGAGACAATAATACATTAATCAAAATGCACAATGCTTTAAAGTAAATTTCAATAAAATATGTAATCCCAAAGTTATATTTAAGTGGGCATTTTCTATTAATATCACATTACCAACACTGCATACAAATCTTAGTCTGTACCATCATTATTTTTGTCATAATAGGTTCAATAGATTCCATAGCATGTGCTGATTATGGCTAAGAGTACTTCAATGGAATAGATTTCAGTGTGCAAACTATTCAGTGTTATCAAGTCAGTTTGGTCAAGTAAGACAAACTTAATCCTTGATAACTTCAACTAAAGTATATGGAGTAAGATTATATCTACTGCATATAGTTTACTTTTAGTATATTTATTAAAGATTAATTTAAGTATTGATTTTCAAAGCCCCTCATCATCAGGGCACCCACCCTACCCCAGCTCTTGAGCAGGGGGTACATGGTGGTAAAAACCGTAGTTTTGACAGCATATAATTTTCCTCTTAAATATACCATGACTTATATTTTCAGAGGGAATTAGGAGATGGTATCTCCTAGGTAACAAAACTTGTCCACCAGCTCCAATGACTCATTTCCAAAATTCACAACCACAGGATCATCATTTAACACAAGCTCGCCTTTGCACACTTTAAAAAATAATAAGAAACTTTATATTCTATCTAGTAGATAAATAAATGCAATATTTATATATATGTATTTAATTATATAGGATATGTTCATAGGCAGTAGAGTACCTGGACCCACTTTGAGACTAGTATTGATAATCTTGCTTTAAAAAAAAACATGGTATATATCAGGCACAGTTTGGAATGCTGTACTTCCAAGCAAAGTACTACCATTAATATAATACAGATAATGAGTATAGACTGAAACATCTATCTATTTCTATCTATTGCCTGACGCCGTGATACCCAAAGGGGTGGCCACGAACGAACCGCCCCATGCACCTCTGTCCCCAGTCAGTCGACGCCCCAGTCAGTCGACTGAAACATGAAGTGCTTTAATCTTTGGGAATTCATGAACAAATACCTTAACATTAAGCCACAAAGACTGAAGCAATGTTAGTTTGTATAAGAGTCTCTTGCAGTGACTCAGTGGTCTGGTTAAACTAATCGTTAAAACAATTTTTTTTTTTAGTTTGACATGTATATTTTTGTTAACACGAGAAGAGGAAAAAAATTGAGAAAGCTAATGAAAACCAAATCCATACATGTAATGAAATTTTGTGTCCATTAGAAATAGGCAACAATGTTTTAAACTGTGTTGATTGAAGAACAGGCGAAAGCCATCCTGTCATGATCCTGAGGAACTTAATTCAAGAGAGATGATATATAGATTTTGGATATATACAGTATATATATAGTATATACAGTATACTGTTGAAATAACTTAGCAAAGTTGACAGAATTAATATAAACACCATATGAGGAGGATCACTTTATTGACAACATTTCGCAGATAGCTTCTTCAGGTCGATCACTAACAGACGCTAGGTCCTTGGACGCCTTAAGGGGAGATTTCCACTTGAGGGATTTTTTCTTTACCCCTTTCTCCCTCATGTTTAGCCCCATTGTTTTTTAGATTTTAAGACGTTCGCCCCATTAGTTTGGCGATTTTAAGAACTTTCACTTATGTCACTTTTAAGACCTTTCGTGCCATTTAGGTGTCGATTTTTTACTGGCGAGCGATAGCGAGCCTGTAATTTAGTAGAGCAACCGGCCTTCGGCCGGGACATTTTCCTACCGAAAAATGTACAAATTTATCTTGAAAGGGGGTCAAGGGGGTGTAATTTCAAGCTTGATGGAAGTCTAGGAAACACACTAAAAACCTCCCCTTAAGTATCAGTCATGACAGTATACTGCTGTCTACTACCCATTACCCATAACCCCCCCAGCCCCCTACTCCTTCCCCCTCCCTACATACCCCCTTCCCCCTATTCTCCGCCTCCTCCAACTGTCATGACGGATACTTAAGGCGTCCAAGGACCTAACGTCTGTTAGTGACCTGAAGAAGCTATCTGCGAAACGTTGTCAATAAAGTGCTCCTCCGCATTTGGTGTTTATATTCAGTATATATACTGTATATATACTGTATATATACATATATATATTTCATAACTTCCAAGTTCTGCACTGAGTGATTGTCTATATTTTAGTAATGGTAGTGTTCAGGTAAGAAATTACCTGAACTGTGCCTAATATTATCTTGGCCTTCTATGTACTATACAATAAACTAAATATTCAGTGTTCTTGTACAAAGTACTGTATAGTGATGATGATATGTTGTAGTATATTATCTTATACTATTATAAAGTAATTTAAAGACATTGATTACTATTTAGTATCAAATATCAACCCTCAAAAGTTAGCATTGCAAATATAAGTTTTAATTAAAATAACATGGTAGTTTTACTTACACCTTACTGAACATCAAGGTTTATAACTAGTATATATTATAGTGTCCAGCTTGTGAGGAGGGTTGCTGTGGATTTGTCTGGGGATAATTTGAGTCGGTTTGTAGTGCGCCAGTCATGTAGTGTGTTGAGATAGGGTTGAAGGAGATGTGTTGCTGTGTCTGAGTCTTGGTGTGGATGTGTGGGGCCAGGCTGCAGGAGAGAATAACATGATGAGCTGAGGAGACGTTTAGGTATAAAGAGTATTAGCGAGGTGATGCGTACAAGTAGACTGGGACGATATGGACATGTGGAGAGAATGGATGAACAAAATTGGGTGAAAAGATGCAGGTCTGTGATTGTGGAGGGAGCTGCACCAAGGGGTGGACCGAGGAAGACCTGGGATCGGACTATACGTGCTGATCTCAAATCCAGAAACTTGACAAGTGAAGCAGCCCTTAACAGGGTTGCCTGGAATGCCGCCATTAGGACAAGAGACTGAAACTGCATGTATGTGTGGAGCACTCAGTCTTAAAATGTTATGTATGTATGTATGTATGTGAGTGTTATGTCATCTGCGTAGGAAGCTATAATTATTTGGGGTGCGTGGAGTCAGGGTAGATCATGCATGTATAGATTGAAGAGTGCGGGCGACAAGACGGATCCTTGCGGGACGCCGTGTTTGAAGTTTCTGATGTCTGTTGTTGTGATTGCAGCAAGTGATTGAGTTTGTTGCTGTTGGAAAGTGTAATGCTGTTTAGTGTTTTGTAAAGTTTTTTGGGGTCTGTTTTGTGATCAAGTGTTTGGAGGAAATTATTCCAATTTAGTTATCTATTATTTTGTTGTTAATCCCAGGTCTCTCAGCACAGTGACCCTACCTTATGACTTGCTGTTCGGGAGAGACTTTTTGGCAAACCTAACCTAACGAACCTAAGTCAGCACAGCAACCCTAGCTTATGATCTGCTTTTTGGGAGATACTTTTTATGAAAGGTCTTGCTGTTGAATGGCCCGTATAGCATCCTTGGGTGGTGTTTGCTGAATAGGTAGCCGGGGGAGTGCATCTGCATTTGTATGCAATTTTCCTGGGCGGTAGGCGATCCTAAAGTTGAACTCTTCAAGAGATTCTCGGCACCTGACAGTAAGGGCGTTTTTCGTGTCGGATTTGCGGAGCCATTGTAGGGCTTGGTGATCAGTTATGATGGTGACTTTGACTCCAGCAAGGTATGCTTTGAAGTGCTGGAGTGCCCAAATTATTCCTAAGCATTCCCGTTTGGTAACTGGGTAGTTGATCTCTGCTGAGTTTAAGGTACGGCTGGCACAAGCAATGATGTGTTCGCGGCCTTCCCGGGTTTGGGCTAGCACTGCTCGTATTCCAAATTGTGAGACGTCGGTGTAAAGACAGAAGGGTTTGGTATAATTGGGAAAGGAGACAACTGGGGCTGCCACGAGTATGTCTTTTCAGGTTTGAAAGGCTTGTAGTCTGTGGGTGGTCCAAAGGAATGGTTCTTCTTTTCTGGTGAGGTCGTGAAGGGGTTTTGCAATGGTAGCGAAGTTTTTCACGAACCTTCGATAATAAGAAGCTAATCCCAAGAATGCTCGTACTCCTTTGACGTTGTTGGGAGGAGTGATGTTACTGATGGCCTGTAGCTTGGCTGGATCTGGAGAAATTCCGGCTTCAGAGACAACATGACCGAGGAATTTGACTTGTTTCTTTGCCATGGTGCATTTTGATGGTTTAAGTTTTAGTTTGGCATCTCTGATTCTTGGAAAACTTGCGCGAGTCGTAGGTGTTCTGCCCAAGTTTTTCCAAAGAAGATGATGTTGTCTAGGTAGACGAGTCAAGTTTCCCAGGTAAGTCCTTGAAGTACAGACTCCATTAATCTGGAAAAGGTGGCAGGGCCATTACACAATCCGAATGGAAGAACTGTGAATTCGTATAGTCTGGCTGGTGGAAAAAGCAGTTTTCTCTTTATGTTCTGGCACGACGGGGACTTATACTTTTTGTACTTTTTGTAGATGTTTAGGTGACAATCACCACGGTCAATCTGGGGATCCGCCGCTATTGAGCTCGTCCTGGAATCTTTACGACTGAATCTTACGATTCTATACAGGACTGTCCATATGCCATTTGTATCGGCACTAGCTCAGAGAAGAGTGTTAAGAAGGGAGAAGGGGTGTTGGAGAGAGAGGAAGGTGTTGGAGTGGCTTTGTTATGTGTGTTTAGTCTGTATACGTCGTCAGGATGTCCCCTGACTGGGTGCAAGCATGTGAAACATGCTAGGATCGACGTACTACCACACCCACTAAATGTCCGCCATGGCATGGATTCGATCCCGGGTCTTGCAGATTCACTTGCCAATATCCTGCTTGCAAGTCGAGGGTTAAACCATTTGGCTCCTAGCAGTGTGAGGGAGTGGGGTGGCATCCTTGATGGTGACGTCATTTAACTGCCTAATTTGCATAGGACTGGTGGTGACGTGGTTGAAGAGGGAGGCCATGTGGTTGTCTGTAAGGTTGGAATAGCTTCCCCTATCGGCCTCGTTTTCTATGGTGCCTTCTCCACTCTGGTTTTCTTTGTCTTTTGTCCTGTTGCTATTGCTTGTCTTTATTCTGGTTGGTTGGTCTTGCAGGTTGGTTGGTAGTGTCAATTAATTGGTTTCTTCTTCCAATTTCTTCTCCTCTGGCATCTCACCCATATATGTCAATGTTAAGGGAAAGCTTGATTGAGGTCTAGGGAGCAAACTAAACATCTCTTAAAATGGAGTACTACATAAGAAAATATACTGTTAATACAATCCTACTAATTTGCCTTCCATATATAAAATCATGAAGTGTGTACCAAGTCCATGTGGGCAACTGTACATTGAATATTATTTGACTCGGGGAAATTTAACTTGATCTGTTTTATGGAGGAGGTGATATCGATGCCAGAGTTTCAATTTTAAAAAGTCAATATCCCTGCATCACAAGTCCTATATGTAGCTATCAACACCTTACAAATACATCATTTAAAATAGACTGTGCTGTGAACGTCCTAAGCCTGAAGGTAATCCGGAAGTTGATTAATTAACTATAATAAAATTCGAACTGGACTCGTGGATCGGGGGTGGGGGGGGGGGGGGGGAGGACCAGCTTGAATGTGACGTCATTATTCAGTGCTGACATTCGACTGGTAGAAGGAGGACGTGCCTGCGATGGCTCTTCGCATTTTACCGTCTTTAAGGTGTGTATGGGAATTTTGCGTGTATATATGGATGTGTTTTTAAATTCTATTAATGTTCAGGCAGCCATACATGTAATTCATAAGGGTAATATAAGAAAATTGTGAACTTATGACTGATTGAGCTGGTTCCTGCCTGCCGTCTCGTCTGCATATATTCTAACAACTAGTAATTACGCTAAAATTGTTGACCTAGACATTAAGATAATAACAAACTATTCGGTGTGTGTGTACATTGCGTTGGTGAGGTGTGTGAATATAGAGGGGGTCATTAACTCGTAATTTTTAAGGTGCAAACTAGCGAACGAGGTGACATCGCTGTTGCCCCCCCACCCCTCCCCACCCTCTCTCCCTCCCTCTTTCTTGACAATTCCTCCCCTCCCCCCTCTCAATCCTCTCCTTTCCTCCTCTCCTCTCTCTCTCTTCTCCTCTCCTCTCCTCTCCTCTTCTCTTTTCTCCTCTTCCCCCTCCTATCCTCCTCTCTTCACTTCATTCTCTCTTCTGTAACCCCCCCCCCTCCTCTCCTCCTTCTCTCACCCAGCCTTCCACACCCACTCTACTGCCCCACCCCCCACCATTTTTCCTCCCCTCCCCACACCCCCTCTCGTTTTCAATTAAGGATTATTTGTATATATTCAGTATACGAATTATAGGTACATTGTTATTGGCTTGGATATTTCTTTTTCTTATACGGTGATTTAGATGCTGCCTTAACACGTGATCCTGCCTGCTCCCTCTCTCTCTCTCTCTCTCTCTCTCTCTCTCTCTCTCTCTCTCTCTCTCTCTCTCTCTCTCTCTCTCTCACACTTTAGACTGTAGGGGAAGGTTTTGTTCTATATACCATGTAGATATTGTTCATATTTAGTAAACCCACTCCACCACCACTCACGGGCGGCACCTTTTGAATAACTATCTATTCTAGTCTATATATTCAGGCCCAATCCCCACTTTTCCTGTTTGTTTTTGTTTTCCTTTTGTTTTGTTAGGGGGTTGGCCGACTCAAGACAGAGCCAGAATAGGGACAACACAACAGAAAACCACGAACACACAAAAACAAAATATAAATTCACACACATCAAGGTCATCCAATAATTTAGAATAACACCCAAACATATAGTTAAGGGGGAGGTAGTCGCTTTTTCTGGACCCCCTTCTCCCTCATGTTTAGCATATTAGGTTTGAGATTTTAAGACGTTCGTTCCGTTAGTTTGGTGATTTTGAGACCTTTCGTCCCATTTCTTTGTCACTATTTAAACCTTTCGTGCCATTTAGGTGTAGATTATTTCCTGGCGAGCGATAACGAGCGGCAAGCCTGTAATTTTAGAAGGAACCAGCCTTCGGCCAGGAAATTTTTCTACTGAAAAAATTTGCAAATCTAGCTTGAAAGGGGGTCTGGGGGGATTTTTTTTTTTAAAGATTGATAATGCTGAAATAAAGGCCATATAAGAATAGAAGGGCAAATTACTATCAATATACCCAATTATTGTATATGTATGTATGTATGTAGGCTATGTACAGTATATACTCAGATCCAAGCCCCACTTTGTTTTTTTGTTTTTTTAAATAGGCCTACCTATTTTTATATTTCAATTCACTCCGGCCTTCAGTTTTACCGGGCCTATACCTACTCTTATCCGTTTCATTTCAACTGACGGTAAATTGCAAAGTTCTCATCAAGATTTCTCAGTTATTTTGAAGATTTTGTAATGAAATATGGTGCTAAATATGTACACTTGGTCTTAACCCGGTACCAATTATTAAAAGGCTACAAACTATCTCATTTAACCTTCTTTACTAACATACTATAGATCCTTCTCAAGCTGCACAAAATCGTCTAAATATAGCTAGAAGAAAATAATAAAAGACGCTGCGGTACAGAAGGGGTTAATGGAAAATATGAAGTTTCTATGTTTCAGTATTATATTCCACGAAATGTTTAAATGTCAATGGTAGGGTACTGAAATAAAGTGCTAGTAGGCCTCTTACAACTAATAAAGTGCTAGTAGGCCTCTTACAACTAATAAAGTGCTAGTAGGCCTCTTACAACTAATAAAGTGCTAGTAGGCCTCTTACAACTAATAGCATACCATTTTGATTGGCTAGGAATACGACACATGTTTCTTAAATGTATATTTTATTATAAATCTGACTTAATTACTAATTATTATTTATTCTTCCTTCCAGAATGTGTGGGTTATGGTACTTATCGGTGAACTGCCAACGCTACCACCAACATGAATACCACTACTACTACCACCGAATCTACTATTGCCACCATCGAATCTACTATTGGCACCACCGAATCTACTATTGGCACCACCGAATCTACTATTGCCACCGCCGAATCTACTATTGCCACCGCCAAAGCTACTATTACCACAGTCACCACCACCATGGCTGCCACTATTTCCACAACCACCACCACCACCACCACTACTACTACCACCACCACGACTGTTTTGGTTTTCTATGTAAGGGAGACAAAAGACAGAACTGCCTGTAGCGAGTGCCTCCAGTAAAGTTCAAAGAGTAACTGGGCCAAAATCAAGGGACGTTCGAGCCAAAATGCCTGGACACACGGAGTTTGAAGTAATTTTAGTCATAGGAAGAGGGACAGACTGATTCTGGGAGAGAGTTCCAGAGCTCAGCTGTTGAATAGAAGAAAACCTAAGAATAACATTTCACTCTTGGGTTGGAGAGTTGCACAGAGTAAGGGTGGAATTGTGTTGCAAGACTACCACCATCCTACCAACAGTACCATCTCTACCACATCTACCATCAGAACATCTTTACCGCAGCTACCACCACTACCATCACTCCTACCAAAACTACCATCAAAACCATCTCTACCATCTCTACCACAACTACCCCTCGTTCGATTCTACCACAACGACTACCATCTACAATCTCTACCACCATCTCGACCACAATTACTACCACAACTACCATCAGAACATCTCCACCACTACTACTACCATCTCTACCACAACTACCACCATCTCTACCACAACTACCAGCAGAGCATTGGTACCACAACTACCATCAGTATCATCTCTACCACCACCAGTACTACCAGAACATCACCACTACCACCATAACTACTGTCCCTACCACAACTACCAGCAGAACATCACCACCACCACCACCACTACCAGCAGAACATGTCCACCACTACCAGCAGAACATCACCACCACCACCACTACCAGCAGAACATCACCACCACCACCTTTACCACAACTACCAGCAGAACATCTCCACCATCACCACTACTACCATCAGAACATCACCACCACCACCATCAGAACATCTCCACCACCACAACTACCAGCAGAACATCACCACCACCACCACAACTACCAGCAGAACATCTCCCCTATTCCTACCACCACAACCACCTCAACATCTAACCCAAGGTGAGTCGTTGGTTGCTTGATATTCGGCTAACAAATCTTCTATAGTCCATTATTTGCTATGTTACTATCTTGATTACTTAGTTATTTCGAAGATTTTGTAGCGAAATGTGTTGATAATTATGGAAACCTAGTATTTATATAACTTGGATATATAATAGTTTCATAAAGTTCCTTTAAATATCGGGAAATTCGCTGCTAAAGGATTCAGTTTACTATCAGCTGGAAAAAAATAGACTATAGTAGGCCTACAACCTTATAATTTTAGGTCTTCTGAAACGGAGTGTATAAGAAGTAGAAAAATACGAAAGAAAAACATAATTTCAGCTCTGTTAACCCTTTGAAGCTCTGACGCATTTTAGCAGTTTATTTTGGCTGTCATTAGACGAATTTATACAGCTTAGGAAGTATCTGTGTGTATTAAAAGGGTAAATACTATCTCAATCAACCCTTTGACTTCCATATACGGTTACTAATCTGAATAAAATTGTCTAATAGTAGCCAGAAACAGAACAGAAACGCTTATTGGAGCTTGAAAGGGTTAATTTCAAACATGATAAAACTTTAGAGTGCGTGAATGTTCAGTACTTGAATACTATATTCTTCTTTCATATTTTAAAATGATAATCTGAAACAGAATGCATAAATAAGTAGCACACTGCGTTAATACAAAATATCGTTACCAATTACTTAGTTGCAAATCGGTTAGGGTAATGTCGCGGTAATTAATTCATATCATATCTTACTGTCTTCGTGGTGCGATGCATATAAGTGTCTTGATTTTCGGTGTGAGCGTCCTGGGTTCGAATCCCCGGACTGCCACATGCGTTTGTTAATTTCATAAATCGAGTTTAGGAGTAAAGTTGGTTAGTGGAGAGAACATAATAATTTAGTACACACAAAAAAAAGTAAAAATCCGAGTTAACCATTGTCTCTACATAATTAAAACCACCAGTTAAAGCTTCAGCCGTGTTACTTAGAAACTGTAATATTATATTACTTTCAAATTTGTGACCGAAAAAGGCGATTTGCGATTTAACGAAAGGGATTGGAGAACACCCGCTATTTTAAGTGATATAATTGAATTGTGAGGGTTAAATGATGCGGTAAATCGATTGTAATAGGTTAGAGAGGTGTAGCATTAGTTTAGGCATGATGAATACGGCCGTTTATGGCAGGAAAGGGCGTCAGGCAGACAGACACACTGAGCCAGAGCTCGCCGAGTAATAAGTACTTCAATACCTTGATTATTCAGTTAATATTTGATTTTCTTTGGTTATTAAGTGTTCATATGGAACGGAATATATACTTGAGTGTACAATTGTGTGAAAGAACAACTTATTTCAACCACATTTACTTATAATTCACGTTTTACGAATAAAGCTGCACTAATGTATTCATAACTTTCTTAAAATACAAAAATTTAAAAATCTGAAAAACTCCATTTCTAGAAATAAATCGAACTACCTATTGACAAAGTCTCAGCCTTGTAACTCGAAAATTGCAAAAGTTAATGGACTTTCAAATTTGTGACTGAAAATTTCGATTCTTGGCTCAGGGGAGGCGAATTTGGAGAATCTGACACAAGTCCAGCAAAGAAAAAAGTATAAAGAAAGTATAAAATGATGCGGTAAATCCATTGGTGTAGGTTAGAATGCTGTAGCGTTATTTTGGGCGTGGTAATTTCGGGCGTTTTAGGCGTTTTTGGGTGACTTGGGCAGCTGCCAGCCCCAGGACCAACGCGCGCGCTACCGTTTTCTATACAACCCAGTTCAGTAGAGACGTTTAAATGCAACTCGGTTCTTTGTAATGTCAACATATCCCGCACTTTGTCAATATTTTATGGTTTATCACTTAAATATTTAAATTCATTATTTTTTATGATCCGTACTTTACAGTAAGATATTTTATATTATGCTGAATATTATGTACCTGTAAATATGTCTTAGTCGAATATTCTAATCGATATTAACCCTCTGATGATTGTGGTGCATTTTGGCTATCATTAGTTGATTTTATACAGTTTAGGAAGGATCTATGGGAATTATGATGGTAAATACTGCCTTAATTTACCCTCTGGCTTCCATAGACCCTTCCTAACCTGAATAAAATCGTCTGATAGCCAGAATAAACTGCCAAAACCTGGTCATAATCCTCAAGGGGTTAATCACGTGGGAGTTTCTATACTCTGTTTAATTTCATCTGACGGTAAATTGAATCCCTTAACAGCTAATTTATCGATACTAAATGGAAAAATATGAAGCCACTATGTCTCTGCATCCTATTAAGACCAATTTTATATAATTAGCACCATATTTCACTACAAAATCTTCAAAGTAACTGAGAAATCTTGATGGGAACTTTGAAATTTACCGTCAGTTGAAGAGAAACAGGGACTAGATATGAGGAAGTTAGGTTAGAAAGGTGTAGCGTTAACCCTAGCAATACCGATGATATATTTTTGTTATTATTTCAGCTGCATTAAGACGATTTTCTTAAGTTTATGAAGGATATATGGTAACTAAAAGGATTAATTGAGATAGTCTGTAGCCTTTTAATTGGTATACGTCCTTTTTAAGCTGAATAAGATAATCTAATAGTTGCCAGAGTATTATGAAAAAGACGTCACCAGTACTTAATGAGTAAGCATTATATTCCTATCCCGTACTGTGTAAATATTCCTTAGTCTCATATTCCTATTTTTTCTGATCTTTTTCAGGATTTGATTTGGTGTTTGCGTCCCACCTCCCCCACCGAACTATGGACTCTGCCAGAAGCTACCAACACACCATCACTGAACTACCAACACACCAGAAGCTACCAACACACCAGAAGCTACCAACACCATCACTGAACTACCAACACACCAGAAGCTACCAACACCATCACTGAACTACCAACACACCACAACCTACCAACTGTCTGGGGTAAGTTACTGATGCCCTTACTATACTATTAGCGCCTCCAGGATTATGACGCATTTTGATACTTTATTCTGGCTATCATTAAGCGATTCTATACAGCTTAGGAAGGATCTGTGGTTATTTAAAGCGTAAAGACTATCTCAATTAACCCTCTTACTTTCATATACCCTTCTAATCTGTACAAAATCGTCTAATAATAGCCAGAATAAACTGTTGAAAGGCGTCATAATCTTCAAAGGGTTAATATATGATAATATATATAAATTGTGCCTGTTGTTATACTGTTCATATTTAAAAAGTAATCAGAAAGTATTTAGCTTCATCCTTTCATTATAATTGCTTGATAATTAACATCGTATTTCCTTGCTTAACTCTTGTAACTAAAATACTCAAATTGGAAACATAAAAATCAGTATTTGCCTACTTGTTGTGAACAGTATAAGCAGAATAATATAGTTATATTTATGTATTTATTTAAAGATCCTAAATTATTTTTTTATTTCTTGTTTCCAGGATTGGAGTTGCTGCCTGTGGATTCTGCCGCCTGTGGATTCTGCCGCCTGTGGATTCTGCCGCCTGTGGACTCTGCCACCTGTGGATTCTGCCGCCTGTGGATTCTGCCCCCTGTGGACTCTGCCGGTTGCTGCGAGAAACTGCCCACGCCACTACCATACAAGGGGAGTGATATTCCTGTTTTGTTTGTAGTAGTAGTTTGTAGTCGTAGTTTGTAGTCATAGTTTGTAGTCGTAGTATGTAGTCGTAGTATGTAGTCGTAGTATGTAGTCGTAGTATGTAGTCGTAGTGGTGGTGGTTAGGTTAGGAGGGTAGGTTAGGAGGGGAGGGTAGGTTAGGTTGTAGTCGTAGTATGTAGTCGTAGTATGTAGTCGTAGTATGTAGTCGTAGTATGTAGTCGTAGTATGTAGTCGTAGTATGTAGTCGTAGTTCGTAGTCGTAGTATGTAGTCGTAGTATGTAGTCGTAGTATGTAGTCGTAGTATGTAGTCGTAGTTCGTAGTCGTAGTATGTAGTCGTAGTATGTAGTCGTAGTTGCATGGTATGAATGGTGTGTGTTAGGTTAGGCTAATCTATTTTTCCCTTTCAGATGAGATAGGTCTTATTACCTTTACTCTAATCTTTGCTATTTTTCTCATTACTTCAGTGTTGTTGCTTTGATGATGTCCCTTCTTCCCCGAGTTGGTTCCCTCCTTCAGCTTCAATATTTTGCTTTGCTTTAATTTCAATAATGATTGTATTTGCCTTAAATGTAACTTATGATATATTCTATCACTTGAATTCATAACTCTGTATTTGCTATTAACTTCACTTGATATAATATTGTTATATATCGTCTTTGTCACGCGAACTTTGCTTATTAAAAAAAAAAAAACGAACTTCTATCTTTTATTGATCACTATATTATAAGCTATGACTTTTATAACTGATACAAACTTAGAAAAATAGTTCTCAATTATAAATAAAGTTCCAATATATGGACTTAGAAAAAAAATAAAAATATAACTTGGAAAATAAAACAAATCACTTAGAAAAACTCTAGTTCTCAATTATAAATAAAATTCCAATATATGGACTTAGAAACAAAAATAAATAACATATGAAACTATACATATATAAGAACTGAGAAAATATACTGAATATGAAAAGAGAACTTAGGAAAAAAAATAGTTCTCAATTATAAATTAAGTTCCAATATAGAAAATATACTGAATATGAAAAGAACTTAGAAAAACTATACTTGAATAACTTGAGTAATAGTACTGTAATTATATATAACTTACAAATATAATGAAGAGAACCAAGATAATTAACTTTAAAAAAAAACTACTTGAAAACCGACTATATAAACTTGTAATAACAAACAAATTATAATGGATATTAAAAAGAATATATTGACTTAGTATTTTATTGATCAGTCACATACATTTGTATAATATCTTACAAAACACTGTACATACAGTATACATACTTTAAATAACAGGAGAAACAAATATAATGGATATTAAAAAGAATATATAGACTTAGTATTTTATTGATCAGAGTCGGACATACATTTTTATATTCTCTTACAAAAATCATATACTTTTAATACTTCGTTATTTTTGTATTACCCTTACTGGTTTTATATATCTTATAACAAATGAACAAAGTTTTGCTTTTATATTACGAACCTAAAGTACTTTATACCGAACTTGGCTTTGTGACCATAGTATAACTTTTGGTTCACTACAGGATGTGCCCATTGTGTACTGTAATTTTCTTTTGAAAGTACATCTATATAAGTCTATTAATTTTGCAATAACCATTGGGCTTTCGGCAATTTTTCATAGCTTTATTTTGGATTTTAAGCCGATTTTTCATTGGCAATTTAATTTGGCATTTTTGATCATTCTCAATCAATGATTTCCGTTTAACTTTTCAATAGCCAAGCTTTTAAGGGATACTTTATCTTTCCAATTTTCTTAAGTGTACTGTCCTTTTAATAATTACTTCTCAGGTTTAATCTCGTTCAGCAAGTAGTCTACACCTGGACTATTTCCCTCTCCCTCCAGGCAGTACTGAGGTAAGCCTGTGTTAACTATCTAGTTTATAGCTCAACTCTAACCTATTTTGTTTATGAAGTAGTGTTTAATACTTTCGAAACTAGTGTGCAGCTTTTGGAGAGCGGTTAGTTTTCAGAATTAGTTTCCCTGTTGTGTATGAGAATGTGTAGTACTAAGTAGGGATGTTGGTAAAATGATAAGTCAATTGGCATTGTGTATTGGAAGAGTTATGGAATTTGTGGATGTTGGCAGAGTACTTGATCAAAGTAGAGGAAGGATATATTCATTACGGGACTGATTACGTGTGTATGATTAGGTGTTAACAATGTACGGTCAAATTAGGGGAAGGTAGTGATATGCCGATTAAATGTGTGTAAGACTGTTGGCAAAGTAGTGTGGATTGTTGGCAAGGATAAGAGTACAATCATTGAACCTAAATGTTGGCAGTGTGATTTAGTGTGTTGGCAGTATTCAGTGGTCTTGGTAATTACGTGGTTTTAATTTAATCATTGAAAGTATAATGCAACTGGAGCCATGTACAATAAATAAGCATATGTGTTGGCAGTGACATTTGTTGAATTGGTAGTGTTATAAGAGGTGTTGGTAGTGATATTTGATGTGTTGGCAGTGACATTGGGTGTGTTTTGGCAGTGATTTGGTGTGTTGGTAGTGTTCGGTATTCTCGATATGACATGTGAGAGTCTATCAAAGTATTGCTTATGCCAAAGTTAATTTAAATCCTAAAGTCATCATGTGACGAGCTATGTGCAAATTAGGATTCAATCTCTTGTATCCCCATGCATTTGTTTTTACTGGCCGTTTCCCATATAACTTTTAATGTTTTTTTAAGTTATGTATATTACTTTTGGAGTAAGGGGTCGGGCGCAAGTTCGACTAGATAATAGTCCATCAGGCGCCTGGCCCGGGGGGGGACGATTAATATGAAGGGTGTGCCTGGAAGTGTGGTGGGAGGGCTTGTGGCTTTGGCTCCGCT
The DNA here is from genome assembly GCA_032716605.1 of Paralithodes platypus. NCBI lineage: Eukaryota > Metazoa > Arthropoda > Malacostraca > Decapoda > Lithodidae > Paralithodes > Paralithodes platypus. The sequence goes on from CM064505.1 coordinate 42,483,398, forward strand.
GCAGGTCTGCCTGCCGAGATCGGAACCTCTCCGGGTGGTCAGGGGCCGGGGGAGTGCTGGAGCGACCTTGGTAACCCTGGTCTCTGGGTCTTCTCCTGGGTGACCTGGATGTGTGTGAGTTTGTGTTTTTTATCTGGGTTTATTTTTTGTTTTATGTTGTTTTGTGTTTTTCCTGTTCTTGCTCTGTCTCGAGTCGGCTACCCCCAAAATGGGGATTGGGCCTGAGCATATAGATAGATAGATAGATAGAATGTATATATTTAAGTTTTATTAGGATGAGGGGTTATGTAATTTGAAACTATTGTATAGAAGTAATTACTGGGGTCACTAATCTATATATTCCTGAACTATATCTACTGATCTATTCTTCCCATGTAACAGGTGTATATCTACCAATATAGCTATCATTATGTATCCCATGTAACTATTGCTATTTGCCTGCTTATCCCAAACAGCTCTTCCTACCGATCTCTCCAAGAATCTAGATATATTAGGTATTGAAAGTCATCCCTCCTCACCCAGACATTTTATTTGGTAGTTCGTTTCGTGAACTTACCGTTTCTATTCTCTGGCAATGTATTCCAATATTTCAAATTTGTATTTATAGTAATTTGTAAAGTTTTCTTTAAATTTATCGAGGGTATTGGCGTGTAGTAAATGTTTAAACAAATGGTTATATTCATTCCAAAATTTATATTAATTAATTTAAGTTGAAGTTTAAGCCTTTAATGTTAGTTTAATTGGCTTTGCTATTCTTATTGATTTCAGTTTAATTTCAGTAATCGTTATCCAAAAATATTTCTACGATATTGGATTACAATAATAATTAGTTTAATTTTTGTGCATTCAAAGTTAATATGAATAACCATCATAAATATATAAGATTGATCTACAATATTGGATTACATCAACAGGTTGGAATCAATAGTCAAGACTCAAATATTTCTTCTTTATTTTTTTTAAACAAATAGGTGGTGTTTTCCATTGGTCCAGGGTCCTTAGTCTGGTCACAGCAACAAGTCATATCTGTAAAAAGATGAAAATATTGAGGCACCAGAAATACAGTTGTTTCACGGAGGGGGTCTGGGGTCCTGAGGGGGGTCGTGTAAAGGGGGGATCCTGAGGGGGGTCCTGAGGGGGGTAAAGGGGGGGAGGGGGGGTCCTGAGGGGGTGGGGGTCCTGAGGGGGTAGAAGGGGGGTCCTGAGGGGGTAGAAGGGGGGTCCTGAGGGGGAACCCAGGGGTTGGGTTGGGGGGGTACCAGGGGTAGAATGGGGGTCCATGGAGAGGGGGGGGGGGGGAGAGAGAGAGAGGGAGGGGGGAGGGGGGGGGGGGGGGGGGGGGGGGGGGGGGGTGGGGGGGGTTTCTATTTTTTTCTGCTTATAGATTAATATTTTTCGTTCAGTCTCCTACATAACCATCCCACACCCGCTACGAGTTTTTCCTTCCCTTCCCTGGTAGTTCATCCTATACCCATCCCAGATAAATCTTCTCTTCAGTCCTAGTCTGTTCTGTTCTATTGTGCACACTAGTTCTATTCTGTATTCTGGCTAAATCTATTCTGTCCTCCCTCCTTCCCTGGTACATCAATACCCTCCCTGCAACACGCCCCCAAACACACATAAGAAAAGTCAGTAATATATTTTTAATGTATATTTTATTGTCAGGAAGCAGTCCAGAAGTCGTCGGTGTCAAGTATGGGATATGAGCAGACAGTATCAAGAAGGACAGACGGTAGGAGTAAAACAGATGCAGCAGACAGCAGAAAAGGCTAGGCACAGCAGAACGGGCCAACAACAGCAGAACGGGTGACAACAGACCGAGTACATCGACAACAGACAAGGAATTAACAATGAGGTAGGAGCGAGCTTGCTATGGTTGGTCAAACAAATGTATCTGTTTTGACTAAGATTTGTTTGGTATATTATCTGTCTTTATGAAGATGTTTATGTGTTGAATATATATGGAGAGATATTGAGTGAGCTGGAGTATTCAGTATGAAGTTGTAGGTATTCCATTTGAGTTGGTAGGTAGTGAAGTGTGAGCATAAATTGGCGGATGGTGATGAGTCTAGTTATTGAATATGACTTTATTCAGGTCGAAAGGTGGGATTCAAACAAGATGTGAACAGACGAGAGCAAAGCGACGGTGATGTTCTATCAACGGCAACTATTGGACACACATCAACGACTGCCACAGCATCAATAGACCCTTCAACAGTGGAGCGAGAGAGGCACCATTGCAGCGACGATTCGGTGAGCAAAACTAAATATTGTTGTATGGGAAAAAGAGGTCAGTCAGCCAGTACCTAACTTCATTAGTAAGTCCAGGGGAACAAGAGGCCCCTAAGAAAAGGAAATAAATAAGAGCTATAAAACAGTGTGCCCATCAGAGTAGGCCACCCTTCATTCACTCTTTGATATATTCCAAATCAGTGCATCAACTTTATGATTGAAATTTTACTTTACAATTACAGTATAGATCTGTATTAATGGAATTATGAAAGCTAAGACAAATAATTAGTAACAGATTAAATTTGTTACTCATTAACCAATTAAATTTAATAACTAGTTAAATCAGGTCGTAAATTCTAAATTATACCAAGTTATTGTAAATGGCTTATATTGTTAATGCAATTATTGATACTATTATTCAAGACTTGGGGTAAACGCTGGAGAATAATGGTTAAAGTTTAAATTTACTCTTCTAACAGAATTATATAACACTTTCTTGTATAATCCTAAGTGATCCCTGAACACATTTATTTTATCACACTAAAAGCAAAACTATGCCAGCTGTAGAACAAATTTATCAAAGACTTTAATATCGGTTGTCAATATTTACCTAAACAAATGTACCTTGTAAGTAAAGCATTAGGACTTATTATTCTAAAGACAGAAGTCGTAGGTCTAAAGTTATATCCGTTGTACGAATAGGCTTGAATAAAGGTAAAGTAGTCATAAGGATATAATCAAATTTACAGTACAACAATTTACGCTTTTGAATATTATCACTAGGTATGTAGGCTTGACGTTAAGTAATTCTATAACAATAATACAAATAAATACAAATAAATTAGAAGTACTCAGCCATAGAGGGACTGATAATTGAAGTTGTATTGTTCGGATCATGGGGATAACTGCTTAAAATGAGGCATAAGTGCTCATAAAAAAAATATCTAAAAGCTTACAGAGTCCACCTAGGATTAACAATAACAAATCAAACTTTGGATGGACCTTGGTAACAATTTTGTAATAGATGCCCTGTTCGTAGTCTTCAGTGAAAATTGGGACAGTATCCGACATTATGAGCAGCCTGTTTTACATATTACAGTAGAGGCCTATATTATGGTTCTTTAGTATTTTCAATTGATTTGATAGTTATATGTTTATCTGGGGTTACTTTGGACACAAGGTTAAACCGATTTCGAATTTACTCAAAGCTGGTCTATGATGATCTTCATCTACAGTGGCATTTATAACTATCTCAGCAGGGTAAACCAACATTTAGTGTGTTATATTGGTCACATTGATACAGGTGAATGCAGTTATATAGTTGATTCAAATAATTATATTTTCTTAGTCTCCAGTGTTTTCCATAACTTATATAAAACTTACTGTATTTACTTAAAGACTAAAGTGACTACATATTAACAAGGGTGCAGTCAATATAAATAGTTCGCCGACACATATAGGACTTTAAACCAATTTTACTAGTCACAGGCTATTGAAAGCACATGAGAACTGTCAACGGAAAGTGTATAATAACTTACTATTTGAGGATTTTGGGCTTACTATTTTGGTTTTGACTAACTAGCAGCATTTTTTATATATCCAACTTAAGGGAACAGTCGTACATTTGGCAACACTTACATTATAATAAAACTTTATGAATTTATAGAACGTATGCAAAGGAATAATATTTGTCTTGAGAATCTACCTTTTAGAAGCATATTGATATTGCTAAATCCATCTAAGGATGGAAAGGTACCGAGTTGGAATCCCGTGAGGACCATATGCTTTCATTAGTGTATTGGGGTTTGTAGTTGATTAATGTTAAAACGGGGGGTTACTTAACTTTATTTATATATAATAATCAAGGGAAGGTCGATCTATATACAACTACTGTATTATATCTAGTTTAACTGACAACAAAATATGGTACGAATTTCGAAGAAAATGTATTGCAATTATATTTAAAACTATGTTCAATAAATATACACATTACTATATCACAAGCATCTCTGCCTACCTATAGTGAACCGAGTTTCGTTAATTAAGCCGGTTTTCACCATTTACCCATTTCCTAAACATTTCAGTTTGGAAAGTATCTGTTGCATACTATATAAACAGTGTTGCCATTTGTACGAAATAATTTGAAGTTGGTTAGATAAAGCTGCCGCCTATATCTTGTCCACCACTTATGATAGTCTATGGAATATTTTGAAGTTTAGGCATTACTAAACTGGCCTACTTAAGCCAATTTGTCATTCATTTGTTTTGGCCAATGTAGGTTAAGTATATTATTATTATTATAGTCTTATAATAGTTTAACCAAAGAGTTTTGACAAATTAAAGTTATACAAATTAGCTTCGATATTACATTATTCACACATTTAAAAAAACACTACATAGTAAGAACTAAATTGAAAGTCACCAAATCCCATCTTGAGAATTGTGATCGTGAACATTTCTAACTAAATTTTAGGATTATGGGAGATCGTCGACCAGTTACAATGATATTTTAAACTGTAGCCAGCAAAATTAATCCTACTTTGGGGGATAAGGCACAACAGTTTAAATATTTAGGATTTATAAAGGCTACGTCCACGAAGACAAAAGTCAGCCGCCTGTGTGTACTCTAGGAGAATTATTCTTCAGGCCAAAAGGGCACCAAACATTAATTCAGTATCCATAGCTAGCCTATTGTTCAAATTTAAGACCCGAATCATTAAAACCGACTATATTGTCCTTGTCCCAATTTTGGTTTGTTTAGTTTGCAAGTTTTAAATTTTAATTTATAGAACAAACTTCAAAATATTACATTGCATAGACTTTCATAATAGATCGTATTAAAACATTTTAGTAACAGACCCGTATTACAGTTGTGGTTGATGAGAGTTGTTGGTCCACGAGTCCCACCATCCGTCTGTTGTCCCCCTCAGGCTGGACGTCTATCATACATCTGAAACATTAGGTTAGTATTAGTTAACATCCTGATGTATAACGCTAATAACTATAGTCACCACTGCATTAAGGCCTTTTTCTGGACCCCTTCGCCCTAATGTTTAGCTCGGTTTGATATTTTATGACTGTCTACTATTCGTGTTGACTATTACAAGACTTTTTGCCCCAATTTGTCAATTGTATGACCTGTCATGCCATTTGAATAGCTAATTTTTCCTCGCAAGCCTGTAATTTTGGAAGAAACTGCCTTCGACCGGGATATTTTTCTACCAAAAAATTTACACATTTATCTCGAAGGGGGGTCTTGATGGAAGTCTAGGGAGCAAACTAAATACCTCCCCTTAACCCGTGATGTTGAGCAACTAGTGAGCCCTCTATCGTATTGTCCAAGGTTCAAGTTTTAGTAACTATACATAAGCCTGCAGTAATAAGGGGTATCAATTTTAGAACCTTTAATAATAATAATAATAATAAGTTTTTAAAGCTAGCACATGCTAAGCTAGCTAAGGATAGCTCAATAAGGCCGATTAGGCGTATTTCCATTGGGGTCCTGTACTACTACCCCATCCCTTTGCTCATGAGGGATGGTAACGACTCTGTGCTTGTGAAAAATCTTTAATGCGCCGAGCGTGGGCGCGAACCCGGGGCTTCTGGGTGGAAGTCCGAGACGCTAGTCACTACACCAAGCGAGCCGCCGCAGTGCAGTTTATGAATATATATACTTCTGAATTTGTCAAGGCAGGGGGAGATTGTAATGCAGTGGCGTGTACTGTTATTGACCCTTCCTGATTTTTTTTCTATGCGAGTGAGGGAGACAAAAGGCAGAACTGCCTGTATCGAGTGCCTCCCCCAAAGTTGAAAGAGTGACAGGGCCAAAATCAAGGGACGTTCGAACCAAAATGCCAGGACACACAGAGTTTGAAGCCATTTAAGTCATATGATCCTAAGTTGTTCCCTACCTATAGAAGTTCATAATTTATAATTTCTAGTAAAAATAAACCATCCACTGACTAAATTCCACAATTATTATTATTAAACTGTTAACGCACAGGACGCAATTTGCGCCCTTTCTGGGATACTTAAAAGCCTTTGTGACCATCAGGGGTGTTTAGAAACTGTTGCTTCAACCTCTGCAGTTGTCTTTAAGTGAACTGTGGGCATTAAACTAATTTTGGAGAGGTAATTATGAGATTGATTACTATTTATGAATGCAAATAAGGTATTTGTAAATAACCCTATGTTTTAGTATTAATACAGTATATGGAACACCAGAATTTGTTCAAGAGAACCAAACCCTAAATACACAACTTAAACAAATAGATGCTCATAATATAATGGATACAGTATATGGGATAGGCTAAGGGAACTACGAGACGACTATACACATGGTAACCTAAACTTTTAATAGTGTTAAGGAGAGATGGGTTATTTTTCTGGTCCCCCTTCATCTTTAGCCCCATTACTTTGGCGATTTTAAGACCTTTCAATCTATTTGGGTCATTATCAAGACCTTTCGTGCTATTTAGGAGACTAATTTTCCTGGCGAGTGATACCAAGCCTGTGATGTAGGAGGAACCGGCCTTCGGCCTGGAAATTTTTCTACCGAAAAATTTACAAATTTCTCTAAGGGGGATGTTGGGGATGTTTTTTAAGCTTGATGAAAGTCTAGGGAGGAAACAAATTTACAAATAATTAGATTATATATACCAATGAATAAACCCTTACCCATTAACCCTATTAAGGGGAGACGGTAGTTTTTCTGGTCCCCTTTCTCCCATTAGCTTTGAGATTTGTAGACGTTCGGCCCATTTGTTTGGCGATTTTAAGACCTTTCGTCCCATTTCGTTATACATTTTAAGACCTATCGTGCCATTTAGGTGTCTATTTTTTTCTGGCGAGCGATAGCGAGCCTGTAACTGAAAGAGGAACCGGCCTTTGGCCGGTAAATTTTCTACCGACAAATTTACAAATTTATCTTGAGGGCGGGGTCTAGGGGATGTTGTTTTAAGTTTGATGGATGTCTAGCGAGGGAACTAAGAATTTATGAATTAATGAATGTATAGGCAAAAAAAAATATATATAATGTGTTCTTACCCTAGTTTGTTGGTGAAGATGGTTAAGGTTCCGTTTGAGTTTCTCAAGTTGGTCTTCCCTCCGCCGAGCCTCACATCTGTTAGAAAATCCAATATTAATATTACAGCTTAAGGAATTGACCACTTGCGAGTTTCAAGCTATAAGGAAGTTGGAATTTTTTATATCGACATTTAGCAGAATTTAGAGCTAAAATAAGAGTTGTATTGCATATATAAACACACAAAACCAAATTCACCGTACTTTCTATCCATCAAAAACCTACATCACTGCATTTCTGTTTAATAACTTTGTATACGGCCCAAACTTCCTTATAGCCTGAAACTCACAAGTGGTCAATTAGGCCAATATTTCCGATATATTGTAGATTTTCAAAATTTAGCAATTCATATGTTTTTGCAACAACAAAAAAACATTATATCTCAACCATAGTCAAGGTGGTCGTGATTCCTGGTCGGGTCGTCTTGGGTCGGGTCGGGTCGTCTTGGGTCGGGCAAGATCGCAGCGGTCCTCTCATCTCTAACCTGTTGGGAAGATTTAAAGTCTCATTAGTAGGTTCTGGCATACCTTATTTCACCGTTGTTCCTCCGTCGGGCCATCCAGCTCATTCCTGTTGATAAAATATTTAATTATTTCAGGATCGCAGTTCTGCCAGCCACAACATCGGGTCTGCAAATCGGCCACAGCGGGTCTGCAAGCTGCCACATCGGGTCTGCAAGCTGCCACATCGGGTCTGCAAGCCGCCACGTCATCTGAAAACCTGCAACCTTCACAACCAACGAACAGACAACCAGAATTCTACCGGCCGGATTTCAACCAACAAGAAAACAAACCAAACCCTATACTAACTAAATCTAACTAACTAAGCTTCTATCCAAACCTCAAACAGACAGCTAACTAACCAAGCTTCTATCCAAGCCTCTAACAGACTACTAACCAACCTCCTCAGGGAACCGAATAGAGCAACACCTAACCAATACTAACCTAGAACAGACTCCTACCTATCCCTACCCCTTGAACTAACTAAGAGCTAACCCCCCCCCCCCCTCTCCACCTCAGCATCCCTACCAGAAACCTGGTCTAATTCGAAGCCAACGACGATATAGGAGAAAAAGATTAGTGCATGGATTAATTATATTATATTTCAATATATATATTTAATTATACAAAAATTATGTTAAGTTATTGGAAATATTATAGTTATAGCAAAATTAAAACAAATATATATACCAGATTTATTTATATATAAATTATTGCCAAACAATTCATAAAGTATATCATTTACACTGAAATGTATTAAAATAGAATCTTACCTTAAATTTGCCGCCTATCTAACGTAATGTCTGTAGACATGTTAATAGAAGGGAGGTGGTTTAGGTGGTGACAGGACAATGGAAGGAAGGGGCGGGGGGGGGGGGGGGGGGAGGATGGTTAGGATTAAAGGGAAGTTTGCTCCGGCCCCTTTCTCCCTCATGCTTAGCCCAGGTTATTTTTAGACTAAGACGTTCACCTTCTAGTTTGGCACTAAAGACCTGTGCCATATAGCGATCTATTTTTTTTTCTTCCTGGCGAGCGCTAGCGAGCCTGAAATTAATGAGAAACTGGCCTCATTATTATTATTATTTTATTATTATTATTATTATTTCGGGTGGTACATTTTTCTATCGAAAAATGTACAAAATTATCTCGAAGGGGGATCTTCGAGGCATTTTATTTAAGCTTGACTGAAGGTCTTGGGACGAAAAAATTTATATATACAAAATGAAACTTCCCTTTACAGATAGAGGGGGAAGAGGATGGTTAGGATTAAAGGATTAGGATTGCCGTGATGATGGTGGTTGAAGGATCTGGTTGAGGTTTCCATCATCATTCACGACATCTGTAAAAGAAAAAAATACATTGTTAAAATATATCTCAATCAGCCAAGTATACTGTGTATAATTTAAGTAAACATTGGATTGACCCCAGACAGCCTTTTTACCTAACCTGTCTTGATAGCGTAATGCATAAGAGCACGGAATTTCGGTGTGAGTGTCCTAGGTTCGAGTCCTTTCAGTGCCTCTTTACCTAACCTAACAAAAAGACAAAAAATAACTAGTCTCTTCAATTTTTACCATAATTTGTTTGTGTTAGCATTATTATTATATTGGTGTATATTTATAAGAAACTGTCTTTTTGCCAGTGCGTAATGCATAGGTGCGCGGAATTTCGGTGAGAGTGTCCTAGGTTCGAGTCCTCTGAGTGCCACAAAATAGCAGAATTTGTTTAACATTAGCAACATTCAACTAAATAGATAGATTGGAAGAGCTAAATGCACAATGAAGAAGTAATCCATAGTCGGTTATATTTAAGTTAGCGGTAAATAGTCATGCTCCCGTGTGCAACAACTCCGCTAATAACATGTTATAGCGAAGTATGTTAAGGGAGGTCACCGGCTTTTTTGTTTTATCTTTCTCTCCCTCTCTCTTTGGCTTTTATCCATTCGGCCCCATTCAGCCTACTGTTTTAAGACGTTTACCCCCATACAGGTGTTAACATTTTCCTGGCGAGCGGTAGCGAGCCAGTATATATTTTTGTTTTGACAAAGCTAAATTTGTACATTTTTCGAAAGAAAAATGTCTCCGGCTAAGCCGGATTTCTCCATACAATGCTGGCTCGCTATCGCTCGCCTGGAAGAAATCGACACCTGGATGGGATAAACTTCTTAAAACAGTTGGCTGAATGGGGCCAAATGGATACAAGCCAGGGAAAGAGAAAAGGAGAAAGAAAAACACCTGTGACCCCTTAATCATGATAACTTTGAATTAATAGTATGCAGATCCACAACTGGTCATAGTTTGGCGCTAAGCATTGCTAAATTACCGGCAAAGGAATTGAATTTTCCGCCAGGTGCAAAATAAATCTGGCCTTAGCATTTTAATGTGATCAGTTTTCAGATGTTAAGAGGTTTGCCCCATTAGTTAGTCTATTTTAAGACCTTTCGCCCTATTTCGTCGTAAATATTTAGACCTTTCGTGCTATTTAGGGGTCTATTGTTTCCCTGGCGAACGATAGTGAGCCTGAGAGAACGGCCAGCATTGTATTTGGCCGCCATTTTGTTGTCCTAATTATCAAACAACGGGGCGATATTTAGTTTGTGACAATGTAGAAATTTAGATCCATGGAGTAAATTATATAGATCCTGTTACTACCAGTATTACCGAACGTTTGTTATGGGTGTGGAATCTATGGATATATTGGAGTGTAAAGAGAGTATCACCACCACCCTACTAGTTACCAAAATGGCGGAGGTTGGCTGACCGTTTCCTGGACCCAAATCACTGCCTTTGTTGCATGGTTAGCGTTTCACTGAAGTATATTTAAAATCTACACACCGTACCTTTAATGTTAACCTTTAACCTAAGGGGAGGTTTCCACTTGAAGCACTTTTTTCTTTACCCCTTTCTCCCTCATGTCTAGCCCCATCGCTTTTAAAACGTTTGCCCCATTAGTTTGGTGATTTTAAGAATTTCCGCCCCATTCTGTCAATTTTAACACCTTTCGTTCCATTAAGGCGTTGATTTTATCCTGGCGAGCGATAGCGAGCCTATAATTTAAGAGTAACCGGCCCTAGGCCGGGAAATTTTTCTACCGAAAAATGTACAAATTTATCTTGAAAGGGGGTCAAGGGGGTGACATTTTAAGATTGCTGGAGGAGTAGGAAACAAACTAAAAACCTCCCCATAAGTGATTCGATAAAGCATGTATTGACGGATTGATGTAGGCTAATGTTATTAATGATCGCATATTCTTAACCCCTTCTGTACCGGCGACGTATATGTACTTTTATTCTAGCTTAAGTAGTATATATGGCAGCTAAAAAGATGAATTAAGACAGTCTGTAGCCTTGTATTGAGTAGACATCCTTCCTAAGCTGAACACAATCTTATAATAGTTGCCAGAATATAATCAACATCACCGGTGCACAAGGGGTTAAGTAGATTTCTATTAGGCTACTATTTCGTAAATATTCTTAAATAATTTGTGAATAAAACAATGATTAGACCATTTATGCAATATTGTAGTATGCTAATTGTGAAAAATAATCATAGGCCTACGTCGATCATCGAGTTTGGTGCTAAATGTAGAATATGAACAAATTAAATAAAAACTGCGTAAATATTATTACTTTCTTTAACCTTAAACTTGCAATTATCCGGTAATTAATATAATTGAATGAATTATGCCGACGATAATTGCCACCGGAAGTGAAAACCTGCCGGCTTCCTAGGTTTTCACTCGGTCGCCATATTGTTTGCTCAACCCGCCGGCTTTCACCATTAACTTTCCTTAAATATACCGAGAATACACGAAACATTACGAAAACACTGATCAGAATGTGATTACAAAAAAAGACTTATAAAGAGGATAATGACCCCAATGGGTACCAAAATGGCGCGGAGGTTGACCGATCTATTAACTAGCCCCAAATCGTTGCCTTGTTTGTTAAATTACCATTATTTAACGTATGTATATTAATATTTACTCTACATGACGATTTATAGAAGGCATAATTGAGTTTAATATGGGGAAATACTCGAAGGCCTAGGTCTCTAACCATCGTCATAGTTGCTCTATGTTTATGTAATCTGACCAAATAAAATAAAAAATGCTTCTATTTATGACTTTCTTTAACCTTAAACTTGCAATTATCCGGTAATTCATATAATTAATGCATTATGCAGACGATAATTGCCCCTGGAAGTGAAAACCTGCCGGCTTCCTAGGTTTTCACTCGGTCGCCATATTGTTTGCTCAACCCGCCGGCTTTCACCATTAACTTTCCTTAAATATACTGAGAATACGCGAAACATTACGAAAACACTGATTAGGGACCTGGCGCAAAGTCACGAACATCGAAAATTAAGGCACTTCACTAAATTAAACTCGATAAAAGCGGCTAAAAATGGAGAATAAAAGGGGGAATATTGGACTTACTTGTTGTCAGGTCGATGGCTGGAAATCAAATGGCAAGGGCGGTGAAAAGTACTCACCAAATCACAACTGCATACTTGGCAACCTTTTACAGTGGTGCCACATCTCCAAACCTGGCCACGAAAATGATTAATATATGATTAATAAGCCGTTTCTGATAACAAATAAGATACGTAGACTATGTAACTTTTTGCGCTGAATTCAACTACATATGTGAAATGTTGATTGAATGCCTGTATATGCGATAATTCAATGATTTTTGGTAGTGCGACGTTGCCACTTTTCCTAAATGCCCCCAGGGCAAATTTGAGGATTTTCTCGTCTCGATTTCCACGATTCCTGGCTGAGAAATTTGCCGATACAGTGGGTATCAAAAGTTTGGTCCTTTTTTTTTTTTTTTTTTGTTTTAACCACAATACTATACTTTAATTATTAGTATGGTTTATTATGCAGTAGCTTGGCTTGAATTTATAGATACAGTTGGGCTCAAAAGTTTGGTCCCACTTTTTTTTGTTATCCATTTCCGTAGATGTAAAGGCTTTATATATATTTAAACGTGATTATTTTATCTGACTATACTTGATTATAAATGTGTGATATAAGGTGTGATGATCTCTGTGTCTCTCAGCTGCTTCACCTCGCTAAAACTGACAAGCCTACCCCTACCTCCACCACCACCACACCCCCTCTCTCTATCTATCTGTCTGTCTGTATATCTATCTATCTATCTGCATATCTATCTATCTATCTGTCTGTCTATCTATCTATCTATCTATTTATCTATATATCTCTCTATCTATCTATTTATCTATCTGTCTATATATCTATCTATCCATTTAGCTGTCTATCAATCTATTTATCTATTTATCTATCTGTCTGTATATCTATCTATCTATCTGTCTGTATATCTATCTATCTATCTGTCTGTATATCTATCTATCTATTTATCTATCTATCTATATTATCCATCTATTTATGTATGTATCTATCTATCTATCTATCTATATATCTATGTCTGTATATCTATCTATCTATCTATTTATCTATCTATCTATCTGTTTGCATATCTATCTATCTATCTATGTCTGTATATCTATCTATATATCTATCTATCTGTCTGTCTTTATATCTATCTATCTATTTATCTATCTTTTATCTGTCTATCTATTTATCTCTCTATCTATCCATCTATCTATCTCCTTTGTATTATAATTTTGTATGTTCATTTCCATAGCAATGAATTAGGCTTTATCATATATTTTATGTGTATATCTATTTCATATCAATAAAGATAGTATTGTATATCGTTATTGTATTTTCATCAGTAATTATTGTATTTTAAAACAATATATTGTATTATAAATAAATGAATATTGATCGTATTTGTCTTTGTTTTTCTTGTAATTTGTTTTTTTTATTTGACAGTTTATTCTGGCTATCATTAGACGATATTATCTAGCTTCGGAAGGGTCTGTGGGAATTTAAAGGGTAGAGACTATCTTAACCAACCATCTGACTTACATACACCCTTGCTAATCTAAATAAAATCGTTTAATAATAGCCAGATTATACTATCAAAACTTATCATAATCCTTAAGGGGTTAATTTATACACTATATAGCCAAACATTATAATGGGTTCAATGATAAAAAAGATACAATTATTAATTTTTATTTTCATAATATATACAATAGTTTTGGTACACGTTATAGAAGCATATATCAAATGGGTTGGGTGTGAAAGGAATCTGCCTTGTATGGGCCAATCGGTTTTCTGTAGGTTCCCGTTTTCTTTTCTTATGTACCCATATTTGAGATGTATTATGTTCCTTCCAACAACCAACTATAACTATGTTAGTTATGATAATGGTATTGGGTGGGAGGAGGGGCGCCGGTTGACAAAGGTGCATGGAGGCGATTCATTTGTGTCCATCCTTTCGAGGATCAAGCCGTCTGACGATAGAAAAATATAGTAGATATAAATCTACGGGTGCACCAGAATCCTTCGAGTTTAACCAGAAAATATCGCCTCGGGCAGTATGTGACGTCAGACAAAACATTCAATGTTCAGCCAATCAGACGCGAGCAACTTTGTTCAGGGGTGTAGAATTCATACGCTATGGTCCACCTCTCGGGTGGACAAGTGAGGTTCATCCTACTCGTGACGTAACCGATTCAGCTCTCTGGGGCTTCGGACCGTAGGAAACTGTCCAAAATATTATTTTGGACAGTCATTCTTCTTACCGCCAACCACGCCATCTGAAATGAATAATTAACATAAGTAACACCCCGTTTTTAACATTAATCGTCAATTACAAACTCCAATGTACTTGAATAAACTAATGAAAACATATGGTCCTCCGGGATTCGAACTCGGGACACCACACCCAGAACATAAGAATCTAAACTATTACACCACCAACACAGTTAAAGGTTGAGTACACGACCACGATTAACCCTTTCACGCATTTATGACGCAGAGGTTGCCAGATCAGCAATAAGAAATAGAGTTCTCTCACTCTTATATTTACCTCTCCAAAATTAGTTTTCTGCCCCCAGCTAACTCAAAGACAACTGCAGAGGTTGGAGTAACTAAACTAAAGGTTTTTAAATACCCCTCATGGTAACAAAGGCTTTAAAGTATCCCCAATAGGCTCAAAATCGCGTCATATGTCGGAGAGGGTTAATATCCATTTTCGAATTCTGGATCATTTTGACCAATTTTTAGGCCCAATAGGCCTATTTTTAAGTTTAAAAACTCCATAGACGAGTTATTTATGAACGGGTTTTCTTTAAATTTATACCATAAGTACACTTTGGCAAGCTGAATCGAATGGCGCAAACAGAATTAAAATCGGACCATTAGTTTAGGATTTCGATTTTGAGTGGCCTTCCTGGAGGGCCCAGGGGACCGTTTTTTGGACTTTAAAAGTCCTCTGTAGCCCAAGCTATAAGACCTAGGGAATTATACTTGGTGCCATTCGATGTTTCTCGCCGAGCTGCTTCTAGACGTGGTCTTAGATTTCATTTTCGCCCAGCCATTCGGCCAGAATCGAAAGTATTTTTTTCCAAAAAAAACTTGGGTTAAAAACTCAATTTTTTTTGGAAAAAATACTGTCATAAATGGGGCGAAAGTTCATAAAATCGCCAAACTAATGGGGCAAACGTCTTAAAATCTCAAAAGCAATGGGGCTAGACATGAGGGAGAAAGGGGCAAGAAAAAAGTCCCTCAAGTGGAAATCTCCCCAAGTGTAATTAAATGAATAGGAGGAGGTGTTTGTGAGATTTGGCTGGATTACTCTCTGTGTAGGTGAGGCAAAAATAGAAATAGTGAGGGAAGCCAAGCAAACGAAACAGGAGTTCCAGCAACTCTTTATCATATGACTATGCGGCCTCTCCTGGGTACTGCCCTGCACGATTGGTGCCTACAATCTCCCAAATAACACACACACACACACACATATATATATCTATATATATATATATATATATATATATATATATAATGTTAAAAGTAGCTACGTAACAGCTGGACGTATGGACAACTGTACATGTCTGTCCCCAAAATGGCGTCCATTCACGACTGAAAAATCACTACTCCGCATTCGTCAGTGAGGGTCTTCTGGTTCCACAAGAATAGTAAACGCTTTTTTAGGTGTTATTCCGGCACACCATTAATGTCTGTCTTGTCTACAATGATCTAAGATGATACTATACCATATGTATCAGCCTTGGGTATTGATGAAGTGGTCCAGATGGTGAGCAAGATGGTCTTAATCACTATAATTTAATATCGTCGTCTGCTTCTGTGTTGATATCCCACCACTATCTGTGCCCTCTATGAGGTGAATGTTAGCCTACTCTTTTATCGACTCCATGTTGTATACCTTATGATAGACATCTTGTATACCTTATTCCCTCGTAGACCACTTAAGGGGAGGTTTTTAGTTTGGTCTCTAGGTATCCATCAAGCTTAAGATTACACCCCCTTGAGCCCCTTTCAAGATAAATTTTTACATTTTTCGGTAGAAAAATGTCCGGCTGAAGGCCGGTTCCTCTTAAATTACAGGTTCGCTATGGCTCGCCAGGATAAAATCGACACCTAAATGGCACGAAAGGTCTTAAAATTGACAGAAATGGGTCGAAAGTTCTTAAAATCGTCAAAATAATGGGGCGAAAGTCTTAAAAATAGAAAAGCAATGGGGCTATACATGAGGGAGAAAGGAGTCAAGACAAAAATCCCTCAAGTGGAAACCTCCCCTCAGTTTTTCTTTCCTTTTTTTCTTGGCTACCGGGAAATCGTTTCATACGAATGCTAGACTACTCGGCCCACGAGACAGCTCGGCTCGGACAGCTCGGCCCACGGCGAGACAGCTCGGCCCAGTAAAACCGAGACAGCTCGGCCCAGTGTTAATTGCGAGACAACTCTGCCTTTCACAACCCTTATTTGCTTCGACAACATAAAAACGATATAGATGGCTATAGATGGCTATATTGATCATTTTGGAATCACTATGTCCCTATCTATTTATGTATCTATCTTTTCGTTTCATCAAACAAGTGACAATTCATTAACTGTTATTTTTCGTATTGATCATTTTGGAATCACTATGTCCCTACCTAACCTAACCTTACCTAACCTAACCATATTATATTTGTGTCATGGCTCATTATCAGGTCGTGCTTGGGACTACTCAACCACATTAACTAGCTCGTAACCAGGGAATTACTGAATATGGAATTAAATTCAGCCAATTAATTCTCAGTAGATATATTTTCATAATAATAAAGTTATTGTTTCGGACGTAGTAGTCTCGTCCTACCGTTTTCTTTAGTATACTGTGTGAGGGAGGGAGAGGATGAGAACCAAAGAAAACGTAAATTAAATGGGATACTCGTATTTTCCCCAATTCATGCCAGATACGTGAATACAATCCCAGTCGTAACTGTACAGTATTCCCCTCATGGCCAATTACCAAGACAAAAAACTAGTTCTAAAGTTAACAGAACCACTATTTAGCAGAGGAGCTGCTGAAATTTCACAAGTAAAACCAAGATTTGTTTTACAAGGCAATTAGATACATGCATGGAACAGTGTGAGGCTTGGTCACCCAGTGGCGGGTAATCTCCAAACACAAAACTGCAGTAATGCCCCTGCCTACGACACCACTTTGCTACCTCTAAGATCCACATGGGAGTGTTGAAAGCAGTAACCTACACTGCTTCCCACTACAGATCTTTATATTCTTACTGGCACCCCAGGCTATACTGTCAACCACGGTACCACCTGTTTTAAGTACAATCTGATAGCTTCAGGTTTGATTAGTATTATGAAATTAATTTAACCAGACTACTGCATAAGTTTTGGGCAAAACTCTCAAAGCCTGGCCTGATGGATTGGATCAGATTTTGGTTAGGAAACCGAGTTAATTACACTATAAACTAAGTGTGGAAGATAAGGGAAAGGTCGGGAATTGGATAGGATCTCAGCAAGACTTATTACCAAAACAAGCAAACTGAAGGCTCTATATCTGAAGCTTTATAGTTTGAAAAAGGGCATTCTCTGAGCTAGACAATTTCATATTTACAAAATAATGGTATTGGTAGGTATCCGTTGAAAACCTGCTCCATGTTTTGGTTCCCGGAAGTGTGCTTTCCATGCTGCATGATCCCTGTAGGCTGTAGCTTCTGTCAAATCCCTTAACTCTCCTTTTTCATATTTAGTTTCAGGTGTTCCGTGGTACAGTATTCCGAACCACTTTCATACCTCTAATGTGCTTCACCCAGTAATCCTTATTCATTTTCTCCTTATGGCCAAATCACAGCAATCTGACTGTACTTGTGTACAGGTCTCCCTCCCTATCCGATGCCTTAATTTACGATATTATTATAGGTTTTTATGAATTTCCGTTTGGGTTTTGGATGTTCTGAGAACGCGTCTCCATTTACCCCATTCATTTTAGGGTTTGCTATAAGACTTTTCTATTGAAGATCGGGTTTTCAGGAATATAACCCAATCATAAATTGAGGGAGACCTGTATATACATTACCTCACCAATACTCTATATCATGTCGCTCTTAAAACTCCACTCTTGTTGGTCCCTCTCTCCCGGAGGCATTACACATTCATCTCATCAAGCTCATTTCAACACGCTCAAATCTTTGGGCGTCTTCATTTGATTGCCCACATCTCACTAATACAGTAGAACATAATGGGCTGGTTGGCGATGGGCTGGTCTATCAGAGTGAGACCTGAGCGATCTCTGCCATACCCATAGCTTACTATGACTGTTCCTTTTACTTATATATTTTCTAGATCTCAATTGACGGAGTCTCTTCCGTGGATTGACCTCCCAATCTACCAAGATTGGAAGCTAAAGCGTCACATTATTCCTTTGCCCCTCAACTTTCTCTTCATAATTGCTGAGGGGCACAGGGCCCTGGGTGGGGCTTTGGTTTCCCGGGCGTTTACGCACCCTCTCAGCTCCCCGCCATGGAGTGGCTTCGGTCACCCAGGCTTTATTGTGGTCGGCAGGGAGGGTTCTGTGGGGGCGCTCGTTTATGGCCTTGGCCTTACTCGGGGCCTTGGGGCTGTTCGGCCAGGCAGCTTTGGGAACATCAACAACAACATAAAGAACAAATGTCTTGCATATGTAGCATATTACTTCCCCTTAGTGAGGAGGGTGAGACATCTCATTGTCAATAGTGGTACCAGTAGCCTCTTTAAGCGTTTTCCACTCACTTCTAACTTTTACAACTGAGGTACAGTATACCCACAACTCTGATCATACCCCCAAGCCATATTCATCAACACACTCCTGTGACACATCCCTAAAGCCAGCTTAACACAAGCAAGTTTGGCGGCTACATGTTTCGGAGCCTTGAATCAGCTACAAGTGATCATATAATTAGGATTGATTTGGCTGTTATTTTAATACCAAATTGGTTTGTCCTTTGATTAGGAGCTTAAAGATACAAAATACTATCATAATGCAAGAGAAATTGTAGACTAGATTTGAGCTACTTTTTTATTTGGATACTGTGGATCCGATACATTTGCCATTAAAGTGCTTGCGTAACACTGGCTTAATGTCGACTCTTTTCACCCTAAAATCAGCTTGGCAGTTCCCTTGGCATGTCTCACGGGTATACCAGTAATCAACCACAGCACTCAGACTGCCTCTCACACTGCTACACTTTATATATCCAACATTTGCACACATATGATAGTGTTTTTTTATACTCTTATTACATAGACTGCATGTTGTTGTTATTGTTATTGGCACACTCTCCTATCCAGGAGTTCTTCCTTTGAATGATGGCAGTTTTTTATTCCATTTATATATTTTTGTATTCCATTTATATATTTTTTCAATTTATTCACTATCGTCTTATTACTTAGTATTTTGTTTCTTCTCAAATGAATGATAGTATCCCTCCTTTTCAAAACTGTTCTTATAGTCACAGCACAAACTTCAGGTCACTCAAAATAAAATGGTTAGGTTCATGCTGAACCTAGGACCCAGATCACATGTTGGCCAGGAACAACTTCAGTCACTAGGTATGCTCAATGTCGCTGACAGGGCCAAACAAATCAGGCTCACTAATGCCTTCAAAATTTTCTATGACAGAGCTCCAGAGTACCTAAAGAATGATTTTGTTAAAGCAAATGAGAGGAGTGGAAATAATACAAGAAACAGGATGTTTAATTTTAAGGTCCCGAGAATCCAAGGACAGGGTAAGCAAACATTCTTCTTCACCGCCATCAATGACTTGAACGACCTACCCCAGTCAGTCCGTGAAAAGAGAACACTGTATTCCTTCAGACGTAGCCTGAAGGAACACCTGAACCGGACAGCTGCGAGAAGGGAGCACCAAGCTTATGTCTACTACTAAATGCGACATAAGAGATAGACAAACCAAACTGAAATGATTACTGATTACGGATTACTGATATTTACTATAGGATGTAAGGTATCTTAAAATAACCCCCTAGAAATACTTTCTCTAAAGTATCTATTTCTTTATCCTCCCCATTTTCCCCAGCTAACCTAATCCCACAAGGACCCCAATGGAAATACGCCTAACGGCCTTATTGGGCTATCCTTAGTTGGAATTATGCAAGGCTGGTACATGTCTTATTTGTAACAAAGTATGTGGTACCAACTCTGTAATTGCTAACTGAATAAATATTATTATTATTATTATTAGTCTCTGCTACCCTTTTCAAGTAATTTTGTTCAAATATTTCCTTAGAATTTTCCCTGCCTCTCAGATCTTTGTAGGTCTTCATATGATTTGCATGGTCAGATCCCCCTCTTTAATGCAGTGCCACCATCCACTTCATTCACCTTTATCTTTGATTTACCAACATTAACTCAGACAGAATTACAGTAATAATAATATACCATTTGTATTATTTAAGATTTATTATTTACAGAAACTTATATAGAAATAAATATGTTTACAAGTTACATTTCATTGCTACTGTATTAGGTTCATATATAATGACTTCACTATTTTTGTAAATTCTACTGTACTGTACTTAAATAATTAGTTTCTAGAGTTCATGATTAATACCCTTATAATCGACATATTTTACAGTACAGTAAGTCAGTATTCAGTGAAAGAGATAATCATGAATAACTTAATAATCTGCTAATAGAAAATAACACCTTAGATCATATTCGGATGTGTATGTTAATGAAATTAAATTATAGATTATAATAGAAACTCATGACAGTAAAGTATAAAATAATCTTGCATAATTTTTATCTAGAGGAAATAAAATGTAAGCATTATGATATTTTCTGTACATAGACAATATGAATAATTGAAATTGACGCTTAATAGAATAGATAAAAAAGTATTAGCGTTAGAGATTATGTACATTGGATAGCCTTCACAAGTTAAAATATAAAAACTTTCAGAAGAAAGCGATACTGTATATTGCATCATACATAAGCAAATCATATCAGTACTAGCTGTACTGCCACTAAATTGAATGGTTACAATTTTTCGGGTTACTTTAGATAGTGCTTCTGCTGGGGTGCCATCTTGTGTGCTGGGTTAAACAAGTGCTGCCTCACTTCACCTGGCCTCACCGTACCCGAGGCAGAAGGAATGAGAATATTAAGGAGATGAGAACTAGCCGAGAGAGGGAGGTAGGGCTCCTGGCAGTAGATGGCAAGGAAGGAGGCTGGGACTCGGTAGCATTCGCCTCTCTCCTCCTCCTTTCCTGAGTATGAGTTTTGTCATTATTGAGGAATGTTGGTTGGTGTTGAGTTAGTGTTGACCATATATCTTTCAGGATGGTGAGATGAGTTTTATTAACCTCTGATGTGTGACTGGGTGTTGGTTGAGGTGTATTTGCTGGGCGGGTTGGAGCATAAGCTTGTGCTGGTGCAGGAACCACAACTGGACGAGGGGCAGAGCCAGCAGCGTGATGGCCTGGGGTTGGTGGTAAGGGAGGCAGGGTCACATTTGGACGGCGACGTATGGGACGGCGCTGACGGCTGAATTGTGGTAGATGTGGTACCTGGCAGGAACTGGTGGTGGTCGCTCTCCATGATAGGGACCAACACGTGGTCGATTGGTGATGGTGGCGGTGGATCGGCGATTACCATCCGACAGCCGAGGAGGTGCAGGAAGAGATTCAGGGGAGAGGGGACGACCATCTGAGGTGAAGACCTGAGGCGAGGCAGACCGACGGCCTGGGGGCAGTTGCAAGAGAGGCTGAAGCATGTCAGGCCCTAATGGTCGTGGTACTGGCACTGCTAGGTCATCAGGGAGTGGCACTAAAGCCGCCACTAACCTTCGGGATGGGGAATTCTGACCACTATCCCATTCATGTTGTGGACGACCCATTCGTGCCACACTCCCCAATGGCCCTGCATGTCCAGTGTGGTGTGGGTGAGTGATCTGGGTTGAGAAAGGCTTAGCATTCCGGTTAGGCTTTAGCGGCATGTTAGAGGCAGCACCACCAAGCAGGGGTATTACAGGAGCCATGGGAACAGGTAGCGGCAGAGGATGAGCCAGGCCAGCCCTCATAACTGCTGATTCGTGTATTATGGGATTAGGCATCCGCACCTCACCTTCCTGCTTCTCACCCTCGTCCAGAAGAATGTGGCGGTGAGCAAATCTTTTTGTGTGCATAGCTGTACGAGGGCCAGCTGGAAGGGGAGGTGGGGCTACCAGGTGGTGTGGTGGAGGCTGGTGTGGCGAACGTGTCAACTGTAGTGGGGTGCCCCGGCCAAATGGAGCTGGTCGAGGTGGGCGTGGCGCTCGGATAGGCATCATGTCAGAAGAAGACACCTCGAAGGCAAGTAGTGGCCCAGGTGGAGCTAGCTTGATGGGTCTGAAGTCTGACTCATATACTACTGACTCTGGGTCAAACCCAAAGTTCTGGTTGAAAGTCTCCCCCAAAGTCACCTGAGAGTCATGGGGCAAGGGGGTCCTAGGGGGCAAGGGGGTCCTAGGGGGCAAGGGATTCCTATTGGGCAAGGGGGTCCTCGGGGGTAAGAAGGTTCTGAGAGGCATTGGAGTCCTGGGACCTTCAGAAAACTGTTTAATTTTCTTTACAGGGAATCTATTTGGGGATGAAATATGACTGGACGGAGTTACAAGAATGGATGGACTAGTAGGGATTGGCTGGTATGGTGAGGAACGTCTGCTGGATGACTGTTGTGGAGTGTTGGCTGGGGGGTTGGAAAATGAAGGTCTAGTGGAATGCACATTAGATTCTAACTTTCTCCGAGGATGTTGGTGATGTGATTGGTGTGAAGTAGGTGGTTGTCTGAGTTTCTGCTGGGTTTTTACTGATTGATCAGATGTAGGACGTGCATTGAAAGGATGGTCAGGTTTGGAATGCATCCTTGGAGGTTGTCTGGGTGTTGGACGTGGCTTAGAAGACGTACTAGAAAGGGGTCGGGTTTGAGTGGGCACAGTGGGGGGTGAGGTAAGAGTAGTTGTAGTAATTTTGGGAGGTGTAAAGGTAGAAGGTTGTGTAGGACGTAATGATGTTTGAGGGGACTGGGGAAAAGGTATAGAGGACTGAGGAAATGGAGAAGATGGGTATTGATTACGAAGAGGGGTAACTTGATAATCCTCTACATACTTATCTGCTCTGTTTTTCATTTCATGCCTTTTGTCATTCTCATCCTCCAGCACACTTCCTAGATTAGCAAATGCAGATGCATTTACCACCGCAACTGAGCTTTTTAGTTTGGGTAGCTTTGGGAACGTAAAGCCAGGAGCTCCAAGGGGTATATTATGGGTAGAGAAACCAGATCTAGGGGGCAGGGGTTGTGGTGGGAGAAGGGGACGAGGTGGGGGCCCTCTCACCGGTGCCCCTAACCCCCCAGAACCCATGTCAAAGGTAAAGTGTTCAAAGTTGTCCATAAAGTCACCCGGAAAATGGGGGAAGTTAAAGTCCTCTGGGAATCTGTGGTTAGATGGTCGCTTCAGTGGCTTCGGTCCGACTTTCCCATGGATCCGATTAAAGTGTGGGACAGTAGGGGGGGCCTGAGGGGGCCGAAGTCCGTCATCCTCATAGTCAATGTAGTCATTGTAGTAGTCATAGTCTGAAAAGTAGTCTAGATTAGTCTTTAAGATCAGTTTAGGATTGTCCAAATCTTTCAATGGTAGGCTACTGTACTTTTAATTGATTAATGTATATATTCTGTACAGTTTACTAATTATGATACCTATTTAAAACTATTTCACAGTCAAGCAGTTGAATTATCTATATGTAATAAGCCAATAATAGTCTGAATAAATGACAGATAAATGAAGGCGCGCTGTAGAGACAATTTTAGAAATATAGACCTAGGCCTACATGTATTTCATAGTCTTATAAAAAGAAAGGCATTTCCATATTAAATGTTATATCTTAAGTCCCAATAAAGTCTTTATTATGACTAATGATAACCACGACAGTAGATTATGCCAAAAGAATTGTTATAAGAATATATTTTTATAAGGCTATGCCTCTCCTTTAAAATGAGACTACAGCCAAAAAAAATGGTGCATATTGTGAATAGACAGCTTATTGAAGATCATTTTAGAAGAAATTACAGATTATGAAGGATAAATAAGTTGCTGGTCAATTAGCAACTCAACATAATACAGTATAACTACATTGCACTACAAACCTGATTTAAGGAAATTTTATGTAATCTATTAGTAGAAACTTCACTAAGAGCCCTACATATGAAAATGTGAGCATTTAAACTAATGAAGCAGACAGACTATTGAAGAAATATTTTAAGTACAGTACATGATTACTTAAAACAATTACTTTTATAAATACCATACTTACCTATCCAAGTGAACCAAGGAATACTTACAGAATATTGTACAGATGTGATAACAGGTGGTTAAAGAGCTTCACTACACACCTGTCAGAAGTGTCTCGCATCTGTGCTTACAGAGGAACTAAAGAGGGATGATGTGTCAAGAGGGAAAGATTATCTTGCTGAAACAGTGGCTGGTTAGAAAAATAATAGTTTATAATACTGATAAATAGAGAGCTAATGAAATTAAAGTTTGTTGGGATAGTGGTGAGAATCTTTGTGTCCCACTCAGTGGGCTCAAGTTCACACCAAGCTCAGGTCACTGAAGGTTTTTCACAACACTGCAAGCTCTTTCGGTTTGACGGTTTCCCTTGAGCAAGGGGATGAGGAAATGGGTTAGCCTATAGGTGTTCCTGCTTTGCAGCTTATACCTGGCCAACACAAGGCCTTGATCTAGGGGACTGTCCAATTTGGGGCACTCAGGGCTCTAGTGGGTTAAATCACTCCCTTGTGGGCAACACTCAGCTAGGATATTTAAACCTTCTAACCTTTATGTACTAAGAAAGAAAATGCAACTGTATAATGAATGCTTAAAAATTAAAATAATCAGTGTTACAGCAAGTGAAAATAACTGTGTGCATTAAATCTTGAAGAGTGAAAAGTACTGTACATAGCTTTTAAAAATACCAATCGGATAAGTAATTTGCATTCCTTTAAAGTAACAAAATTATTTCCTATTCACATTCCATGTAGCCTACAGCAGATGCTTGAATGCATGAAACATTTTTAAAGATATAAAAATGTTGATAAAATTACAAATCCCTTTCCAAATTGTCATGCAAGTCAATTTCAACCTCGATAATTAACTACTTGCGAGTTTGAGGCTATAAGGAAGTACAAACTGTGGACATTGATATTTAATAGATATACTGTACAAAAGTATGTGGTAATACTGTACATTAATAGATATACGAAAATAAGTGGTAATACAGTAATTATTTTCATTTTTATTAATGTACACTACAACCATATTTAAGCTTGTATATTGGCTAATTATTGAAGTACTGTACTGTATAAAACTTGAACTTCCATATACTGTAGTTTGAAACTCTTAAGTGGTCATTTGTGGAGCAAGTAAAAAAATAGGAATCAGCGTCATGTCTAGTAAGCCGAAGGTCAGGTCACATGCTCGAGCAAAGTCCAGAGGAAAATACGTCCAAGTCAACGTAAAGAAAAGTACTGTATAGAGAAACGGTCAGTGAGTAATGGCCATGTCAGTCAAGTCATGTCAGTCTACCGGTATATTTTGTCTTCAAATATTTGTACTGTAATTCTCTTTTTCCAAATGATGTTTTTTTTACCACCATGTTCTCCCTGCTCAAGAGCTGGGCTAAGGTGGGTGCCCGGATTACAGGGACTTCAGTGAACTGTTGCCACAAATTGCTAGACCGCGATGTTCACCAACAACACTGGCGTCTGACAATAACACACTGGCTGGCCCGAGACTCGAACCATCAACCTCACAGTTTGCAGGAGAGTGCTCTACCAACCGCGCTACGGCCTGTGGCAATTATTTTTCTTTATTTTTGGTTATATGATCCGTGTTTCTTGTTTTTGTAATCTATGTATTTTTCTTAAGGCTACTGCATTACTGCTACAGCAAACTCCAAATGTCAGTGTTCGTTAGTTTGTACTTGTGTTGCTTTCATTCCAAGCCTTAGTTATAACATCTTGCTTGTTAGAAGTTATGGGTAAACTGAAACAATCTGACATAACAATTAATGTCTTTTAATTGCAATGACCTCAAGATGCTATTTTAATAGATCTGTATGGGTGAAGGGGATTGAAGTGTCAATGTATAAATCAATCAATAGTTTACCAAAAAAAAAAAAAAATTGCTCAAACACCAAATACACTGAAGTTACTATAACTTCCCTCGACTTTCCTCGTATGGGTTTAATAGCCGACGACTTATTTTACTGTATTTGTTTTCACATAGAAGTGTCGGGTTAATGTCACTCTCGCTAGATTTCACTCAAATTATAATCTTATCAGTAAACTATTGATCGTGACCGTACTGTGCTTAATTTTCAATTATGACACAATACTGTATATCTTTACAATGACTTGCTTAGTCAACCAATTTTATTTTTTGTACAGTACTGTATAAGGACTTTTACAGCAAATACGGTTATTAATGTTTAAATATGACGCTCCAAGCCCCGTCACACTAAATCATTTGTTTACTCATACAAGTGGATGTAAATGTTCTGTTGTGGAAACATGAAGAACCAGTTTTTCTCTTTGCTTATAAAAGCCCCAAATAAGCTGTGTGTGTGATAACCAGATCTTTTAACCCCTTCAGCATGATGGCATAATTTTAATCTTATTCTGGTTACCATTACACAGTTTGCGGTACTTATAATCTACCTCTAGGACTCAAAAGGTAAATACGATCTCAATAAACCCTCTAAATAACATACTGTAGGTCCTTCTTAAACGGCATAAAATCGTAAAAATTTAGCCAGAATAAAAAGCAAAAAGACATCATCGTGGCAAAAGGGTTAATCCATGAATCCTCTGAAGCGAGTGTTTTCCTGACTAACCAATATTACTAGCTATTGTATGGTAATGCAGATACATTTCTCTGCACTATGTTTCATTTTTTAAATATTTTTGATATTGCCTTTATCAAATCTACTGTTTATGCTTTGAAAGACAAAATCTGCATCCAAATCACACTAATTATGTAGAAAATATTTAGTTTATTTGGTTATAGACTAATAGAATCTGGATTAAAAGAACTTCATCTGTACCGTATTTTTTCAATGTATAATCCCAAAATTTCTAGCTTATTTTTATTCCTAGTGCATACTGCAGCTTAGTTGGGCATTCATTACCTGAAGCGTATTTAAGTTAAGGGGAGGTTTTCCGGGCCCTCTTCTCGCTCATGTTTAGCCCCCATTAGTTTTAAGATTTTAAGAACTTTTGTGCAATCTAGGAGGAACCAGAATTTTTCTACCGAAAAATGCACACATTTATCTCTATGTTGGGTCTTGGGGGAATTTTTGTTTAAACTTCATGGAGGTCTAGGGAGCAAGCCAAAAACCTCCCCTTAATTAGAGGATAATTTCAATGTTATTTATCTTCTTTTTAATAAGCTCAAATTTCTATTGGCTCTGACAACACTTCATATCGGAGGCCAAATTCTCAACTTTTATACTGAAAAAGGGCACTGTGAATAAACTTTTCCTATTAAATAACTGACTTGACCAGAGTTTATGGAGCCAGTGTCAAACGGGCACTTTTTCCGGCAATTTTCTATGAGCAAGTTCTGGGTGTGGTGTCCCGAGTTCGAATCCCGGGAGGATCATATGCTGTCATTAATTTATTCAAGTACATTGGGGTTTGTAATGGAGGATTAATGTTAAGAATGGGGTGTTAAATTTCCCATAATATTTTGAAGTTCCTTTGCATTGCAGTCGAAAGCTAGACTGAATATAAATTATGATAGATAGCTGAATTCTGATAAAACATGAATTCAGAAACCGCCAGATTCCAATTACCCATAAAACTTGCCGGAAAAAGCGCTCGTGTGACACCGGCTATAAGGAGAAAAGGAAAAGTACAGGAAAAGATTAAACACAAGATAAAACCATAAAGAGATGATTTTGTAAATATTATCCATTTAAACGAAATTCCATTGTGTGAATACAGTACCTTTACCAAATCTATGTGGTAGCCCTTTTGTAAGCAGCACCGATAGCAAAAGCCGCGTAAAATAGCAAGGGGAAGGTGGGTGGGGGGAGGTGAATAAAACACATTAAATAAAGATACATCACAAGAAAAGGAGCTATAGGAAACAACCCCTTTCCTTAATGATTAAAACATATGATTCATTACTCATAGAACAAAGCACAAATAATCACATAGTACAAAAATATGCATATAATAAGAAAAACCAGCATAAAACACCCAGAGTAATGAAGACTATTATTCAATGGACATTCATATGTATATATTTTCTAAGTCGATATATTATAACTTGATCACAAGCAGTGCTGATTTATACAACAAGATGAGAGATGTGTGATAAATGCATGAATGAAACAAAGCTGATAGTAGTGGTAACAGGACGATTTGGACAGTAACCCCTTGAATACCACGATTCCATTTTCTTCTGGCTATCATTGAACAACTTTTTGCAGATTAGGAAGGATATCGAGGAGCTGGTGGTACCCGCCTTTCAACTCTATCATCCCTGCTCCGTCCAACGCAATAACCCAAGAGTTAACTGGCTTTCACAATCCTTATTCTACTCTACTGGTAAACTCAAGTAATTCTTTATCCCTTCTTATGACAAACTCCTTTAAGATCTGTGCATCCAGGCAGTTTGACTATAATGTACCTTGAATTTGGCTATCTATCACTCTTTCAACTTTGACGAACTTAAATGATTGGAAGCCTTGCCTTTTATTTCCTCTCATTTAGAGGTAACAAAACTAAAACAATAAAAGTACGAGATAGCCTTTCCTAAGCTGTAGGAAATTGCCTCAAGTCAGCCAGATAAGTAAAAATAAATCATCGTAGTGAAGGGGTCGACAGCAAGAAGACTCGAGGAAATAAACTTAAATCGTCAACTTTTTCAAGAGCACATTACACTGGTTTTATTGTGAATGAAGATTATTAACTTTAGAATCTCTGAATAGTTTGTAATGCGAGTGCTGTTGAAACTACTGAAGTAAAATTACTGTATAAAACTCTAATAATCAGAAGTGTTTTTGGGGCACTGAATACTGTAATGATATTTTTAAACTATGAAAAGGGGGAACATAAATCTGCTAATGTTCATACTGTAGGATGATATGATTGTCATATTAACATAGCAAGATTTGGGTCTATATTTTTTCAAGATCTGCTTCTTCTAGCCTTCATAATTTAGGTGGAACCGTGCTCCAAGTTTGTAAGCAGTCTAGCAGTCTACGGAATTTGCAGTACAGTACCAGTAGTTTAAGTGGAATTATTTCACTATAAAAATACAATACAAATGTCTTAGTATACTTTTTTGGAGTAAAATTGTATAGCAGCCCATTTAAATTTATTTCCTTTCATCTTCCTATTGTTTTCTTTAACAGAACATGACAGAACATCAAGAATGAAAACAAGTCACATTAGCAATCACACATTCAGGTATAAAAATAATCTTTTCCAACCCATAAGTAAGACCAAAAGTATACAGTATATATATACAGTACTGTATATACTGCATAAAGTGTACAACTGGGATATCAATATATACTAGTATGTAGCTAAGAATATATACTGTAATGTTTGAAAAATATACCAGATATTCTCACTTAATGTCAATATTTTAAGAGAAACTGCCTCGACAAATTACAAAACTATTATGGACGGTATGGACCTTAATTTGCCGAGTAAAAATATGGATAAAGAAAACTGAACTAAGAATTCACTTGGGACTAAAACCAATTAGTGTACCGCAGTAATTTCTGGGCATAGGTATATCTTTAATATAAGAATAATAACCTTGAAACATAACTATTATATTCTTGTGGATTGTGTGCTTTTATTTCATAAATTTTAATTTTAGTAAGCATTATTTCCACATACTGTAGTGATTTTGATAAGTTATTTTACCTTTATCTTGTATCGTCCCAATTTTGGTTTGTTTAGTTTGCAAGTTTTACATTATAATTTATGGTTAGTTACATCAATTATAATAACACAAATTGGTTATAGCTTATGTGAGAATATTCTGGCTTTATGGTAACCCCCAAAATTGTTAGTCATTCATTAGAGGCCAAACAGAAAAATCTACTATCCTTGTGTTATTCGTAATTTGATGTTCATTAAACGGTAATAATACCTATCACTGGATGTGACAAACACTTCTTACTTGATAATATAGTAAAGTGAATCTTTAAATTATGTAGTAAAATCTGCAACATAAAAGAAACAAAAAATCATATTTAACATTGAATATCTATTAGAACAGTGCACAACGACAATACTTTGACATTTGGTTAGTCAATACTTATTAGTATAACACAGTAACAATATAACACTGCAATTAGTATAACTGTCCAATATGGATTAATTAAAGACTGATACACGACAATTAATGATAGCTCAATGTTTACAATAAAAAATGAAATCCAGTTCAAAATAGAAATAGAGTAAAGTAAGAAGCGTGTCAACCCTCCTAAAATGAACTATATCCTACTCAACCTCTAATTATGAGGTAGAGTTATCATGGTAACTTCACTATAGGCAGCCATTTTGCTACAGAATCTGGAAATTTAACTAATGCTGGCCAATCCACTTAATACGAGAGTAAAGTCAGATTCAAAAGTTTAAATACAATGTTGAAGATATAATGTGGGACCTACAGTATTTCCTTTGCAGTCCTTGAATGTCTTTAAGTACTGTACTGTACTAATTGAAATATGAAAGATTTACTGGAAGGTAATCTGACGAGTTCCTGTGCATTAGGTTACTAAAATTGTACCTAGTTTGATATTAACTTTTAATATAATTACTAAAAAATTTAATATTCAAATTAAGTGACTTCAGCTAATTTCTAGAAAGAATCAGATGAGGAATTTAGTAATGCACAAATCACAGTACAAAACTGCAATTACAATAACACAAACTCCAACCATAGAAGATGTGGCACCAATAAAGTATAATGGATGTTTGAAAATTACCCAAGGTTGTAGTTGAACTGTTGAATCTGCTTATACGTCTTTTAGAACATCCTAACTCTGCTATAATTCAGGTGAAGATCTATACAGTCATGCTTCTGTATATTCATCCTATGTGCATGCCTCTATTGAGCCTATACAGTAGTACAGTACTAGCTAAAGTAATTTAACCCCTTCTGTACCGGCGACGTCTTTTTTATTATATTCCTGATAGATTTAGACAATTTTGTGCAGCTTAAAAAGGATCTGTGGCAGTATAAAAGGTAAAGTGAGCTAGATCGAAGCCTTTTAATTGCATGAGACCCTTGTGAAACTGAATAAAATTGTAAAATTGTAGCCAGAATAAAGTTAAAAGGGGCGTTGCCAGTACAGAAGGGGTTAAACATTACCATTTATAGGAACAGATAATATGAATGTTGGGATCTGTAGCATCACAAGTTGCTCAGGAGTCTTATTTTATGATTTTTTTTTTTTTTTTTTTTTTTCCTAGACGCCGTAATTCCAGAGAACTTTAGGCGTTTGTCACAAATCGCTAGGTCAAGTTGCCCGGGCTTGACAACTACCAATAACATTTTGACAGTGCGGCCTCGATCCGCCGACCCTTTGATCAGCAGCCGACGCTCTACTGACTATGCCATGGCTTGCAACTTGATAACTAGCATCAAACATATGACATAGCATTTAATAGCACATTTTAATATAGTAGCATAAACAATACTATGCAATCATTTAGCAACTGAAACAGATAAGAAATGTGTAAATGATTGTAAATAGATTGTATATAATGCAAACTAAACATAAGCTGGTCTTTAGATAGGTGATAATTTTTGTATTTGTTTTCACTTTGACGATCTCAAAATAAAGAACTTGACAACAGAGGCAGCCCTTGACAGGGCCGCCTGGAAAGCTGTCATTTAGGACGTGAGACTGTAACCACATTCTCTGTGGACGAAATAGTCTTTAAACTTGTATGTATATGTATGCATGTACCAGCATCATATGTATCATAAAGTAAAAAAATCAGATACATACAAACAATTTAAAGACCGAATAATCCATAAGAAGTATGGTTTCAGTCTGAAGTCACCGTAAAATTACCCTGTCAATGAGGAATTATCAAAATATGGGTGACCATACCAATTAATCTTCCTGGAAGTTTTGCCAATATTCTAAACATAAAATTGAAATTTGATGTTTATAAAAAATACAAACTAAGCTCACAATAATTTTTTGACCACTGTAATCAATTAAAGATTGAGCAACTGAAAATTATAAGCTTATGACAATATCCTATTTAGAAGATCAGAGTTTATACCAGGACTAATCAAGAATAACTTTAATCTCACTATTGATTGCTGACACCTCAGGGCAGAGAAATAATGTGAGAATATTGAAAGTATAACAGCATCCTATAAATACAAGATTGAAAACAAATACAAATCAGAATAACTTCAAATTTTGCTATAAGTATGTGACTACCTGTAAGCAATATCATTAAAGGGACGGAAATACTGTACTGTAATGAATTTTGTATAGTACAGTACTGTATTGAATTTTGTTGATGGGACTGGATACTGTTTTACTGTAATGAAGTTTGTATAGTACTGAATATTGTTGGGGGCTGAGAAATATTGTAATGAATTTTGTATACTACAGCTGTATTTAATATGGTTGAAGGGACTGAGAATTATATTGAGATTACTGAATTATATTGTTGTTATTGTTGAGTGAGCGTACCTGGTTGGCCGGCCCCTGGCTGAACCACGGTGGCCGACTGTACCGACCCAGCCGCCTGCAACTGCTCAAAGTCGCACCGGTCCAGAACGTGAATCTTCCACCCCAGGAAACGATGGGTGTAGCACTGGTGGAAATAAATATATATCGTTAGGTCTATAAAAACAAGTAATTTGGTAATGGTCTTACATTTGTAAATATTGTAGCAACACTACAGATTCTATGCAGGGGGTCAAACCAAGCCATTATTTATATATACAGTATACCTGTACTGCATATATATTTTGTTTTAACCATCTCAGTTCTGAGTAAGTTTTTTTTAGTTTCCATGGACAGGTGACACACTGTCTGGGGCTGCTAACGTTTTTTCATTGTTCCCGTTCACCCATCTATGAATATTTGCCAGATACCTCCACATATGGACTAGTAGACCAGATATATCAAGTTCTAAATGGACACCATGGCATCTTTCGTGTGGTTTTACCGAATTTCGTGCAGGGCATAAGGACGCCATGGCGTCCTTACAGGCGCCAGGGCAAAAGTAGCTCAGGACGCCATGGCGTCCATACGTGCACGATAGGGTTAATATGGATGAAGGAGACAAAAGGCTAAGCTGCCTGTAACAAGTGGGGCTAAACACGAGGGAGAAGGGGGACCAGAAAAACTACCCATCTCCCCTTAAGCCACCCACCTGGTAATAGACTTCATCAGGAGTGTTAGCATCAGGAGTCCACTGCAGAATACCCGGCTGACCAGGTTCACACTGTAGATCAAGGGTGCGCTGGTACCCTCCGAAGGATTCAAAGTCGTCCGCTGGGAAATTGAGGTCCTGCGACCATTCACAAAACCGACCGCTCGCCGTGGGCACAGGATTACCCTGTCTGTCCTGACCCACTCCCGCAAACACTCGAACACTCTGCAAAGGATTCACATATAAGTAAAATAAACTACAGTATTATAATGTAAAACTTGCAAAATGAACAAACCAAAACTGGGACGATACAATATAAAGTCAAAAGAACTTATCAAAATTGCTATACATACATACATACATACATACATAAAATTTTAAGACGGAGTGTTCCACACATAAGTGCAGTTTCAGTCTCTTGTCCCAATAACACTTTAAGCAAATAAAAAAATGAAGTATTGTAAAAGAACACAAAACCACCACATAGGGTGTACATCACTACATGAGCAAGTTAATCTGTTTCCCAAGCAAACTAATCGTACATACAACAACGCACTATCGTCACATTAAAAGAATTAGTAAATTTGGGATAACCGATATAATGCCCCAAAGTAGAAACTGAATGTTTAAAGATTTGTTATAGAATATATGGTTTGATAGAGTGAAAAAAAGAGTGAGAAACAGCAGAAGATAAAAAAACAGGAACAAGGTAACAAGATGAGTTTATGGAGAGTATGGATAAATAAAGGGCATGAAAAAAGAAAGATAGAAGAGGTAATAGGAAAAAGTCTAAGGGGAAGTAAAAGAGAAAGAGAAGGATAGATTAATTAAATCATAAATTCAAGGGGCCTAAGCATCCAGGAGGGATAGAAGATAAAAATTCATATTTTTTCACCAACCAACTTTACTTCTAAACTCAATTAATGAAATCAACAAATACATGTGGCACTCCAAGGACTCGAACCTAGGATACTCTCACCAAAATTCCGTGCAGGTACTGTACGGGGGTTAAAAAATATGTGAAGAGTTTATTTAGCGGGACTACATATCTGCTTATGAAGTGTTTGTGGACATTTGGAGAGAAGTTCTAATCTCAGATACTTATAGGTTCCCAGTCTAGTTGTATACCGACTGATATGCTATAAGTTGAGGGTGAATACTGTACCTAACTTTTAGATCTATTTAGTAATGCAGCATTAAGAACAACGCAATAAGATGACCTCGGTTAATAATAAGTCTATCCACTATGCTCTATTATGCTCATAATGCTATAATGATGTGGTAGGTGTGGGCAACCAGCATCTATGCTCTTTCAGATACTCCTACCATGTTAATCATCACAGCTCTGCATAAAGTGACAAGTAAAAACAGTATCCCCTGGTAACTGTTTAACAAAGCTGGAAGCTGAATCGTATAACCAGAGGAGGTGGGACTCAATAAATTAGCCAGCAACTCAACCTTTCCTTGGGCTCGCAGTAGTCCCCTTTATCCTGCCTCATGACAATTCTTGGCTACAATGCACAGATTTTTTACCACAGACCATAGTGCGGTTGGTAGAGCGCTCGCCTGCAAACTGTGAGGTTGACGGTTTGAGTCTCGGGCCGGCCAGTGTGTGTTATTGATAGACGCCAGTGCTGTTGGTAGCCGGAGCGGTCTATCAATCTGTGGCAACTATTAACTGAAGTCCCTGATCATCAGGGCACCCACCCTAGCCCAGGTCTTGAGCAGGGAGTGCACGGTGGTAAAAACCACATCATCATCAGTGACTTTGCCCCCTAGAGACTGTAATGTGGCAAGGAGGTTAGGAAAATATAAGAAGGGCGAGATGAGACCACTAAGAGTGGAACTAAAGTTTAGATCAACAGCAGAAGCAGTAGCCAATGTGAACTGGAAATTAAATTCGACAGAGCTGAATTATATAAGGGTAAAAAAGGACCTAAGTGTAGAAGAACGAGAACAGTTAAGGGAACTCCAAGCTAAGGCTGATGAAGAGAATGGAAAGTTGTCTGAAGAGCAAAAGAAGATTTTTTTTTTGGAGAATAAGGGAAGGGCAACTAAGGAAGTGGTATATCAGGAGCCACCAAGAACCGAAAGTAAGAGGAGTGATAGGGAAAGAGACAGAGACAAGTACGAAGTCAAAGCAAGGAGACGGAGCGAGAGATAATGCAGGGAGCAGGGGACCGGAGAGAGAGTCAGGATGTGGTGGAGAAGGTGGAACAGAGGGAGAGAGAGGGGGTATGGGAGGGGGAGGGAGGAGAATAGAATTAGCAGGGGAGGTGGAACTGGGTCAGGGAAGGGATGGAGGAGAAGGTGAACCTGGTAGGAGGCAGAGAGGGAAGAGAAACTAGGAGGTGGATTCAAATACACTGTGCTGCTACTACACTAATATAGATTGAATAAACAGTAAAAAGGTAGAGTTAGATGATATATTAAGAAAAGATCAACCACAGATAGTCTGTTTGACGGAGACAAAGCTGAACCAGGACTTTGACAGCAACATAGTGTTTAGTGAAGGATATAATATATGGAGATATGATAGGAAGGGTAAAAGGGGAGGTGGAGTGGCAGTATTAGTTAAGAACCCTATGACAGCAAAGCACGTGGAGTTAAATAATGAAAAGGCAGAAATAATGGCAGTTGAACTCAATGATATAGAAGGAAAAAAGCTAGACATAGCAGTAGCTTACATGCCACCAAAGACCAGAGCATGGAGGGAGTTGGAGTTTGAGGAGATGGTAGAGGATATGATTCAGTCGTTGAGAAGATTGCTTTTAAGGAAGAATAGATTGATCTTGGTAGGAGATTTCAACTGTAGTGAGGTTGATTGGGAATCGGGAGATGCAGGGCCAAATCAGAGATCTTAGGGAAGTCGGCTAGTGGAGTTGGTTACGGAAAATGTACTTGCACAACATGTGAAGGAAAATACAAGAATGAGGGGTAATAACGAACCTTCTAAACTCGATCTGATTTTTACAAAAGATCCTCACGAAATTAGTGATATAAACTATCTATGTCCTGTAGGTAAAAGTGATCACCTATTACTAAAATGGAAGTTGACCTCGAGTAATGCCAATAGATTAGACAATAGCTACATAAATGACAGATTAAATTATAGTAAAGCTGATTATGTATCCTTGAAAAGATATTTAGAGGGAGTAGATTGGGATCTAATTTTGAAGGAACAGGACGTACAAGGTAAATATAGTAGATTCCTCGAAATTTATAGAGTAGGAACCAATCTGTTTGTCCCAAGATATAAAACTGGAAATTTTACTAAGCAGAAAGATTGGTTTAACTTGAAATGCAAAAGAGCTTTGGGTAGGCGTGATGCAGCTTGGGCTAGATTAAGAAGAAGGAACACAGAGTAATCGGAATAAATATAAACAGGAGAGGAATAGATATGTTAACATAATTAGGCAAGTTAAAATAACTATGAGAAGAACATAGTAAATAAATGTGAAAGTGACCCTAGATTATTTTATAAATATATAAACAGTAAGTTGAAGGTAAAGAAACAAATTACTAAATTAAGAGTTGATGCTAGGACGTATGAAAATGTATCGGACATGTGTAAGGTAATGAATAACAAATTGGGGTCAGTTTTTACTAGAGAGGAAGGTTTTGACGAACCACAGGCGGGAGTACTGGAGAGTGGTCTTAGTAAGATTGAAATAACTAGAGATGAGCTGTTATCTGCGATGAGAGGACTTGAAGTAAGGAAAACTATGGAACCGGATGAAGTGTCTGCCTGGGTTTTAAAAGAGTGTGCAGAGCAATTAGTGGAGCCAGTGAGGGACATAATTCAAGCTTCCTTAGATAAAGGACAGGTTCCTGTTGAATGGACAAGAGCTAATATCATTCCGATATACAAGAATGGAAACCCTGAGGACCCTCTAAACTATAGACCAGTTTCACTTACTAGTATTGTATGCAAGATTTGTGAAAAGCTAATTAGGAAGAGATGGATGAAAATGTTGGAGAGAAAGAAGATAATAACCCCAAAGCAATTTGGATTCAGAGAAGGGACATCTTGTGTTACCAGTTTGCTATGTTATTACAGTAGGGTGATGGATGTACTCCAAGAAAGAGGCGGATGGGTGGACTACGTCTACTTAGACCTTTCCAAAGCATTCGATAAGGTACCACATAAGAGATTGTTATCTAAGCTTGAGACGCTAGGATGTGTCAGGGGGAGTTTGCTGAAATGGATGGAGAGCTATTTAACAGATAGGGAAATGAGGACCAACATTAGGGGAACTTACTCATCGTGGCGGAAAGTTGAGAGTGGTGTGCCCCAGGGATCTGTGTTGGCACCTCTCATGTTCCTTATGTACGTGAATGACCTGCCGATAGGCATAAATTCCTACATGTCAATGTTTGCAGACGACGTAAAAATTATGAGACAAATAACAAATAAAAGTAGTTGTGAGGAGCTGCAAGGGGATTTAGATAAAATATACGAATGGAGCACCAAGTGGAAAATGAAATTTAATATAAGTAAATGCCATGTGTTAAATATGGGAAGAAGTGTGAATAGACCAAATTGGGAGTACAGGATGGGAGACAATATAATTAGCAAGGCCGAAAAAGAAAAGGATTTAGGGTTGATTATACAAGATAATTTGTCGCCAGAGAAACATATTAACAAGCTCTTTAGCGGAATGTATGCAATGGCCGGGAATATGAAAGTTGCTCTGAACTACTTGGATGAGACCATGGTAGCGAAAATTATGAAGAGTATGATTAGACCAAGATTGGAGTATGCAGCAGTGGTGTGGTCCCCGCATCTAAAGAAGCATATTCACAAGTTAGAAAGAATCCAGAGAGCAGTTACTAGATTGGTTCCAAGTCTCAGAGAACTGCCATATGAAGGGAGGCTAGACAAATTAAATCTACAGAGTTTAAAAGAGAGGAGAGAGAGAGGGGAGACATGATAATGATGTACAAATGCACCCGGGGGCTGGAGAGGCTGGATAGGGAGGATATATTAATTATGGATACAGGAATAACTAGAGGCCACAGCTACAAAGTAAAAAGACCTACCTGCAAGAACTATATCAGGAAGTTTAGCTTCCCCTATAGATGTATTGACAAATGGAATGGGCTGGAGGAGGAGGTGGTAGGGGCAAGGAACATCCATATTTTCAAGAAAAAATTGGATAAAAAGTAGACTGAGAGACGGGACAACACGAGCTTAGCTCAACTCCTGTAAACTACAATTAGGTACAATTAGGTAAATACTACCATACATCACCTGAACATGTTTCACCCAATATTAGGCCTATTGGGCCTAGATATCTATGGCATCACGTGGGCCAATTAGACTAGTACTGTACAGTACAGTTAAACTATTGAAGGTTACAATTATATATAAATTTGCATTAAATTACAGTAAAAGTCCTTTAATCCGAATGGCAGCGGACCGACAGTGCTTCGGATTATTGGATTATTTGGACTGTTGGGAGGGACCCCTGAAAACACTATAAATACGCACATGATAAATAAATAAAGACATGATATGGTATATACCGTATATACCGGCGTATAAGACATATTTCTAAGCCTTAAATAAACCCTCCAAAACCATGGGTGATCTTATACGACGAATATACTTTCAATGCAAGTGAATTTGGAGCGCCGAGATTCATCAGCTGATTTTCCGAGTGACCGAAATCGTCGAAATACGATAATTTAATCATTAGTACTATACAGTATATCTCTTATATACTTACCTTAATTCTTTATAATATTTCATAATAAACTTATATCAAACGAGTTATAAGTTCAAATGAAAAATCAGTGTACCATACCCGGTACCGAAACACGTGTGTGTGTTATTGTCGAGTGAGTGTGTGTGTGTGAGTGTGAGTGTGTGTGTGTGTGTGTGTGTGTGTGTGTGTGTGTGTGTGTGTGTGTGTGTGTGTGTGTGTTCTTGTGTGGCTATATCGACCGCCACTGATATACGGTATGCAATAAATTTTATTATAATTATGCTCTATGGAATTAAATTTCAATCTACCTAATACTATTTATAATAGCAAACTCCATTAAACTGTAACTTTATTGAAGGCAGTAGATTGTTGGCCAGCCTAGCAACAACAACAACAACTTCACAAATGAAACAGAACAACACTTCAGTCACAGAGTGTGAGGTGAAGCTGAACGGTCAGGCTATGGAGATCGTCAACTCTTTTAAGTATCTGGGCAGTGTGTTGAGTAAAGATGGGACTATGGATGAAGAAGTGCGGGAGAGGGTACAACAGGGGAAGAGGGTTGTAGGAACGCTAAAAGCAGTAACAAGAAATAGGGTGGTCAGTATGGAAGTGAAGAAGTCCTTGCATGACTTGCAGTCCTTGCATGGTTGGCGGCACACAATGGCGGAAGGCGGACGCAAGTTTTGAGGCTCCGGCATATGTTATGGGATGGACAAGTAATTCACGGAATATCGAGTGCATACGGGGCTAGCAAGAAGAGGAAAGATTTAGTGAAGGGGGAGGATATATTGGTGTGGTGGAGGGGTGATATATAGTGTAATAAGAGTGTGTAGTGACGGGACAGCGGTAGGGTTGTGAGTTGTTGAGTTTGTAAACAAACATGGCAGAGGGAATTTCGGGTATGACGGAGTCGGAAGGAAGGTTACAACGTTTTCGGGGATTTAAGAGCACAGATAAGAAGTTAGAAGAGGTTAGTATTGTTGTGAAGGATTTGGAAAAGTGGATGAGTGATACGGAGAAATGGAAGGGGGATATTGGTGAGAAAGTTAAGGCACTGTGTGTAATGTGTGGTGTGATAGGTGGGGAAGGGAATAGGCCTAGCGAAGGAAGTGAATGCAGGCCTTTTTTGGCAGTTAATGAGAGCCTAGAGATGTTATTGAAAAGGGTAGATGAACTGGGAGCAGAGAATATGGCATTGAAGGAGCAGCTGAAGGAATACGAAGGACGTTTCACGGAAGTAAAGGAGTCGACTGCATGGACGGTGGTAGGTAAACAAGAAGGCAAGGATTTGGAGGATATTATGAAAGAGCAAAAGGAAGAAATGAATATGACCAAACAAAGTTTTGAGAGTGCAGTTGTAGGGGTCATGAAGAACAAGGAGAGTGTCGTGAGGGAGGCCATGGACAGGGATAGGGGTGTAATCTTGTATGGAGATATAGAGACTCATATGAATGATAATGGAGTGAGAAAAGTGAGGGATATGGAGACAGTGAAGGAGGTCTTGAAAGGTGTGGATGAGGACGAATATGGATGGGAAGGGCAGGTGGAGGAGATCAGTAGGATAGGTAGATATAAAAGGGGAGAGATGAGACCTATAAGGGTACAGTTTAAAACTAGGGTAGTGGCGGAGACTGTGACAAATTTTAGTTGGAGGCTAAATACAAATGATAAACTGAAACACATAAGACTAAAGAAGGATTTGAGTATAGAACAAAGGAAAAAAATTAAGGAATTACAAGAAAAGGCTGATGAAAATAATGGAAAGTTGGATGAGGAGGAAAAGAGAAATTTTTACTGGAGAGTGAGGGACGGAAAAGTGAGGAAGTGGTTTATAAGAGTAGAAAGGAGGGGGAGATCAGGGAGGGGAGAGAATGTGATGAGAGTTGTGACGGAGGAGGAGAACGGGGTGGAGGTGTCACAGGGAGAGACAGGAGACAAAGAGTCAGACCCAGTAGTGCTAACAGGGGAGTAGGGTACGGACTGGAGGAGCGGGATGGTGTAATTGCTGGAGGAATGGTAGATGGATTAAGGATTATGTTTAGTAATGTGGATGTGTTTACTCAGGACAAGAAAAGAGAACTGATATGTAGGTTGCAGGATGAAGAGGAAAAACCTGATATCATAGCCCTACAGGAAGTAAGACCAAAAAATGTTAGAATTGAGAGGGAACTGGTGGAATATAGTTTGGAGGGTTTTGAGTTATATGAGAGAAATGCTATTAGAGCAGAGGTTGGAAGAGGACTGTTTATTTATGTAAGAAAAGAGCTCAAGGTTAATGAGGTGGATATGAGACAGCAGTATTGTGAGTATTTGTGTATTGAAGTAAAATGTGTAAGAGGATCAATTCTAATTGCCTCTATATATAGAAGCCCAAATAATAGCAGGGGAGAGGATGATAACCTACTGAAAACAATGGAGGAGATAGATAATAGAGAGAACAAATATAAAATTTTGATTGGAGATTTCAATTTGCCAAGGATCAACTGGGCAAATTGTACTACTCCAGCGGGACAGGGTAGCCTGGAAAATAAGTTTATAGAGAAAGTGAGAGATTGTTTTTTAACGCAACATATTGTAGAGATGACAAGATATAGAGATGGGACGCAGGGGAGTGTACTTGATTTGATTTTTAGCAATGAAGAGGATATAGTGGAACATGTTAATGTGGATAGCCCTATAGGTCGTAGTGACCATGCCTGTATAAGCTTTAGTTGTAACATTAAATCGGAGAGGGATAATAAAAGCAATAGAAAAATATACATGTATGATAGAGCAGATTATGAGCTGCTGAGACGGTGTTTGGACATTGACTGGGGGGAATATTTGAACGGTGAAGACGCTGAAGGAATGTGGAGGAAAATTAGAGTCAAACTGGAGAATGCTGTATCCAAAAGTGTACCAGTAAGGGAATATAAGGATAAAACAAAATTGAGGAAAAGAACTAACCCAGAATTGCCAATGAAAAGAAAGCTTTGGATATTGATTAGAAGAAAGAAACGATTGTGGGAAAGATTGAAATTGTTAAAAAAGAACAGGGGGT
This sequence comes from Paralithodes platypus, assembly GCA_032716605.1. Classification (NCBI taxonomy): domain Eukaryota; kingdom Metazoa; phylum Arthropoda; class Malacostraca; order Decapoda; family Lithodidae; genus Paralithodes; species Paralithodes platypus. Next base: position 42,525,843 of record CM064505.1, read on the forward strand.
CTAGTATAGAGGCTAAGGAAGTGGATCTGGAACGCAGACAAATAAACAATAAAATAAGGTGGGAAACAAGGAGGGGGGTGAAGGAGAGGGAGAGAGAGATAGCTAGAAATGTGAAGGATAATCCAAAAATATTCTGGAAGTACATTCAGGAAAAATTAACAAGAAGAGTAGGGATCCCAGAGCTGGTGGGGGGGTTGAATGATGGGAGTAGAGCGGAGACTGATAAGGAGAAAGCAGAGGTGCTGGGGAAATACTTTGGGGGGGTACTAACAGTGGAGTCGGAGGATGCAGTGCCTACTATTCCCATCAAACAGGCACCGGCACTAGAACTAGTAGAGTTTTCCCATGCTAGAATAAGAAGGGCTATAGAAAAAATGAATAGAAGTAAGTCACCGGGACCGGATGGGATACACCCAAGAATCATATTCCAAGGAGGGGAGATGTTAGTAGAGCCATTGAAAATGTTATTTGAGGTATCGTTTAATACAGGACAAATCCCGATGGACTGGAGAGAGGCGAACATAACAGCTATATTTAAGAAGGGAAAGAGAAATGACCCAGGGAATTATAGACCAGTCAGTTTGACAAGTGTTGTGTGTAAACTAATGGAAACGGTAATTAGAGAAGGAATAATGGATCATATGAAGTCAAACCAACTTTTCAGTGGGAGACAGTTTGGATTCTTGCCGGGGAGGTCGACGGTACTACAGCTAATTAAGGTGGTAGATGATTGGATGCAAATTTTAGAAGATGGTGATGTAATAGACGTGGTATATTGCGATTTTATGAAGGCCTTCGATAAGGTCCCACATAAAGGTTAATAGAGAAAGTTAGAAGCTATAATATAGGGGAGAAATGTGTGAAATGGATAGAAGCCTTCCTGAAAGATCGGAGACAGAGGGTATTGGTGAATGGAATAGGCTCGGGGTGGAGGGAAATTACAAGTGGGGTACCTCAGGGATCTGTGTTGGGACCATTGCTGTTCGTTATATTTATCAACGACTTGCCTGAAGTTATAACTAATGGAAGTGAGGTATACCTGTATGCGGATGACACTAAACTGTATAGAAGAGTGAGGAGTAAGGAAGATATGGGTTTGCTTCAAGGAGATGTGGAGGGCATGAAGGGATGGTCTGAGCATTGGTTAATGCCTTTTCATCCAAAAAAATGCAAGTACATGCGGATTGGGACCAGCAAGATAGACAAGGTAGGATACAGTATGTATGAAGCGATGGAGGAAGTGAGTGCAGAAAAGGATATAGGAGTAGTGATAGATAATAAGTTAAATTTCTCAGAACATTTAGCGGAAAAGATAAACAAAGCCAATAGAATTGTAGGGCTGATAAGGAGGACATTTGTGTCACTTGACGAAGAAATCTTCAGGAATCTATATACAGCGCTGGTTAGGCCACACCTGGAATATGCAAACCAGGTGTGGGCTCCATATATGGTAAAGGATATAGAAGCAGTGGAGAAAGTGCAGAGAAGAGCTAGCAAGCTGGTACCAACGTTGAAGAACGCGGGTTATGAGCAGAGGTTGAGGACACTGGGACTTCCGACACTGGCATATAGGAAAGAGAGGGGATATGATAGAGACTTTTAAGATAGTGTCAGGAAAGTACGATGAGGATGTGTGTGAAGGTATCTTCTTGATGCGGGAGGGAACAAGAACGAGAGGACACTCTAAGAAAATTTACAAAGAAAGAAATAGGCTTGAGAAGGCGAAGAACTCATTTTGTGATAGAGTGGTAAATGAGTGGAACGCACTGCCCCAGTATGTAGTCGATTCCGAATCAATAAGGGAGTTTGAAAGTAATCTTGATAAAGCATGGGGAAGACAAGATTTGAAGTTTGATTATAAAACAAAAATACAGAATAGTAAAAATGTTGCGTCTGCTACCGCCGCCGCCAACACCGTGAACGACCGCAGCAGTGCAAGCACTGGTACTGAGCTGGATACACAGGCATAGTTTGCCTTTTTCCAGAGGATCTACTGTAAGAACTGTAAGAAATGACAGTGTGGTAAACCCGACATTGACTTACGGAAGCGAAGCATGGACGTTGGTTGAGAGACTCAGGCCAAGAGTGAGAGCAGTGGAAATTAATTACTTAAGGAGTGCATGCGAAGTTACATGGAGGGATAGACAGACGAATGAGGAAGTAAGAAGGAGGTGCGGTGTGGAGGTAGATTTGCTGGAAAGTGTGAAAAGCAACAACTTGAGATGGTTCGACCATATGGAACGTATGGAAAGCGAGAGAATGACTAAGAGGGTGTACGAGAGCAAGGTGGAGGGACAGAGAGGGAGAGGTAGACCGAATGAGAGGTGGAAGGATGGAGTGAGGAAGTACATGAACGAAGGCGGTGCTAGTTAGGGGGAGGGGCGTCGACTGACTGGGGACAGAGGTGCATGGGGGCGGTTCGTTCGTGGCCACCCCTTCGGGGATCACGGCGTCAGGCAATAGATAGATAGATAGAACATTTCACAACTCTTAACAGTGTACCCATCACTAACATCAACAATGCTGTACACACACTCAATAAAACTATCCAAAACGATGACGAGAAACACATTCCAAGAGGTAACAGAAAAAGACACAACCCCAACAACAGACTCTACTCCTTCATGTAAACAAGCAAATACTCTCATCAATCACTTCTCACGTGTCAGCCACCTAAAACCCCACAAAGACGACCGACGTGTCATCCGTCGTAAGAGACAATTCCCCACAGACCCTGACTATACACTCTTCACCAATCACCAGACAAAGCACAACATCAACAATCTCAAGCACTCACCCGCCTGTGGCCTAGACAACATAAGCAACATACACCTCAGACCACAAGGCATACAAACACTCACTAACATATCAAACTACAGTTATTCACACAACACAATACCAGACATCTGGAAGCATGGCATTATCATCACATTCCCCAAACCCAACAAAGACCCTACGCTACCCTCCTCACACTCCGGTCAGTCATCTAGAATCAGAAACTTTCCAAACGGAGTCCCACAAGGATCCGTCCTATCGCCCGCACTCTTCAATCTGTACATTGACGACATAAATATACCCAATACACCCCAAATAAACTTAGCCTCCTATGCAGACGACATAACACTCACATGCACACACCATGACCCAAACACAGCAACAGATCTCCTCCAACCCTATCTCAACACACTACATGGCTGGTGCACTACAAACAGACTTAATCTAGCCCCAGCCAAATCCACCGCAACCCTGCTCACAAGCTGGACAGAACACGAATACATTCCTCGACTCACCATAAACAACACACCCCTAACACATACACACACACCCAAAATCCTAGGAGCAACATATGATACTCATATTGCATTCAAACAGCACACCACAAACACGAAAAAGAAACTGACACCCAGACTTAACGCCCTCAGGTCACTTGCTCACACAAAATTTGGACACAACAAAGAAACCACCACCACAGTTTATAAACAATACATAAGATCAGTGATGGAATACGCAAGTCCAGCCTGGGCTTTTAACCTATCTGAAACACATCACAAGACCTTACAGACTATTCAAAACAAAGCCCTAAAAATCATTACTGGCTGCACAGCTACTACACCCACAGATCACCTACATCAAGAAACCAAAATCCTCAAAGTCAAAGACCATCTGGACATGAGAGGCACCCAATTTCTGGCAGCAGCCTCTACGAACCAACACCACCCACTACACTACATGGCAACACACCCACAGACACCAAGAAATATCAAAACAACACCCAGCACACGGTATCACACACAAATACTGTCCTCTCTCCCTCCCTGCCCACCCCAAACCAACTTCCAGAAGCACATCCATACTCATATCTCTCGCCGATCCATCCACTCACTCACAGACAACACGCAGCTGCAAGCACGACCTCCCGAAATCCATCCTTCCTCGCGAGGACAGAGTCCACCTGGCCAAGCTGAGATGTGGACACCATCCAGCTCTTCTGAGCTATCAGAAGAGACTGGATGACTCCGTCGTCGACACCTGCCGGGATGTAACACAGCACCCCACACCATCAAACACATCATAGAAGACTGCATTTCACACAACCACTTACGCCAACAACACAATCTACACTCAATGAGAGCTCTGTGGGAAAGCCCGATCGCGGCCATGGCCTTCCTCAGGGACTCGGGGCTGTTCGGCCAGGCAGCTTAGGGAACAACAACAACAACTTGTAGCCACACTTGCAGACAACACGTATTGTTATTGTTCAACTAAAGATCGGCGGCATTGTTTTCGTGTCAAATAAATGGCATTTCATAGTACTAATAGACTTAATTGGATAGGTTGTTTTATTACTTACCAGTAATGCTTAGAAGTGTTGAGTACTCATCACTAGGGAGTTACGAGGGTATAATCCTGCGTAGCGGGAGTAATTATATCTCAGGAATTTGGCCTCGTTACGGTATATATATATTTTTTTTGTACTGTACTTGTACTGTACAGTATATCTATTATGAATGTTACGTCGGAGATGGTTAGAAGTGGAAAATATACTGAATAAATTAATGTTTACAGAGTATCTCTAGACTCACTTTCTACAATTTCCCAGATGATGGACGACGAGTGGTGGTGAGTTGAATTGTAAACTGATATTCTATTGGTCAATAAACTGGGTGTGACGTCACGAACGATGTTGGCATATGAATGGTTGTTGCGGGAGTACGTCACTGTACAGGTGTTTAGACGGTGACGTCACAAATTCTCGCGATATTTGAACGGCTGTAGAAATACACGTCAGTCCATATAATGAGCCTCTTTTGTTTCTCAATCCCTCTACAACGTCACATTGATTCATTTATTATTATAGTATTGTCCTTGGTGTTTATAAGATCTCGGAGTCGGCCATATTTGAAATATTGGAAGTGGTGTTCAATGAATAGTGAAGTGTTTTTGCTTTATGAAAACACCTACATCTTCTATTTAACGGGATTATGAACGGAGCTTCCAGCTGCATTGTTTTAATTTGGATGCAGACCATTATTCTCTGCTACACCAAGGGTAAGGGTTTTATACCGTCATTATTTGGGTCCAAGCCTAGGCTACGTTTACCACGGAATCTTTAATGTATATCCTCAATACAGACTTATTTCCTTCACTTACCTCGTCAATAATAACCCATATAGGTGCAGAGGGCATGAATTATATCAAAGAAAAAGTGATGTTGAAACATTATCTGCAATTTAGCCATGTTGATCAACTCTTAGCCCACTTAATTTAATAGTGTGGTACAGATCTACAGTACCGGTATTTAGGAGGTGGTTTCCGTTTGTGGATTTGTTTTTTTTCACACGAGTACTGTATTATGACATAATTAGTGCACTGCAATTCGCATATTGATATTCAAACGGTAATTGAATGACCGAGGTTAGTCTGATTTATATTGACTAACCTCGGTGGGTTATTTTTTACCTCTACATACACATACATACATAAAATTTTAAGACTGAGTGTTCCACACATAAGTGCAGTTTCAGTCTCTTGTCCTAATGGTGGCATTCCAGGCAACCCTGTTAAGGGCTGCTTCACTTTTCAAGTTCTTGGATTTGAGATCGGCGCGTATAGTCCGATCCCAGGTCTTCCTCGGTCCACCCCTTGGTGCAGCTCCCTCCACAATCACAGACCTGCATTTTTTCACCAAATTTTGTTCATCCATTCTCTCCACATGTCCATACCATCCCAGTCTACTTGTACGCATCACCTCGCTAATACTCTTTTACTCTGAGGTTAGTCTAATATGTATTTGCTGACCATGAATCCTCCGAGGTTAGTCTAATATTTATTTGCTGACCATGAATCCTCCAAGGTTAGTATAATTTGTATTTTGTAGTTGCTAACAGCGGGGGTGTGGGGGCGGCAGCCCCCACTACGGACACTAGGTTAGGTTAGGTAACTTAAGTTGGCTTGTTTGGTTAGGTTAATGACAATTTAAGAGCATAAGAACATTGAAAATCTAGTGTCTGTTTGGTAGGGGTTTAGTGTTAGCGGGCTGTTTATCATGAATCCTCCGAGGTTAGTCTAGACCTAATTATTATCCCTCGATTTATATAACCTAGTTAAAACACTTGGTTCAACCAGCGGGGGTGTGGGGGCGGCAGCCCCCAACCCTAATACTAGGATAGGTTAGGTAAGGTTGTTAGGTTAGGGTAATGTAAAAAAAATAATATATATACTGTATATATTATTTGTTGACTAAGAATCATCAGAGGTTAGTCAAATTTGTATTTGCTGACCTTGAATCCTTCGAGGTTAGTCTGATATGTAGTTGCTAAAGTGGGGGTGTGGGGGCGGCAGCCCCCACTACGGACACTAGGTTAGGTTAGGTTTATGACAATTTTAGAGCATAAGAACATTGAAAATCGATAATTATAGAGAATAGGTTACATACATAATTTATTAGGGACAATGAAGGTCTATGGAATCCTTATACTGTACTCATGTATAATCCACTGTGGTAGAATAATGTTGATCACATTTATAAAACACGATATTAATAGAAAAAAAACGCCCATTCTAATCAATCTCAGAGCTCTTTCGGACATCATCACTGTTTACAAACGCCTTCTTTAGGCAGTATTATCGATATTTACCCCCTGCTGGCAACATAGATGACGAATTCAATAATTCATGGGGGGATGAGGGGGGGCTTTGCCCCCTTCAACCCATCATGTATCCAACATTTGTATTATAACTAAGACCATGAAAACACTAATTTCTCAAAATCTGGAGGGAAAACATGAAAAATAAGGGTGCGAGCCTATTCCCTATAATTACCCTCGCAGTTACGCTAATTAAGTTCGCGTCTCATTTTACTGATACCGCTCACGAGTGTAGTGTGGTAGGGTCCAAATATATCACTTCATCTTGCGACGATACCGCTCTCGCAGATTGACCGTACCGTTCACGAGCCAAATACGGAGGAAGGGGGCTTGAATACTTAGTATTGATAAATAGAAACGCTTTCAATATCAATACGCAAATTACAAAGTGCACTAATGACATTATAATACACGTTGTGTGAAACATATTCACCGCTGATGTCAAATTAAGCGGGTGTAATGACGCCATGTTGGCCGAGGGCTGGAATGAAGTCATCGCTGAGGCCCGCCTTGGCTGATGACGTCACGATAGTCAACAACCAATCACAGGTAAGGATACACAACGTCTTGGCTTTGTTGTTGTTGTTGTTGTTTTGTTGTTGTTGTTCCCTAAGCTGCCTGGCCGAACAGCCCCGAGTCCCTGAGAAAGGCCATGGCCACGATCGGGCTTTCCCACAGAGCTCTCATTGAGTGTAGATTGTGTTGTTGGCGTAAGTGGTTGTGTGAAATGCAGTCTTCTATGATGTGTTTAATGGTATGGGGTGCTGTGTTACATCCCGGGCAGGTGTCGACAACGGAGTCATCCAGTCTCTTCTGATAGCTCAGGAGAGCTGGATGGTGTCCGCATCTCAGCCTGGCCAGGTGGACTCTGTCCTCGCGAGGAAGGGAGGATTCGGAAGGATGGATTTCGGGAGGTCGTGCATGCAGCTGCGTGTTGTCTGTGAGTGAGTGGATGGATCGGTGAGAGATATGAGTATGGATGTGCTTCTGGAAGTTGGTTCGGGGTGGGCAGGGAGGGAGAGAGGACAATAATTGTGTGTGATACCGTGTGCTGGGTGTTGTTTTGATATTTCTTGGTGTCTGTGGGTGTGTTGCCATGTAGTTTAGTGGGTGGTCTTGGTTCGTGGAGGCTGCTGCCAGGAATTGAGTGCCTCTCATGTCCAGATGGTCTTTGACTTTGAGGATTTTGGTTTCTTGATGTAGGTGATCTGTGGGTGTAGTAGCTGTGCAGCCTGTAATGATCTTCAGGGCTTTGTTTTGAATAGTCTGTAAGGTCTTATGATGTGTTTCAGCTAGGTTAGAAGCCCAGGCTGGGCTTGCGTATTCCATCACTGATCTTATGTATTGTTTATATACTGTGGTGGTAGTTTCTTTGTTGTGTCCAAATTTTGTGTGAGCAAGTGACCTGAGGGCGTTAAGTCTGGGTGTCAGTTTCTTTTTAATGTTTGTGGTGTGCTGTTTGAATGTCATATGAGTATCATATGTTACTCCTAGGATTTTGGGTGTGTGTGTATGTGTTAGGGGTGTGTTGTTTATGGTGAGTTGAGGGATGTATTCGTGTTCTCCTGTCCAACTTGTGAGCAGGGTTGCGGTGGATTTGGCTGGGGCTAGATTAAGTCTGTTTGTAGTGCACCAGCCATGTAGTGTGTTGAGATAGGGTTGAAGGAGATCTGTTGCTCTTTTTGGGTCATGGTGTGTGCATGTGAGTGTTATGTCATCTGCATAGGAGGCTAAGTTTATTTGGGGCGTATTGGGTGTAGTTATATCGTGCATGTACAGATTGAAGAGTGCGGGCGATAGGACGGATCCTTGTGGGACTCCGTTTGGAAAGTTTCTGATTTTAGATGACTGACCGGCAAAAGATACGTGTGCACATCTGCCTGCTAGGAAGTTGGCCAGCCACCGTTTTGTGTTGTTGTGCATGTTTGTGTTGTAGATTTTGTTTGTTAGGTTGTGGCGGGGGATGGCATCGAAGGCTTTACTAATGTCGAGTGTGGCTAATAGTGATCTGTGTGGTGGTCTAGCTGAATTGATGCCGTCGAAAGCTCTTTGTGTAAGGTCTGTGAGAAGAGTGTTTGTGGAGTGCAGTGGCCTAAAGCCATGTTGTGTTGGAGCTAGGGGTAGGTCAGGTGTAATTAGTTGTAATACTAGGCGTTCCATGACTTTGGAGGGGGAGCAAAGGAGTGTGATGGGGCGGTGCGAGGAGGGTAGCGTAGGGTCTTTGTTGGGTTTGGGGAATGTGATGATGATACCATGCTTCCAAATGTCTGGTATTGTGTTGTGTGAATAGCTGTAGTTTGATATGTTAGTGAGTGCTTGTATGCCTTGTGGTCCCAGGTGTCTGAGGTGTATGTTGCTTATGTTGTCTAGGCCACAGGCGGGTGAGTGCTTGAGATTGTTGATGATATGCTTTGTCTGGTGATTGGTGAAGGGTGTATAGTCAGGGTCTGTGGGGAATTGTCTCTTACGTCGGATGACACGTCGGTCGTCTTTGTGAGGTTTTAGGTGGCTGACATGTGAGAAGTGATTGATGAGAGTGTTTGCTTGTTGTTTACATGAAGGAGTAGAGTCTGCTGTTGTGATTGCAGCATGTGATTGTGTTGTGTTGCTGTTGGAAAGTGTGATGCTGTTTAGTGTTTTGTATAGTTTTTTGGGGTTTGTTTTGTGATCAAGTGTTTGTAGGAAGTTATTCCAATTTAGTTTTTGTTGTTCTTGTATTTTGTTGTTAGTTTGGGTGTTGAGTGCTTGAATTTGTTGTGTGATGTCTTGTGTGTGGGGTGCTGGGGAGTGTTTCAGTATGTCGCGTTGTCTGATGAGGTTTTGAATTTCTGGTGTGAAGTTGGGGTTGTGTCTTTTTCTGTTACCTCTTGGAATGTGTTTCTTGTCAGCGTTTTGGATAGTTTTATTGAGTATGTGTACAGCATTGTTGATGTTAGTGATGGGTGTACTGTTTAGAGTTGTGAAGTGTTGTTCTGTCTCATTTGTGAATGCTTCCCAGTTAGCTCTTTTATAATTGGTGTATGTGTGTTTGTGGCTAGCTGGGGTGAGTCTGGTTTTGGTGGTGATAATGATCAGGACGTGGTCAGAGCCTAAGGTTCTGACCACCCTCCAGGATGTTGTGGGGGCGAGTTCTGAGTTCTTGGCTTTGTTAATCAACATGGCGAATCTAGTTAATCGCCGTGTTTCAACCCCTCTCTTTCCCTGATATATTTCATACCCTCCCCACCTATCGGGATTAGTATTGTTGAGGTAAGTTAAGAAAATAACTAAGAGATATTAGGATATAAATCAAGATCCTTAGGTAAATGGGAAAATAAAATACGGTTACTCCCGCTACATAGGATCTTACCGTTACGAGTACTGTACTAGGCTATGAGGTCCGAAAATCAAGTGGAATTAGCGAATGTGACCACCGATCAGAGCACTGGTAGACGGAAAATGGCTCCGTCAGCCGTCTTTATTATTTCGGACCATTGGGATTTTCGGACTATCCGTGTTCGGATTACAGGACTTTTACTGTAGTTATTTACTGTACCTTTGTCTTCACTGTAGCCACCTCCACTCCTGTAGCAGTCTCTCTCCCAGCCCAGGGTCGGCGGGGGATCTTTGGCTTCTCTCCCGCTGCTGGTCAAAGAACTTCTTCTGGCCCCACTTGTTGCTGGGAGCAATGGAGGAAATTAGAGAGAACAAATATAAGATTTTGATAGGAGATTTCAATTTGCCAAGGATCAACTGGGCAAATTGTACTAATCCAGCAGGACAGTGTAGCCTGGAAAACAAGTTTATAGAGAAAGTGAGAGATTGTTTTTTAATGCAACATATTACAGAGATGACAAGATATAGAGATGGGAAGCAGGGGAGTGTACTTGATTAAATTTTAGCAATGAGGAGGATATAGTGGAACATGTCAATGTGGATAGCCCTATAGGTCGTAGTGACCATGCCTGTATAAGTTTTAGTTGCAATATTAAAACAGAGAGGGATAATAGAAGCAATAAAAAATATACATATATGACAGAGCAGATTATGAGCTGCTGAGGTGTTTGGACATTGACTGGGGGGAATACTTGAACGGTGAAGATGCTGAAGGAATGTGGAGGAAGATTAGAGTCAAACTGGAGGATGCTATATCCAAATGTGTACCAGTAAGGGAATATAAGGATAAAAACAAAATTGAGGAAAAGAATGAACCCAGAATTACCAATGAAAAGAAAGCTGTGGAATTTGAAAAGAAGAAAGAAACGATTGTGGGATACATTAAAAGTGTTAAAAAAGAACAGGGGGTCTAGTATAGAAGCTAAAGTAGTGGATTTGGAATGTAGACAAATAAACAATAAAATAAGGTGGGAGACAAGGAAAGGGAGAGAGAGATTGCAAGAAATGTGAAGGATAATCCAAAAATATTCTGGAAGTACATTCAGGAAAAGTTAACAAGAAGAGTAGGGATCCCAGAGCTGGTAGGGGGGTTGGATGATGGGAGTAGAGCGGAGACTGATAAGGAGAAAGCAGAGGTGCTGGGGAAATACTTTGGGGGGGGGGGGGGGGGTACTAACAGTGGAGTCGGATGATGCAGTGCCTACTATTCCCATCAAACAGGCACAGGCACTAGAACTAATAGAGTTTTCCCATGCTAGAATAAGAAGGACTATAGAAAAAATGAACAGAAGTAAGTCCCCGGGACCGGATGGGATACACCCAAGAATCATAAAGGAAGGAGGTGAGATGTTAGTAGAGCCATTGAAAATGTTATTTGAGGTATCGTTTAATACAGGACAAATCCCGATGGACTGGAGAGAGGCGAACATAACAGCTATATTCAAGAAGGGAAAGAGAAAATACTGAGAAATGACCCAGGAAATTATAGACCAGTCAGTTTGACAAGTGTTGTGTGTAAACTAATGGAAACGGTAATTAGAGAAGGAATAATGGAGCATATGAAATCAAACCAACTTTTCAGTGGGAGACAGTTCGGATTCTTGCCGGGGAGGTCGACGGTACTACAGTTTATTAAGGTGGTAGATGATTGGATGCAAATTCTAGAGGATGATGATGTAATAGACGTGGTATATTGCGATTTTATGAAGGCCTTCGATAAGGTCCCACATAAAAGGTTAGTAGAGAAAGTTAGAAGCTATAATATAGGGGAGAAATGTGTGAAATGGATAGAAGCCTTCCTGAAACATCGGAGACAGAGGGTACTGGTGAATGGAATAGGCTCGGGGAGGAGGGAAATTACAAGTGGGGTACCTCAGGGATCTGTGTTGGGACCACTACTGTTCGTTATATTTATCAACGACTTACCTGAAGTTATAACTAATGGAAGTGAGGTATCCCTGTATGCGGATGACACTAACCTGTATAGAAGAGTGAGGAGTAAGGAAGATGTGGGTTTGCTTCAAGATGTGGAGGGCATGAAGGGATGGTCTGAGCATTGGTTAATGCCTTTTCATCCAAAAAAATGCAAGTACTGTACATGCGGATTGGGACAAGCAAGATAGACAAGGTAGGATACAGTATGTATGAAGCGATGGAGGAAGTGAATGCAGAAAAGGATATAGGAGTAGTGATAGACAATAAGTTAAATTTCTCAGAACATTTAGCGGAAAAGATAAACAAAGCCAATAGAATTGTAGGGCTGATAAGGACATTTGTGTCATTTGACGAAGAAATATTCAGGAATCTCTATACAGCGCTGGTTAGGCCGCACCTGGAATATGCGAACCAGGTGTGGGCTCCATATACTGTATGGTAAAGGATATAGAAGCAGTGGAGAAAGTGTGGAGGAGAGCTAGCAAGCTAGTACCAACGTTGAAGAACGCAGGCTATGAGCAGAGGTTGAGGACACTGGGGCTTCCGACACTGGCATATAGGAGAAAGAGAGGGGATATGATAGAGACTTTTAAGATAGTGTCAGGAAAGTATGATGAGGATGTGTGTGAAGGTATCTTCTTGATGTGGGAGGGAACAAGAATGAGAGGACACTCTAAGAAAATTGACAAAGAAAGAAATAGGCTTGAGAAGGCAAAGAACTCATTTTGTGATAGAGTGGTAAATGAGTGGAAAGCACTGCCCCAGTATGTAGTCGATTCCGAATCAAGAAGAGAGTTTGAAAGTAATCTTGATAAAGCATGGGGAAGACAAGATTTGAAGTTTGATTATAAAGCAAAAATACAGAATAGTAAAAAATTTGCGTCTGCTACCGCCAACACCGTGAACGACCACAGCAGTGCAAGTACTGGTACTGAGCTGGATACACAGGCCTAGTTTGCCTTTTTCCAGAGGATCTACTGTAAGAAACTGTAAGTTATCAGGCGTCGGTGGGCACTGGGGAGCGGTCTCGGTTCCTCTGGCCAATGCAGACCATATTGGGAGAATCTGCAAAGTAATTCTATGATAATACTCCGTCTTCAATTACTATATTCAAATGTTGCTCTAGCACTCTACAATTCAAAGAAAGGAAGAGGCTTAACGGGGAGGACACAAAAGGTGATTAAGCATTTCTTTCCCTTCGCTGGGCCGAAAATGGATGAAATAACTTTAAAAAATTACGCTATCTTTGGAAGTAGGAGGGCTAATCCGTGTACTTTCTATAAACAAAATTCACTCCCATACTATTTGTTTGGTAGGTAAGATCCTGTGTAGCGGGTAGAACTGTTTTCAGATGCCTATTTACTAAGAAACATTGAACAAAATCTTTAACTTAACCTAACCAAAACCTAACCTAGTATATTAGTGGACTATTTATGAATGCAAAATGTAAAAATATATTGTAACATTACCAAATTATCGAGACATAGGCCTAAATACAGGTCTACCCGCTTAGCACAGGATTATACCGCATTCCGCCACCTCTGACCCCCTTACGAAAATCTACGGTTACTCACTCCACCCCAACTGGATTTCTACCGTTTTACCCAACCAGCTGGGGTGTGGGGGCGGCAGCCCCCACCCATAACATTAGGATAGGTTAGGTAAAGTTGTTAGGTTAGGCTAATGTCTCTGAAACATTGTAAAATCTGTGTCACATCTAGATTGACAGACTTTTGTCAGAAGGAGCGGAATGCCCTTATAATCCATTTCCGCGGTAAATCTACAATTATATACTACCCCTCCCCCCTTCAAAACACGCCTTTTAGCGTGTTTTTGGATGGTTCAGCAGACGTGGAAACTGAAAAAAACTTATTTTGATACAAATTTATCACCAACCAGATACGAGTTTTTCAGGTAGGGCTAATTTTTTGTTTTTTTATTTTTTATTTGATATACAATGTTGTTTAATACCGAGGACCGTCGCATTTTAGTATTTTTAACATTAGCCTAACCTAACCGAAAACTAACCTGTCTCTGCGACGGTCTTAACCCAGCTCACGTTCCCTGTTTAACGCCTTACGAGCGGGCCCGTCAGTAACTTCTACTACCCGCCAAGCGGGTGGTTTTACCCTAAACGACCTTGATTCCGTGCTCTTTTTCATGCATAAACAAGAGCCAGAGCGTAATACAATTATGTATCCCTGAAAGGGCGATAATTGAGCTTTCCAATGACACCAGAACCATCCTTCTACGACCACGCGTTCTCTTGCAACGATCGTGCAAGACGAAGGAAATATTCCTAAAATACGGTAATTTCCTTACATAGCCTAATTCCCTGTGTAGCGAGGCAGAGAATGTGGGTAGAGGCGGGCGGCGGGCCCAGTGCTGGCGCTGGAGCCGTGCCGAACGGTCAGAGCCGACCTACGCTCCTCCCACCGTTCGTCTCTCTCTCAGAGCCAATTATTGCTCAAAATTGCACACCGCCTAAAGTCGGTCCCCGCCACATAGGCTAGTCCTTTCTTCTCTAGACCGACTTAAGTCGGGTCCCGCCAAACAAGGGTTAAGGGTGCGCGACGGTCTAAACCCAGCTCACGTTCCCTTTTAATGGGTTCGCAAAGGTTTTTGATACTTCAATGTAGGCCTAGGCCTATCAATTTCAAGTCAAATATACATTTCCGCGCATCATCAAACCATACTAAGTCTAGCCTACTACAGTACTAATAATATTAACAAATTAGGGACAAACTGGATTTTAGGTCACGTATGGGATATATGCCTAGGCTAATGTTTTAAATGTATACTATAGCTTTGTCATAGAGTGTTAGTCACCGCAATATATGTCTTTACCGCTGCATATTAAATTATTTTTCCTTAGACTTTGTGGGTTAAATAAGGGTGCTTTGCGCAGTGGCAGTATCGTAACCAATGAGGTTTAGAGGTCCTGTCATCTGCGTATAAGTACGGTATTGGTTAAGTCTTGCTAAAACGCACCTCTGTAGCTTACCGTGACTAGTTACGGTAAGTAAGTCCTACCCCGCCTTCTCGAGGTAGCCTCGTTATTACACCGTCCTTATTTTAATTCTCCCTTTTAAATTTCTAACATTTTTATTTTTGCTTGACGGTGGAACTAAAGGGGAGGGCGGGTGTGCTATTTTCTTCAGCAGCACACTTTGTTTTTTAATTTTAAAACCTCTTTTAATTTCCACTATAAAAATTATCCCCCTTGTAACTATATTTCTGTTGTCCCCTGTATATTTTTGTTCTCCCTATCTTCTTAATAATTTCATTTTTACTGTGTTGTATGTTTTTTTACTGATGTGGTATCAGTTTTTAGTTTTTCTTTTAGTATATTTTTGACAATCCGGCGCCTGTTTGGAGGCATTATGTCCAGGCCCCAAGTCCTCCTGGGAAACAACTGTGCTCGGTATGCTGCCGGCCAGGACCCCCTCGGGGGTGGAGGAACAAAGCAGAAAAGTGGTTGAAAACGTCGTTCGGGTGAAGGAAAGCGTGCTCCGTGTCTGTGCCTTCAATGCCAATGGCATAAATGATTTTAGCAAGAGAGAGTGTCTGATGCGAGAGCTTAAAGATGGATGTGTGGATGTGTGGGGGAGGTGAGACGCACCTGTTGGGTTCTGGAGTGTGGGATGGTGAGAGTGAGCATGATTTGTGGGGTGGGGAAGGATGGGTTGTCTGGTCTGGATTGGATGCAGGTTATAAACGTAAGAAAAAGGAAGGGGTAGCAGTAATTTTGTCAGAAAGGTTGAGCAAGTGTGTGAAAAACTATGGATGCGTGGACTCAAGAATTGTATGGTGTGAGTGCAAGATTGGGATAGATAGGTATACTTTTATGTGTGTCTATGCACCAGTCAACCAAGAAACTGGGAAAGGTGCGGAAGAAAATAGAAAATTTTGGAATAAAGTCAATAAATGTATAAGAGAAAGGCAAGAGTGTACACAAGTAATATTAGTAGGTGACATGAATGGTAGAGTTGGAAACGAGGAGATAGAAGGTATAGTGGGTAAATGGGGTGTGGAGGGTAGGAATATGAATGGTGACTTCCTTTTAGAAGTATGTGCGGAGAGAGAGATGTTTCTGGCCAACACATTTTTTGAACATCGTCACATTCATAGATATACATGGCACAGAGGTGAAGGTGAGCAGGAACAGAAATCTCTAATTGACTACGCCCATGATGGACTCCGGACTAAAAGGAAGAATTTTAGATTCAAAAGCTGTAAGAGGTATGCTGACGGGATCAGACCACTCACTCACAAAAGTGAGGATAAGGAAAGAGTGGAAATATGAGAGGAAAGAGAGAAAACTGACAGTAGAGAGAATAAATGTGAGAAAATTAAATGAAGAATGTAATGCAACAAAATACAAGGACATCCTGAAAGAGACTATAAAGGACATGGATGTTATGATAGATCTGGGAAATACTGTAGACGAAGTATGGAAAGGTACAAGAGACTCCATGATTAAAGCAGCTGAGAAAGTATGTGGGAAGAAAACCTTTAAAATGTGGAAGAAGAAAGGTAACGCATGGTTTAGTAAAGAGATAGAAGAAATAGTGAAAAAGAAGAAAGAGTTCAGAAAGAGTATGCTTCAAAAGAATATACCTAGAGAAACTAGAGATGCGAGGAAAGAAGAATATAAAAATTTGAAACAAAGAGTGAAGAGGGCGATACAAGACGCTAAAAGGAAGACAGATGAGGCATATGGGAGAAAGATTAGTGAACAGTTTCTGAATGACATGAAAGCATACTACAGAGCTGTGAAAGAAGCCAGAGGGAAGAAGACTGAGAGTGTCTCAGGTGGTAGGATGAGGGACATGAATGGGGAAGTGGTAGAGGGTGATGGTGTGGTGAAAGTATGGAAAGATCATTTTAGTAGCTTAGCTGTAAAGAGTAGGGGGAAGGCAAAGATCTCATCCATAGGAATGGAGAGAGGTAGAATAAACAGGGTAGTTGAAAGCCAGATAAGCAGAGAAGAAGTAAAAGAAGCAATCAATAGACTTAAAATGGGCAAAGCTGCTGGAGTAGATAACATCCCAGGTGAAATGCTGAGATATGGAGGAGAAGAAGCTGTTGACATAATGCATAGGTTATGTAAATTAGCATGGGAAAAGGAAAGCGTACCAGAGGACTGGAGGAAAGCAGTGATAGTACCCTTGTACAAAGGGAAGGGTAGTAAAGAAGAGTGTAAGAATTATAGGGGAATTAGCTTGCTTAGCATACCTGGAAAGGTACACGCAGAGTAGTAACACAGAGGCTACAGAAGATAACGGATGACAAAATAGGCGAGGAACAGGGAGGTTTCAGAAAGGGAAGGGGTTGCGTTGACCAGATAGCCTCAATGCGATTGTTGGTAGAGAAGTATCTGGCCAAAAACAGAAAACTCTATGCAGCATTCATGGATTTGGAAAAAGCCTACGACAAAGTAGACTGGGAGGGCCTGTGGGATGTGTTAACAGTATATGGTGTGGGAGGAAAGTTGCTAATGGCAGTAAAATCTTTTTAAAGGAATGCAATGGCAAATGTGAAGGTAGGGGATAAGTTAAGTGAAAGTTTTGAGGTCAATGTAGGTGTAAGACAGGGATGTGGTCATGTCAGCTTGGTTGTTTCAATATATACATGGATGGAGTGATTAGGGAATGTAGGGCTGTTCAATGGGTGTGGGAGCTTAGACTGGAATCAGAGGGAAGAACATGGAAGATTTTAACATGCCTATATGCGGACGATGCAGTCCTGTTGGCGGAAAATGCTGAAGAACTTCAGAGAGTGGTCACTGACTTTGACAGGGTATGTGAAAAGAAAGTTAAAGGTCAATGTAGGGAAATGTAAGGTAATTGGTGTTTGAGAGAAGAATGCATGAAACTATAGATTTTAAGGAAAATAGAATCCAAGAAAGAACATGAGAAAAGTTGTCAAATTCAATTGATAAATCAAGTATTGGAGGAGGTTGAATTTTTCAAGTATTTGGGAGCGGTACTGTGCAAATATGGTAGAATGGAGAGTGAGATAAAAGAGAGAAAAATGCAAGGGAGAAAAGTGATTGGAGAACTTGATAGTATTCTCAAAGGAAGAATGGTTAGCCAGGAAGTCAAAAAGTCACTGAGAAAACAGTGTGCTGCTCCCAACACTCTCGTATGGAAGCGAGACATGGACGGCAAGTGACGAGGACCTCTTCAAACTAAGAGCTGTGGAGATGAGCTTTTTCAGAATGGCAGCTGGCATGAATAGGCTAGATGGGCCACGTAATAGGGAAGTGTACGAGTCCTTTGGAATGGAAGAGCAGGCTTTGGGCATTGATTGTGGTGTGGTTGAGTGGATAAAGAGAAGTACTTTGAGGTGGTATGGTCATGTTCAGAGAATGGATGAAGACAGAATGCCAGAAAGATATATGGGAGTCAGGTGAGTGGAACTGCTAGTAGTGGAAGACCACCTATGGTATGGGAAAAGCAAAGTGGAAAAATATATTGAAGAAAAACTTCCACGTAGTGGAAGGGGCATTGTGGCACGGGCAAAGGAGGCATGTCTCACAAAGTAGCTTGGAGATGTTTCTGTCATGGCCATCCTCTAGTGGGGGTTTCCCAGGGGGAAGCAAGGCGTCGGAGATGATGATGATGAATAAGGGTGGAAGGAAAAATGGCGGCCATCTTGGATCAGCTGAGAACTAATATTTTTAACTTTTTTACCGTATTTTTAGTATTTTGTCATATTCTATATCAATGCTAACCCTGCGGGGGTCTGGGGGCGGCAGCCCCCAGGTTATGTTAGGTTGTTAGGTTAGGGTAATGACAAAATATGGTTTTAGGGGGCATGTTTCAATATTGCAAAACAATGGGTTAATATGAATTTGCAGAAGGAAAAACACCTTAAAACACACTAATCAATGAAGGAACTGATGAGAAAAGGGATTAACTCACCTGGTAGGGCCGCCAATTGGTAGCGCATGACAGGCCAAGGATTAGGCAGCCCAGGAGATAGCATGACACGCCAGTCAGATGCAACATTTGAATGTACTGGGATGCTTGACAATGGGGTGACTGGTAGTGTGTGTCGGACCAATAATATGATGGGGTAGTTTATCAGAGGTGGAGATGTTGCTAAAAAATGGGAAGGGGGATTTTATGGGTTGAAGAGTGAGTTGTGGAGGTGGGTCAATTTAGATTTGAATTGAGCAAGGGAGAGGGAATTAAACTATATCAGCTGGTAGAGAGTTCCATAGATGGATGATACGAGAGGAGAAAAAACATATTCTTGATTCGGTATCTGTGTGGCGAACAAAGATCTTGTATTATAACCTCTTACTCCTTGGTGGGGTGACATAGTGAACAGGTCATGGGGTTTAATGGGCGAGAGATTATGGAATATTTTGTAACACTGAATAAGGTCGGTCCCTCAACAATCTACCTTTAATTGAAAACAGGTTTAAGGTAGAGAGACGATCATGATAAGTGAGACTCGAGTGGTTGGTTACTTGTTTCGACCATCGACGTTGAACAGACTCTAGAAGAATAAGATCGCCTTGAAATCCAGTATTCCAAACAGGAGAAGCAAAGTCAAGCAAGGGTCTGATGTCGGAGATGAGGAGGAAGATCATAAAGGAAGGTGACCGGCATATGGTAGATTTTAGTAGGTTTGTAGCTAGCCTACTACCTCCAGCTTTAGCCACAGTTTCTCAAATGTGTGAAGGGAATCTTATTTAGTGTCTATGGTAACCCCTAGGTCTTTGTGTGAAGATACTGTACTTACTTAAAACATTTCCATCTAGATGATAGATAGCATGTTTTGTAGCGCGAGTCCACGCTTAAATCGGAGATGGACACACTTGTTGGGTGTGACCTTTAGACCCCAAGAGGAGGCGGTTAGATGCTAGAATATTGATATTTTGTTGGAGGTCTTGAGAGCTTGATTGTGGTGACTTGCTTGGATGCTGGATGTAGAGTTTGAGGTCGTCAGCAAACAACTTGTAGTAACAGGTGAGGCGGGCTCCAAGGTAATTAACAAATAGGAGAAACAACAGTGGTCCAAGGACTGAACCCTGTGGAACACCACTTGTAACAGGTAGGGCTCTGCTATGGATGCCACTGATGGACACACTCATCGTTCGGCTGGTAAGGAAACTCTTAATCCACAAAAACAAATTACCTTACCTTAGTGATAGTAAAGAGGCAAAAGAGTCAAAGCTCATAAGGGGTGCCTCTTCTCATTTTCCTTTCAGTCTCAAACTGGTCATATCTATTTTTAAACATATTTATACTTGTGCTGCTAACTACCTTTTCAGTGAGACTGTTCCATTTATTCACGATTCTCGATTTAAAAAAACTTATTCCGTTTGGTGGTTCTGTGACGGGGCTTCAACAACTTCATGCTGTGTCCTCTGGTCTCCATATGTTGTTCTCTGGGAGCTAGCTGCAGATAGTCTTCCTCACGATCTTGTCAAAACCTTTTAGGATCTTGAAAGTTTCTATCATGTCTCCCCCTTATCCTTCGTTCCTCCAGAGTAGCGAGACCCAGCTGGGCTAGTCTCTGTTCGTATGTTAACCCCGCCAGCTCTGGAACTATTCTT
Source organism: Paralithodes platypus (assembly GCA_032716605.1). NCBI lineage: Eukaryota > Metazoa > Arthropoda > Malacostraca > Decapoda > Lithodidae > Paralithodes > Paralithodes platypus. The sequence continues at coordinate 42,546,375 of CM064505.1, forward strand.
GTGGCTCTTCGCTGTAGATTTACTAATTTCTTGATGTCTCCCTTGGTGTATGAAGACCACGCCTTAATACAGTACTCAAGACGAGGTCTGACCAGCCAGGACTTGTATAAAGTCAGTATCATTTTCAGAGTCCTAGGCAGGTCATGGTTTTTCTTAATAAGTCCCAAGATTGAATTGGCACTCGCTGCAACTTTCGCGACTTGCCTTGAGGGGTTTAAAATTTTTGGCGATGATTACCCCAAGATCCTTTTCCTCTTCAGTTTCCTCCAAAGCTGTCGGTCCCAGTTGGTATTAATAGCCTGGGTTACTCCTTCCGATGTGCATGACCTTGCACTTTTCTTTATTAAATGGCAGTAGCAATTTCTGGCTCCATTGGTTTAGTATGTTCAAATCCTGTTGCAGAACCATTCCGTCATCGGCGCTCTTTATCCTCCTGTAGATTTTTGCATCATCTGCAAAGAGCTTGCCACTTGACCGAGTGTCCTCAAGCAGGTCATTGATAAATGCAAGAAAGAGAACTGGACTAAGACGCTGCCCTGTGGGACCCCACTCCATACCTGTAGCCATTCTGAGTGATTGCCCCTGATGCTTTCTGTTGTTCAAGAAGCTTTGTATCCACTGAGAGATTTTTCCCACCACTCCAAGAGCTTCCAATTTTGCTAGCAGTCGACGGTGAGGAACAGTGTCAAATGCCTTTCTACAGTCAAGGTATACCACGTCTACACTATCCCCATTATCCACAGCATTCTCTAAGTCCTCTAGGTACTCTAATAGTTGGGTCAGGCAAGACTTCCCAGCTCAAAACCCATGCTGCCAGCTCTTGAGTAGATGGTTGCTTTCCAGGTGGTCAACTATGTATTTTCTCAGCAGCTTCTCCATGATCTTCCAGGGGACTGATGTAAGGCTAACGGGTCGATAGTTCAAAGGAGTGGTCCTGTCTCCTTTCTTGAAAATGGGGCAGACATTAGCTTTGGTGCAGTCTTCAGGCAACTCCCCTGTATCGAGTGATGTCCAGCAGTTCCTCCATAACGGGTACGCTACAGAATCCACACACTCCTTCAGTACCGTAGGGTGAACTCCATCTGGTCCAGGTGCGGATTCTGCTTTAAGAGTTCCAATCATTGTCTTCACGTCCTGGACAGTGAAGTTGCACTCCCGTAGTCCTTCTCCTTGGAATATGTTGTCGATGGGTGGTATGTTCCCTGCGCCGAGATGCCGATGGAGGACAGCTTGGTCAGTAGGGTCTAGGCTATAGACCTAGGCCTAATACAAAAAACACGTACGTGACCTAAAATCCAATTTGACCCTAATTAGGCCTAGTACCAACAGAATAACGACAAAATAGGGGTAGTATAACTGTAGATTTATAATTTGTTTAGGCTAGCTTGTATAGGCTAAGTGCAATTATAGAAATTTACCGTCATATCAATTAATGTGGGCCAATTTATAAGGTAGAGCAGAAGCCGAAGTATAAATCCATTTATTTGCCACCAATTATTTTGACATATTTGAAGACAGATATGGAATCTATATGCTCTAAGCATCATATTAAAATTAGTTTCAACCCTCGGCAAAACCTAATAAAAATATACTGTATGGTATACTAAAATGGATTTTTTTCGTAACATGGTTGTCAATGCCTTCCTATAGACGGCACTGATTCGTACACACACCATTTAGAACAAACATTCCCTATATACCTGTATATATAGGCTATATATGGTTAATATACAGGAGACGCAACAATATAGGTAGCACATTTGTAATGGTAGTTTTGGGTTCCTATCATCATATGCTTCATTTCTATATACTTTTTATCCCCGGGGAAAAAAACCCCGAAATCTTGGGATTTTTCATTTTTTTTCTTGGGATTTTTGTTTATGGTCATTAACCAAACCAAAAAACCTAACCTAACCTAGCCTAATAGCTCCCAAATACATTTAGGTTAGGTTAGGTTAGGTTAGGTTAGGTTAAAACAAAAATCCAAGAAAAAAAGAAAAACCCCAAGATTTTTTTTGTTTTCCCCGGGGATAAAAAGTAGGCTAGGCTAAATAGAAATGAAGTATATGATGATAGGAACCCAAAACTACCATTAGAAATTTGCTACCTATATTGTTGCGTCTCCTGTATCCTATATTTACCATATATATACGGTAGCCCTAGGCCTATATATATATATATATATATATTAGTGTGTAGCCAACGATAATTTTGGTGCAAATTCCAAAATTTTGTGGTCACAATACGATAATTCTGCATTTAGAATATGGCAACACTGCGTCCATGTTATTGTTGTGAACCTCTCGGCCCTCCCACTGCCACTCGGTGGCGGAGTAGGGTATGTCCCATAATACTGCGTTTTTTGCACTGTTACCCAATCAGCGGGGGTGTGGGGGCGGCAGCCCCCACACATAATACTAGGATAGGTTAGGTAAGGTTGTTAGGTTAGGCTAATGTCTTTGCTACGCTTTTAACCCCTCATTTTCCCTGAACTTCATAGCCCTCCCCACTATCGGGTGGCGTGTCTTAAGATCGTTGTATAATAGGGAAAACGGTGGTCAATATACAGGAGGCGCTCCAATATAGGTAGCAAAATTGTAATGGTAGTTTTGGGTTCCTATCATCATATGCTTCATTTCTATATACGGTACTTTTTATCCCCGGGGAAAAAAAAAATCTTGGGTTTTTTTTTTTTTTTTTTTATTAACCTACCCAAAAAACCTAACCTAACCTAACCTAAATGCATTTGGGGGTTATTAGGTTAGGTTAATGACCAAAACAAAAAATCCCAAGAAAATAAATGAAAAATCCCCAATTTTTGTTTTTCCCGGGGATAAAAAGGGTATCCAGACGACTTGCTACAATGCCAACTCGCGACAGTATGACTCGCTACTCTCACCTGGACGGCTCGCTCCATTTCCTGGTCGACTCACGCCACTTAACTAGACGACTCGCTGCATTTGTATTTGTTTATTTACACACTTCGTTCTCTACATATTAATTGATTTTGTTAACCCATCGTTTGTAAATATATCGTGTAACACATTAATAATATGAAAACATCGAGATACGAAGCAAATATTTATTAGCGTAAACAAAGGGTATAGACAAGTGTTGAATGGTCGAAACCCGTTTAGACACTGCGTGATTTTCGAGATATGAAGCAAATATATATTAGCATAAACAAAAGCATAACTTGACGAGTGTCGCTGGTATAATTGACGAGTGCTGGATGGTTCAATCCAGCAGTTGTCTATAAATATATTGTGAATACAAAATATGAAGATCTTGAAGCACACATTTTTTTTGAGATAGCCTATGAAGCAATATTTATTGGTGTAAAAAAATCATAAAGTTAAGTTTAAAGCACAACACAAGTATTGTGGGGGCTTTACTATGGCACTGAGATCAGTCGATCAACTACAATGGGATCCAAAAGAACCCGGTCACCTGTTCCAGACCCCTGCACGGTTTGTGGCCGGACTGTCAACGGAAGGCAGGAGGCACTGCAGTGCGACAACTGCGATAAATGGCAACATCGTATTTGTGACACAGGTAAATACATTTTCAATATTTTCATGCTAGGCTACTATGGTTACTAGGCTACATTTTCAATATTTGTATACTCCTACATTAAGTCTACCATTTTTTTTATCTTTTCTTTATTTATTATTTTTTTATTCCAAGGAATGTCTCGTGAGTTGTATAGACAATTGCAGAGGGGTGAAGTTCCTCCATCGTGCAATCCGTACAAATAATGACGTTGAAGGGTGGCACAGGAGGCGAAAGCACCGGACGAGGGGAACCTTCAATTTATATATTGGTTCCTCTCCTGCACAGTGAAGCTGCATAGTTTCCCCTCCAAGACCCAAGTCGAGCTGGTCTCTATGAAAAAACGGTAAACCTGACGTTTTGGACAAGACAACGATTTCAGTAAGTTTTATTTTGTTTTTTGGTAATTTTTCCTTCAGATATAGGCTAGTGTTGTTTTATACCGAAGAGGAGCGGAAATGAGTATTTACCCATTATCCAACAATCTAAAAACACACCCCCCACTAGTGGGGAGGGCTATGAAGTTCAGGGAAAAATGAGGGGTTTTAAAAGCGTAAAAATACAATAATATAGCATTTTGTATCAAAAACTTGGCTCGGGTTTTCCCTTATTGCAAACCCATACAACCCAAGTTTGTGAATACCCGAGCCAACTTTTGACGAAAGCTGGCTCGGATTTCACGGGGTGGAGTGGGTAGCCTAAGATCTTATGTTATAAATATAGTCAATTTGGGAAAACATTGCCTAACCAACAACCTTACTAACCTATCATAGTATTATGGGTTGGGGCTGCTGCCCCACACACCGCTGGTGGGTGAGCCATTTTTTTTTTTTTTTTTAATGTTCTAGGCTATTAGCCTAACCTAACAACGTTACCTAACCTAACCTAGTATATGGGTGGGGGCTGCCGCATCCACACCCCGATGGTTGGGTTTTCTTTTTTTATGTGCTAGGCTAACTTAACAACCTAACCTAACCTAACCTAGTATATGGGTGGGGGCTGCCGCCCCCACACCCCGATGGTTGGGTACTGGCTGAAAAACTTATTGTTTTACAGTATAGCCTAGGCACGGTATATGAATTTTAGCGTTTTTGTTTTTCTTTCTCCATTATAATACATTTCAGCTCTTAATGACATATATAGCAATGATGTATAGCTCTACCGGACCTATTAGGCCTAAAAAGGTCGATTGGGCTAACTGTCGAGTCCAAAACATGCAGTAATAACCGAAAAAAAAATGAGCAAGCGTCGACGAAAATGTCTATAAGTCAGTGGACCAGCGATCTGTTCTATAATGGGGAGACAAGTTTGCCGACAGGGGGATGAGATGCAGCCTGTCAACTTCTTGCGAACAAGCGAGCCATGGTGAATGGGACCCATACTATGATTTTCTTTTAAAATTCACGACCTATAGGGCCTAATATGATTTTAAAATTCGTACATGTAGGCTAGGGTTTCCTATAAATTTTGTAAATAGCCTAAACGTACTGTCTCTCTTTTTTCCTTTTTTTTTTTTTTTCTCTTTTTTTATCTTCGATGTTTTTATATTAGCCTATATCTCGGAAAATCCCCCCCAAAACCGGGCAGTGTCTTAAACAGGTTTGCGACCATTTCAACACCTTTCAGGCACTCAAGCGGCTCGCTTGGTTGTAGTGACTAGCGTCTCGGACTTCCACCAGAAGGCCCGGGTTCGCGGGCCACGCTCGGCGCATTAAAGATTTTTCACAAGCACTGAGTCGTTACCATCCCTCATGAGCAAAGGGA
>CM064505.1:42551790-42591790 GCA_032716605.1 Paralithodes platypus
TTTAATAGAACAGACGGTCGGGCGTGTATTAAATTTTTTACAGAGATGGGAGAAGGCGGTTTCGTTTTAATGAGCTTTCGTTGATGATTTACTTCTCTCGATTTATGGTCTTCTTCATTAGGTGAAACTTGTGTCCCAATACTTGCTAGTTAAATCAGGTTTGTCCACCCTTCTGCGCTCGCTCTCTCTCTCTCTCTCTCTCTCTCTCTCTCTCTCTCTCTGGGAATAATGGTGTGGTGGGTGGGGCGAGAGTCTTCTGCTTTGCTATACTTGCCTTCTACTAAGTAGCAAATTTTGTTAGAATAAAGTCCAGACTGCCTAGTAGGGGCCACAAGGTCTGTGCTGTGTGTGTAGGCTATGTAACAGGTATTTATATAACTATCTATCTCTACCTCTCATTCTCTCCTGCTGCGAATAATTTATCTTCATAATTGGCTTAGATGGGAAGAAATGGGAAAGGAACAGGTGTGTTTGGGGATACAGTAGTGGAGAGAGAGAGAGAGAGAGAGAGAGAGAGAGAGAGAGAGAGAGAGAGAGAGAGAGAGAGAGAGAGAGAGAGAGAGAGAGAGAGAGAGAGAGAGAGAGAGAGAAACAAAATAGTACAAAGGAAATCAAGCAACAAAATAGTACAAAGGAAATAAAGCAACAAAAGGTCTAGTGACTCTTCTAGGCTGCTTGTCCTCCAAAACACTGAGGATCAAGTGTCCAAACAGTGGTTTAGAGTGGGTAAGGGAACATTGGAAAGGGAACTACTGCCCTGGAACTAATGTCCGTGGCAGGATTAGGAAGTTAGTAGGAGACAGATGAGTTAGTAACCGAGGGGGGGATAAAATAAAGTTATTCATTTACAAACGCAGTCAGTCACAGATTTGATGAGATATTTGTCTAAGCGGAGTTTAAATGAATCAACGGTGCTGCAGTCTATAACGTCTCAGGGAAGCCCATTCCACAAGTTGACAACTCGATTGAAGAAGAAATTCTTAGATTCGTGTGAGTTAAGATTTACCAATAATTTTGCAACCGTTTCCCCGCGTGTAAGAGAGAGAGAGAGAGAGAAAAGGAAAACAAACAACAGATAGATTGATCCTTACGAGGCTCCTTGTAACTGAAACTACCTAACCTATGTGATAAAAAGGTAACGGTAGCACAGTAAAAGCAGTTAATTGGGAGTTAAGAACGAGATATTTACATAGTGGAATATTGAAATTTAATAGTACTACACTCAATTGCATCACAAGATAGTCCATTCCATAGGTTTACTACTCTATTGAAAAAGAAAGGCAAACATCTGTATTGTCAATATATTCAATAATTGTAAACACTAGGATTAGGATCCCTTTTAGACTGAGCTTTGTTAAATTAAGTTACATGATCTGGGTTTCGACAATTAGTATAGAAATTATCTAGGAAATTAGCAAATAATTATATTTCAAAATAAATCAAAGTGGTACAGTAACATCATACTACCATATGATCCAAATTAGGGGAAGATATATATGACATCTGGATAAATTCCGTCTCAAGACAGAGACAAGATAATTGGTGGTTCTTGGGAATTGGTCTTTGTAATATTAACTATTCCTTGTAATTTATTGTATCTCTCGCTCTCTCTCCCTACTTTCCTCCCTGCATCAAATCCCTTGCCTAAACACCCCGTCTGTTGCCAGTAGACTTAACCTCTCTCTCGTTTTCGAGAGACAGACAGAGCAATATCGAGTAAAAGGCGGCTTTATTATGAACCCAATTTCCAGGAGGGAGAATGGGATCAGACGCTCCCGAAGGCTAAGCAAATAATAATAATAATAATAATAATAATAATAATAATAATAATAATAATAATAATAATAATAATAATAATAATAATAATAATAATAATAATAATAATAATAATAATAATAATAATAATAATAATAATAATAATAATAATAATAATAATAAATAATAATAATCATAATATATATAATAACAATATTAAAATAATAATAATAATAAATAATAATAATAATAATCTAATATAATAATATAATAATAATAATAATAATAATAATAATAATAATAATAATCTATAAGCTCCTTTTTTTTCTCTTTTCTTCTTTATTTCGCTCTCTCTATATATATATATCATCTATATCTATATATCTATCAATTTATCTATCAATCTATTGTGTCTATCTATCTATTTATCTATCTCTCTCTTTTATGAAGACCTAAGAATTTGATGCGCTATACACAAACACGGTTTTAATTAAAGTACTAAAAGAAGGCTGATTTTATTAATCTTTTCCAAACTTCCTGTAAAGTTAAGACATCCAAAATTCTCAAGAAAAACAACGAACTTACTTTTATTGGCTAGTTTACTCAAATTCTTATAGAAGTAAATTTTCCGTTTCATATTTCAAGATACTTGGAAATAAAACAATTTGAACTATTATTGCTAGAATATTATATAAGCTTACAAACTTCAATGTCAGATAGTTCCCAAAGTCAAAACGCCCATCAACTTGCTATTCTTCCATAATATCTATATCTATTCATATACAATATAAACAAATGGACCGTAAACTAGCTTATTTGATCATAACCTACCTATCCAAATTAACCCAAATCTAGCAAAATTGACCATAATATATACACAATCGACAAAAGGTACTTATATTGACCAAAACCAACTCGCATTGATAAAAACAAGCTAAATATTCTAGTCGACTTACTAATTCGTCTGACGAACTGCATGATAAAAAACTAACTAAATACTCCAGTCGACTAATCAATTTGTTCGACAAGCTGCACTTTTAAAAACAGACTAAATATTCTAGTCAACTTATCGATTCGTCCGACAAGCTGCATGATAAATAATACGGACTAAATATTCTAGTCTACTAACCGGATAGCCTGACAAACTGCATGATCAATAACTGACTACATATTCTAGTTGACTTTCTGATTAATCCGACAAACTGCATGATCAAAAACGGACTAAATATTCAAGTTGACTAACCGATTCGTTCGACAAGCTGCATGATAAAACATGGACTAAATATTCTAGTCGATATACCGACACGTCCAACCAGCTGCAACCAGCTGCATGATCAATGACTGACAAAACATTCTAGTTGACTTACCGATTCGTCCGACAAGCTGCATGACAACACTCTCTCCCGCCACGGCCCAGCGCACCTCCAAAGCCAGGTCGTCCCACAGTACCTCACAGTTCAGCTTTGTCTGCAAGGGTGAGGAAAGGTTGTGATGGCGAAAAGTACTGGTGACGAAAAATGGTGGTGGGGAAAAGTCAAATGGAGGGAAACCTTGTGATGGGGTTTGAGTCGTGGCGGGGAAATGTTGTGGTGGGAAAAAAGTCGTGGTGGTGAAGAGTTGTGGTGGGAATAAAGTCTGGCTGGGGAAAAGTAGTTTCATATTATTTCCATTAAGTATCGAAACATCAGTTGCTAAGGGATTAAATTTACCGTCAGCTGAATAAATAAAACAAACTATAATAACAAATAAATATAAAAGTCTATGGTAAAACAAATACAATATTAAGGAGTCTCTTAGTATCCACAGGTCAGCTGCGTCTGAAATGAACAGAGAAGGTCATTGTAGGTCAATTAAGATACATTACAACAAAACAGGTCATTGCAGGACATACTAGGTCATCAAAATAAAAAAATAACTCGAAAGAAAATATATTTAGGTCATTTCAGGCATGTCCACAGGATTTGCAAATACACATTCAGGTCGTTTCACAGTATGTTTACACATTGGTTTTAGCAAATATTTGTTGAATGGTAAGATAAGTCACAGTAGGTCAGAAAGAAAGGTCGAGACAGATGAAGGAAGATACATATTGGTAAACAGTTTGCGTATATTCAAGTAACTTGTTGTCAAGACAGTAAATCATAGAAGATGGGCATACTGAAAGGTAAACCATGCAATCCAAAATCCAAAGCATAATTAAATTCAAACTACGAAACCTCCCTCAGAAAACTATATGACATCTACTTAAAGAACCAATGAAGTTAGAAAGAATATATGAAAAGGTAAAACAAAGGAGCACTCGTTACAAATACCATGCAAGTATAATATTATAACAGAAACAAAATGCCAGAACAAATATAGAAGACAAGAAAGGAGAACACTTAGTTGGCTAGAAAAAATTTAGGATATTAAAACATAAATAAAAATACAAATAAAAGGGATAGTGAAGGAAATTGGAAGGTATATTTTGGTTATTAAGAAATATTTTGACGAATGGCAGATAAAGGGAAGTAGAAATTTCGTAAGTAGTAGTTGGACACAATTAGACCGAACACACACACACACACACACACACACACACAAAGTTTTAAGACAGTTTTGTCCACAGAGAATGTGGTTAGTCTCACGTCCTAAATGGCGGCTTTCCAGGCGGCCCTGTCAAGGGCCGCCTCTGTTCTGCCTCTGTTGTCAAGTTCTTTATTTTGAGATAGGACCGGAGTAAATTATTATTTATTATTTACACAAACACACACACACACACACACACAAAGAGTAAATAAACTACACAGGTCGACAGAGAGGCATTATAACAAGAGGCCCAACAAAATACAGCCGTTTTCAAAGATCACTGAACTGTAGAAGGTAAGTAGTTAAGACAGGGGAGTGGCGGAATAGGGGGTGGTAAGCCCCTCTTAAGTAGATCAGGGAAAGTAGGGAGGTAGGTGTATGTTAAGGGGTGATGGGCGTATTTATTTGCTCATATATGCATCTTTTTATTAATAATTAGTTTCTTCCGTAAACCTCTATCAAGCTTAAAAAATCACCCGCCCAACTCTTCTTCAAAGTAAATTTGTAAATTTTTCGACAGAAAAATGTTCCGGCCAAAGGCCGGTTCCTCTTAAATTACAGGCTTGCTATCGCTCGCAAGGAAAGCATAAATAACACGAAAAGTGTAAATATTGACAAAGGAATTGGGCGAAAGGTGTAAAATCACCAAATTAATGGACAGAACGTCTTAAATCTGAAAACTAAAGGTGCTAAGCATAACGAAGAAGGGGGACCAGAAAATCGACCCATCCCCCCCTTAAGTTGGTAAGTAGACGAGTCACTCAAACTATCCACGAAGTTCAATTTTTCTTTTGTGTAGTTTAGCTGAGCCGGATCGTAGGGGGTAAAGGGCGGGGGGTGTAAGGAAGGAAGGAAGGAAGGAAGGAAGGAAGGAAGGAAGGAAGGAAGGAAGGAAGGAAGGAAGGAAGGAAGGAAGGAAGGAGAGATGAAGGAAGGAAGGACAGAAGGAAGGAAAGAAGGAAAGGAAATATCAGGGAAGAAAAATACGATAAATAACAAGAGAAAGGGAAAACTAACTAATACAATGGAACCGAAAAGGAATAAATAAAAGAAATGCAAGGGATTTGAACATTTTGAAAACAATGCATGGTTAAAATATAGCAGCAACTCGAGGAATAGTATTTAAAAATAATGAAGACAAATGGAATAGAGCGAAGACTAAAACTTGGAGGAAAAATGGAAAGGAAAAACATAATTAAGTTCATCATGTTTCTCGCTCTCTCTCTCTATATATAATATATATATATATATATATATATATATATTATATGAATAATTGTTTTTTTTTCCAATATATACATGAATTAATAAATAGAAGGGCATAGAACACATTAGTAAAGCAGAAGTGCGAATATAGTTATTTTAACATTATGATTTGCTATAGATCCTTCCTAAGCTACACACAAAATAGTCTAGTATTAGCCAAAATGAGTTGAAAATAAGGAGATGGAATACAGAAGGGCTTAAAATAGGGGAAATAATAAAGGAAGACTACAATCAAATTAAATAGTAGAGAAAAGCAGGTTAAATTAACTAAATCAATACTAATCAAGCCAAATTAACCTTCTTAAGATCCGATTGCGCATTTATGTTCTGGCTATTATTAGACTATTCTATTCAGGTTAGGAAGGGTGTATGGAAGTCAGAGGGCTAATTGAGATAGTCTTTACCCTTTTAAACACCACATATCCTTCCTAAACTGTAGAAGATCGTCTAAGGCTAGCCAGAATAAACTGTAAAAATGCGCCATAATCTTCAAATGGTTAACCACATTTTGAAATTAGTGAATGAAATATAGACAACATCTGTAACAATAGGTACACATAATATAGCCAACATCTGTAACAATAGGTACACAATAGGTAACAATAGGTACACATAATCAGTGTGTGAAATAATAGTTTTGTATAACAATCAGTGTGTGAAATAATAGTTTTGTATAACAATTTGAACACCTTTTCGGTCCCTTTGAACACTTCGAGGATTCATATTAGAAATTATACGATTAATGAATTAATTTTAAATGAGTCTACATATCTTTTGCCGGATGCCGTACTCACAGAAGTTGGCCATACACAAAACACCCTCAAGCGGACCTGTCCCCTGCGAGAAGGACAACCTGTGCCAGTTTATTTAAGGGCTTACAAGATTAACCACTCAAATTAGAGATGTTTAAAATGTGTTCAAAATACCTCTTAATATGTGTACCAGTTTGTTACAGTTTTGTTTTCTATTATAGACACTAGTTTGTCAGCGTATACTACAGAATTTCTACATCTACTTTAACTTTGACATACAAGGAAAAACTTACGTGGGTAAAGCAGGTGGGTGGCATGGACGAAGATAATAGACACAACAGGCAAAGGGAATAAAGGATAGATGGATAAGAGCAATTATTATTTACAAATTTAATAAGAAAAGATAGTGAAATCAAGGAACAAGAGGTGAACACTGAGTATGGAAACAGAAGTAACGGCAATTTACAAAGTATTACAATTAATAAATATATTAAAATGGTACATGTTGGTAGGAAATAAAAATTCTGCGAAAAAAATTAAACAAATATCCTACATGAATTAAATATAAATAGATCACTAAATACAAAACTAAATACAACCAATGCACTATGCTAATTACTACACCAAGAGCTACACCCCAAACTGCTATCTTAAATACATTACATACAGCGGTAACGAAAGAGAGGGATAATAAATATAGAATAAATATAGATAAGTTAAATAAATAATATACTAATGTGATAAAGTAATGTAATACTGTAATCCTATGTAAATATAATGCAGGCAAAATAAACTATTGGCTACGGCGGCTGTGCACATATTGGGAAAGAGCTACACTGTAAATATTTAGGAACTTAACCCCCTGGCGCACGATGACGCTTTTAGCATAATTTCTAGCATATTTAAATTCTTTTTGTTTTTTGACCATCAGGAGTAGGCCTACTTCGAAAATTTAGTTTAGTTACCCAAACATATATAGTTTTCTTTAACGTGTCCTAAGAAAAACCACTTTTGATGGTTGACTATTTTAGATTTATATAGCCATAGGCCCAAAACAATTGTATTTCTGAACACAAACTGGCAACCCCTATGCATTTAGTTTAGTTACCCAAGTGTCTATAGTTTTCTTTGAGCGGTCTTACTAAGAATTTTCTTTTTGGATGGTTGACTAATTTAATTTTTATAGGCCCAACACATTGTATCTCTGAATACAAACTGGCAAGCCCCTGTGTGTCAGAGGGTTAAGGGAGATATGAAAAGGGTATTTAAAGTGTACGAATTAATTTACCCTCTAAAGCGATTTAGGTGGTAATAAACTCACTAATATAAGAATAGAGAAGTAAATAAATTAATCAAACTAGCCTAAATCATTATTAATATACCAAACTGTATGTACCTTTTTTATACCTATAACTTATTTACAGTGTCTACTGTGCCATTCACCGAAGTGGCTAGTATTACCAACGTGAACAAGCAACAACTAGATACTAAAAACGCCTTATCAAGCAGGATACTAAATAAGGAAATAATGTCTTATCATACTAATGTTTGCCAAGAAATTGACAGAGAAAGGAAGGATAGGCCTACATATGGAAGTATTGCAAGCTTCACAGTTGGGAAAATAGCATTCTATCAAGTATGTATGGTACAATATGTAAATGCGTAAACATTTGGGTACTGCTCTTGCAGATTAATAATTTAGTATAATAGAGTAGTTGTTTTTACATGTACAGTGTAATGCATTATGTATGCTTAATTCATGCATGCAATAGAAAACATATTCTAGTACCCAATTTTTGGTCTAAGAGTAATGGAAACAGTATAGTTTAGATACAATACAGAGAAAGAAAGCATGCTAAAACCTTGAAACGGCACTTATGGTTTTAATGTATGATTTAATGTATGATTTTTTGTTTCTTCTCCCAAGCTTGAAGCTTCCGATAATATATAAAAGGTTTATCCATAGATGTTGAAATGTGATGTTGATCCTCCATTTCTGAAGCTGAAGCTGCTGATGGCAGAGGGTCTGCCATCTTGGCCTTTACTACCCTTGCTGGACCGGGATGAGGAAGGGGAAATAGGAGGACGTGATGCGCGTGGTGGGGGTAGAGGTGCTGGGTCAGATGGAGGGGATGGAAAGCGGATATTTGACCTCTCCTGACTGTTTGAGGATGAACGAGAGGAACTGGAACGTGAGGAACTGGAACGTGAGGAACTGGAACGTGAGGAACTGGAACGCGAGGGACCGAAGCGGGATCTGCTGGAAGAGGGACGACGGCTGGACTCAGAAGAAGACCTCGAAGGGAAGGCATTGTATCGGTTGGTGGGGAACTCTATTTCATGATTTTCGAAGATGCTCTCAGAGGAGTCTTCACGAGATTCCGACGACTCTCCTCCAAAGTGTCTAGAGCGGGAACCGGATCCCTTCTCCTCAGATGATCTGTCATGTGTCTTACGTCCTGATCTAAATGCACTGGAACCAAATGGTCTAGATGATTGGCTCTTGCTGGGTCTGGAGCTAAAGGGGGAAGAAGAGTGACTGCGAGAGGAAGAGGGTCGGGACTCAATACTGGGAGGCTCATAAGAGGGTCTTTTGGTAGTGGGTCTGTTATACTTGGGTCTACGTGTGGTAGGAGTGTATTTAGGTCTGGAGGATTTGCGGCTAGAGGTCTGGGGTTGGTAAGAGAGTGATGGACGGCTGGAAGAAGGTGGCTGGTAGGAGTAGCCATTAGACTGGAATAAAAAAAAGTCAGAGAGTGAGACAGGGGAAAGAGAAGAAAAATGCTTCAAAAGAAAAATGCGAAATATTACAGATTCCAAGAAGTCTTGTACACTTGCCTTCAGTATTCTGAACACTTTGAAGCTTTTAAAATAAGCAAGTTAAACCGTAAACTTTTTAGTCCATGAAGAAATGCTGGGGAGTATAATATTTTGTTGTTTTGATACAATTTCAAATATGCATCTATGAAATACTGATGGCATATGTGTACAATTTTAACACAAACTTACTGTTAGCCAAAGAAATATTTACGAAATTGAAGATAACAAAAATAGGTTGGTGAAACTATACAATGAAAACATGCAAAAACACTTAATCCATTACAATTCTTTGGCTGCTAGTATCAAGGAAAAGAAAAGTATGTTATAGATACCCAAGAACAATATGGAAGATATATATGCAGCTATGAACAGACAGATAAGAAGAAATTATAATTTCAATCATATAATACAAATTTAACCCCTTGAGGGTTAGGACGTGTTTGGCAGTTTGCTCCGGTTATCATTAGACAATTTTATTAAGATGAAGCGGGGCTATATAAAAGTCGGAAGGTTAATCGAGACGGTCTTTACCCTTTTAATTCCCACAGATCCTTCCTAAGCTGTATAAAATCGTCTAATGATAGCCAGAATAAACTGTCAAAACGCGTTGATGTGCAATTCAGTCGTTTGTACAAGAAAATATAAAGGTCTTTGAGGTCAATACACTAATTCTAAAAGAACTTCAAGCACATCGAACACATTTATATGAACTTTTAAAACTGTGTTGGTGGGGTAATGGTTCAGATGCTTATGTTCTGGGTGTGGTGTCCCGAATACAGAATCCCGGGAGGACCATATGCTTTCATTAGTTTATTCAAGTGCATTGGGGTTTGTAATTGATGATTAATGTTAAGAACGGGGTGTTACTTAATACTGATTTATAACCCATTCATGTACAACTACTAACAAATATTCGTGATCTCTTTCGATTTTTTTATGCATATGTATATCAATGTAAATTAATGTTCAGATAAAATCTGCTATATATTAATGATTATTAAATACATATGCTTTTATTAACATATAGCTGATTTGATCTGACCAACATTCTAAGAGGATATATTTGCATCAAGCAAATCGCAAGAACTCACAAACTTCCTAAGCTCGATAATAGTGTCTAATGGTAGCCAGAATTATAAGAAGATCCGCATCAATGAAAATGGTCCATATACATTTAACCCTTTCAATACCGGTGATTTTTTTGTTGATTTGATTTCAGCTACATTTAGAAGATTTTAGGAAGCTTCGGAAGGATATAAGACAGGTCAGAGGATCAATTGAGATAGTCTGTAGCTATTTAATGTGTAGATGTCCTTCGTAACCTGAATAAAAGCGTCTAATAGTTGCCAGAATATGATGAAAAGGACGTCACCGGTACTGAATGGGTTAATACACAGTCAACAGTCTCACTCATGTGTAGTCATGCGAATTGATCATCTGCGAGTTTCAAGCTATAAGGAAGTTGGAGCCGTATACGTCGATATTTGGCAGTATTACCGGTTAAAATGCTGCTGATAAAACTAAACTCAGGAAAGTTAACAGGATGAATACAAACACCCTATGAGGAGGAGCACTTTATTGACAAACACCCTATGAGGAGGAGCACTTTATTGACAAACACCCTATGAGGAGGAGCACTTTATTGACAAACACCCTATGAGGAGGAGCACTTTATTGACAAAGTTTCACATACAGATTCCCCAGGCTAATAAAGCTACAGTATATGCGAAACGTCGTCAATAAAGTGCTCCTCCTCATATGGGGTTTATAAAATGTGGTTGTAGTGTTTATATAAATGCATAACATTACATCACTCAAACTTTCTATCTCTTAACTTCCTTAGAGCCTGAAACTCATAAGTGGTCAATTTATGCGTTCTCTAAACACAGATTTTTAAAAGATAGAGCTTGCAATTCTAAGTTACTCATATATTTTATATGTGGAAGATAGAGGATAAAGAAATGCTTTCAAATACAGGACAGGACACCGAAGAACAAGGATAGCAAAGAATAAGAAAGTTTAGTTCAAGGTTAGACAAGAACTAATATATTTTACATGAGAAAGAAAGACAATAACAAAATGGCTTCAAATAGTAGTCAGGAATTTGAAGAACAAGGATAGAAAAGAATAAGACCGTTTTCAAAGATTAGACAAGAACCAATATATTTTGTACTATAAAGGAACACAATATAGGATATAAAATAGTGGACAGGAAGGTGAAGGGAAAATACATAATATATAAATATATCAAATATTTGATTTTCTTTGCACGTGAGCTGAAGAACAAATGTAGAAAATAATAAGACCAGTTTTCAAGAAGTAAACAATTCGATGAAGAAAATTATACATGTGTTTTATCATATTACATTTGTCTGTACATTAACATAAAACCAGATACTTTTATACCAAGAGAAAAAAAGGCACACTACTATATTTACACACCATACCCATAAGCACATGCATATATTATACATATATTATACATATATTATACATATTCTCCTCCCAACACAGCACATATCCTTTTCTTGGTATTATATAGGTAATGGCCTGGCTATGTGTAAGGTAATAATATCCCTGGGGGTAATACTATTAGTAATATTAGGTGTTTTGTTGATATTGCTCGTTGAGTGAGTGAGTGAGTGAGAGTGAGAGTGAGAGGGAGAGATTAATTGAGTATAAATTTATGTGTGAGTAATTATAAATGTGTGAGTGCGTGTACGTTTGCATGTGTGCACGTGAAAATGTGAGTGTGTGTGTGTGTGTGTGTGTGTGTGTGTGTGTGTGTGTGTGTGTGTGTGTGTGTATGTGCACCACACTTACCTCCTTTCGAACCATTATTAATAAACCCATCCAATATGAATGGCCATTATATTAATTCTCCCTCAAAATGTGTGTGTATGAGTGTGTGTGAGTGTCTGAGTGTATGAGTGTATGAGTGTGTGTGTGTGTGTGTGTGTGAGTAAGTGGGAGTAAGTGAGTGAGTGTCTGAGTGTGTGTGTGTGTGTGTGTGTGTGAGTAAGTGAGTGTGAGTGAGTGTGTCTGAGTGTGCGCGACACACTTCCCTCCTTTCGGACCATTATTAAGGAGAGATGGGCTGGTTTTTCTGGACCCCTTCCTCCCTCGTGTTTAATCCCATTGGTTTTTAGATATCAAGACGTTCGACTCGGTAGTTTGGCGATTTTATGACTTTAGATCCAATTTCTTTCGCAAAATTAAGACCTTTCGTGCCATTTAGGTGTCTATGTTTTCCTGGCTAGCGTTAGCGAGCCTGTATTTGTAAGAGTAATCGGTCTTTGGCCGGGAAATTTTTCTACCGAAAAATATACAAATTTATCTTGAAAAAGGGGGGGGGGGGTCTAGGGAGTGTTTATATGAATACATTAATTAACAGACCAATAAAACAGCCACTAGCCCCTTAATAAACCCGTCCAATATGAAAGGCAATAGTGGCCAGGATATTAATTCTCCCTCGCCTATATTAACTCTTACCTTATAGTAACACCGATTGGCCAAGACCTGCCATTTTGGTGTCGTGGCGCTAATAATAAGTCATGTCTCAACTGTCATTCTCAATCCCTCTCTCCCTCAATCAGTCTTTCCTTCATCCTATGACTTAGACTGCTTTAAACATTGTGTGTCCAGGCATTTTGACGCCAACCTCCCTTGAATTAGGCTTTGTCACTCTTTTATTTATTTTTATTTTTATTGGGGGGGGGGGGGAAAGACACTCGTTACATGCAACCTGCCTTTAGTCTCCTCCATGCACATAGGAAAAACAAAAAATATTGGTGCCGTTGCGCAAATAAATCATGTCTCAGCTGTCATTACGTATGGCTCGCTCTGTGCTGTATTAATGTCTGTTAGATGTTGAATAGGGTGGGTAAGTGTAGGAACAATGTTGGTATAACTGTTTTGGTGGTGTATTGGTTTAGATGCTTATGTGCTGGGTGTGGTGTCCCAAGTTTGAATCCCGGGAAGACCATATGCTTTCGTTAATTTATTAAAGTACATTAGGGTTTGTAATTGATGATTAATGTTAAGAACAGGGTGTTACTTAAATAAAGGAATACAGAAATATACGAAGGGACTGGTAAAGCTGACAATTAATTATAAAAGTGGAAAGGGTTGTGTTCGGCGCGTGTGATGGGTTCTTATGAAGGCCATAGAGCTACAATATTGGCCTTCGGGGGAAAGTAATAATGTTCTGAGGTACTGGACGGATTACTGGGGGAAAGGTTACATGGAATATATATATCTATCTATCTATCTATATCTATATCTTGAAGATCTTATAGTGAAATATCTAGCAAGCACTATGCAAGTTTTGTTCTGAAACTCAGTGGTCTGGTTAATCTACTGTATTAAAAAAAAAATCTAGATCAATCAATCAATCAATCAATCAATCAATCAATATATATATATATATATATATATATATATATATATATATATATATATATATATATATATATATATATATATAGTTCCATGCACTGTCGACTTACCCTCCCAGGAGACAGGCTTAAGGGCATGTTTTTTTTTTCTGGAATACTTGTGTTAAATGAAAGATCCATATTAGTATAATGTAGTCTGGAAGTAAAATAAGTGAATACTTCGAAATCACTGACGAACTTACCCAGCAGCAGCAGTGGCATATCAAAACAACAAAAGAAGAAACATAAGACTGGCCGAGTGTTTACGATGCCCAACTCTCCCAAATATACCTGGGGTGAGTGGGTTCGAATCCTGGTCAGGATACCTCTTTCCCAACCTGCCCTAAGAATTATTATACGAATAAGGAAATACAGAAGCAATATATAGAGGAACATCTTTTGGTAGACATCCGTACAGCGACACCCAGTAAGAGAAAAATAAGAATTAACATAAACAGGAAATACAGAAGCAATACATAGGGGGAACATTATCTTTTAGACATTCGTACTCACCTCAGGAGCGACACCCAGTAATAGAAACCAGCATTAATATCAAAATAAGGAAAGACAGGAACAATATTTAGGTAGGATGGGCTTATTTATTTGCGGATTTATCTAGAATTTAATTATAGTTTTACTTTCGTCCCAAGACATCCATCAAGCTTAAAAAAACACCCCCAAGACCATCCTTCATAATAAATGTGTACATTTTTCGATAGAAAAATGTCCCGGCCGAAGGCTGATTTCCCATAAATTACAGGCTCGCTATCGCTCACCAGGAAAAAATAGACACCTAAATTGTATGAAAAGTTTTAATATTGTAACAAAAATAAAAAATAGGACGAATGATCTAAAACTAGCCAAACTAATGGGGCAAGCATATTAAAATCTGAAAAGTAATGGGGCTAAACATGAGGGAGAAGGGGGACCAGAAAACTAGACCATCTCCCTTTAGGGTGAACATTTTCTTGTAGACATTCGTACTCACCTGAGGAGCAACACCCAGCATCTTGAGGGAAGGCGGGACGTTGAGGTTCCTGGGGAGCTTGACGTGGCCGAAGTCTGCGGTGAAGGCCTTACACCAGATGCTGAGGAAGTCGATATCGAAGACGGTGAGGGAGCCGGGCAGGGTGATAACGATGGTCTTGCGGCTGTAGCGTTTCAGGGGCTCCTTTGATCCGTTCTCGTCCGGTACAACCGTTCCGGTGGTGCCAACAGAGTTACCCTTGCCAACCCAGAAGTGGGCATCTGGAATGTAGATTTGGTTAGCTCAGTATCCTTATCATCACTAGTGCAAAAGTAAAGGGAGATAGAAAAATACCTAGTGCAAAAGTAAATTGGATAGAAAAATACCTAGTGCAAAAGTAAATTGGATAGAAAAATACCTAGTGCAAAAGAAAATTGGATAGAAAAATACCTAGTGCAAAAGTAAATTGGATAGAAAAATACCTAGTGCAAAAGTAAATTGGATAGAAAAATACCTAGTGCAAAAGTAAATTGGATAGAAAAATACCTAGTGCAAAAGAAAATTGGATAGAAAAATACCTAGTGCAAAAGAAAATTGGATAGAAAAATACCTAGTGCAAAAGTAAATTGGATAGAAAAATACCTAGTGCAAAAGTATATGAAGTAGAAAAGATATTATTTCTTGTTTATATAACAAGATACAAGAGTTATGGAGGTTACGGTTCACGATTTCTGGCCTACCTATTTGGAACAGGGTATAGCATTTCTCTCTTTTATACCAATTCTTGCTTGCGCTCTCTCCTCCCGTGCTTCTTTATTAAAACTAAAGATGAGGAAAGTGCGAGCTTCCCCCACTCTCGTCTTAATCCTCTCTCTCTCTCTCTCCACCCCCCCCCCCCCCCTTCTTCATCTCGGGCTTCTATATCACAGCAAAAGTTAGGATGAGGAAACTTCGCACCTTCCCCATCGCTATCCTGTCAGAACATATCTACTATTACTATCACACATGGATATCTATTTCTAATATATCTGCCATCGCTATCTTAACCCCTTCACCACCGGAAAGTAATGTTCATAATATTCTGGTTACCATTATACGATTTTCTTTACTTTATAATCTACCTCCAAGACTCAAATGGGTAAATGCGATATCAATAAACCCTCTTAATAACATAGGTCCGCTCCCCGCCATGGAGTGGCTTCGGTCACCCAGGCTTTATTGTGGTCGGCAGGGAGAGTTCTGTGGGGGCGCTCGGTTATGGCCTTGGCCTTGCTCGGGGCCGTTCGGCCAGGCAGCTTGGGGAACAACAACAAAACATAGGTCCTTCTTTGACTGCATAACATCTTATAATTGTAGCCAGAATCAAAGGTAAAAGAAGTCGCTGGTAATTAATGGGTTAAATAGACATCTATTACCTTACTAAACTAACTTAATCAAGCTAGACCTAACTTATCTAACTAAACCTCTCTAAACTAACATAACTAACCTATCCTATTTATGGGAGAGGAGTTAGTTCGCTCCCTAGACCTATATCAAATTTGAATAAACACCCCCAAGACACCCCTTCGATATAAATTGCCAAAGAAAGGGGGCGAATGATCTTAAAATTGTTAAACTAATGGAGTGAACCTCTACAAATATATGTACATAAACAAACTTCCTGCAGCTGCACCAATTAATTTATGCCTTTGAAATTCAGAGTCCATAAATATTTTCCCTACCGTCCCTCCAACATTCTGAATGTGTTAGCAGGTCGAGGTTAGGTGTTTGGAATATGCATGTTCACGATCTGCCAAACCCAATGCTCCTCCTTAATATTCTACCTCCATGCCTTCACTCACTATATCTTCCTATCTGTATCAATCCATTTACCTATTTGCGTTTCTAGTTTTTCTTTACAAATTAAGTAAAATGTGTACTTCAAATACAAATGATCCTTCTTTAGGTTACGGATACACTTACACATACTTTATGGCAGGATCAACCATATACACTATTCTTGTTCTAGCTATCTATCTATTGCCGGACGCCTGACTCTCCTTTATGAGGGTGACCATACACTAATTGCCTCCAAGCGGATCTATCCCCTGTGAGAAGGACAACCCGTGCTAGTTTGCTGAAGGACTTACAGGATTGACCACTAAACTTAGGGTTCATCCAACTCAGAGGCCTTCTACAGTACGTAACTTTTTAGCATTAGTTTTCTACAGTGGTGAAAGGCTAGTCCATCCACTAACCTGCTTCACTCTTAGGTAAGCAGTACGGATTTGTATAAGGTTTACTCCCCTAGACAGGTTGCGAACAAGGCTGGGGAGTCCCATCCACTGACCTGGTGCCTCTCCATCGTAGCTGAAGTTGGGGATGAGGAAGGTCTGGGCATCCACCACCACGATCCTGTCGGAAGAGACCCCGTGCTCCAGGGAGGGAAGGGCGTCAATTTTCTGTGGCCGAGGGTAGTCCAGGGAGTTGCTTACCATCACGTTACCGAAGTCGATCTGTGGAGGAGGACGTGAAAGTGGTTTAGGATCATGAGGTTTAGCCCTTCAGAATTCAATGTCTCACTCACTCACTCACACTCACTCTCTCTCTCACACTCACTCACTCTCTCTCTCACACTCACTCACTCTCTCTCTCACACTCACTCACTCTCTCTCTCACACTCACTCACTCTCTCTCTCACACTCACACTCACTCACTCACTCTCTCTCTCACTCACTCTCTCTCTCACACTCACACGCTCTCTCACACTCACACGCTCTCTCACACACTCACGCTCTCTCACACTCACGCTCTCTCACACTCACGCTCTCTCACACTCACGCTCTCTCACACTCACGCTCTCTCACACTCACGCTCTCTCACACTCACGCTCTCTCACACTCACGCTCTCTCACACTCACGCTCTCTCACACTCACGCTCTCTCACACTCACGCTCTCTCACACTCACGCTCTCTCACACTCACGCTCTCTCACACTCACGCTCTCTCACACTCACGCTCTCTCACACTCACGCTCTCTCACACTCACGCTCTCTCACACTCACGCTCTCTCACACTCACGCTCTCTCACACTCACGCTCTCTCACACTCACGCTCTCTCACACTCACGCTCTCTCACACTCACGCTCTCTCACACTCACGCTCTCTCACACTCACGCTCTCTCACACTCACGCTCTCTCACACTCACGCTCTCTCACACTCACGCTCTCTCACACTCACGCTCTCTCACACTCACGCTCTCTCACACTCACGCTCTCTCACACTCACGCTCTCTCACACTCACGCTCTCTCACACTCACGCTCTCTCACACTCACGCTCTCTCACACTCACGCTCTCTCACACTCACGCTCTCTCACACTCACGCTCTCTCACACTCACGCTCTCTCACACTCACGCTCTCTCACACTCACGCTCTCTCACACTCACGCTCTCTCACACTCACGCTCTCTCACACTCACGCTCTCTCACACTCACGCTCTCTCACACTCACGCTCTCTCACACTCACGCTCTCTCACACTCACGCTCTCTCACACTCACGCTCTCTCACACTCACGCTCTCTCACACTCTCACACTCACGCTCTCTCACACTCACACTCACGCTCTCTCACACTCACGCTCTCTCACACTCACGCTCTCTCACACTCACGCTCTCTCACACTCACGCTCTCTCACACTCACGCTCTCTCACACTCACGCTCTCTCACACTCACGCTCTCTCACACTCACGCTCTCTCACACTCACGCTCTCTCACACTCACGCTCTCTCGGAGTACTCACTCTCTCTCTCTCTCTCTCTCTCTCTTCCCAGACAGAGATCAACAGCGAACAAAAAATAATTATATAAGAGTCCTAAGATAAGGACGAAGATCGACTACCAAAAAAACCTCTACCATCGCTGGGCTAATGTACACGATAACCCCATTGTAGGGGAGGGGAGGGGGCACATCTATAATCATTATCTGTGATGTGGCCGCAGGGTTAGCAAATAAAGTCCGCTAGATAGTAATTAATTGCCGAAAATAGCTAGAATAACGGCACAATCTCTACAATATCTCTCTGAAGTGGCCTAAAACTCCAAAATTGCCGCTAGATGTAAAACATTGCCGCTAGATCGAAGTAAATACCTCTAACGGGAAAATAGCGAAATTTTCAACACTGGTTGTGGGGGGCTCACTCTGGGGACCATTCCAACACCACGAGGGAGAAGGGGGGAGAGGAGGGTATGTATAAAAAGTGTCTTGGCTGATTTGTTTTCATTCTTTTTTCTCACTTTCTTTCTCTAGTTCGTTGGTTTCACTCTTGCTCTCACGCCCTCTCTCTCGCTAACACTCACAGCGAAGGCCCTGCACCAAATGGAGATTCACTTGATATCCTTGAGGGACTTGCCTTTACATACATACATACATACATACATACACACTCTTTCTCTCACTATATACTCACAGCGAAGGCCCTGCACCATATGGAGATCCACTTGATATCCTTGAGAGTCTTGCCTTCAGGGAGGGTTATGGTCACGTCCTTGCTGCGATATCCACCCAGGGGCTGTGTTCTGTGGGGGGAGGGAGGAGAGGGGGTTAAGGGGGGTAGTAGCTAGTTTTTTTTAGTTTATTTATTTATTAAGCATATTTTATAGTAACCTCGCCAGACCTTCATCAAGCTTAAAAAACACCCCCTAGAGCCCTCTTCAAGATAAATTTGTACATTTTTCGCAGGCCAATTCCTCCTAGAATTACAGGCTCGCTATTGCTCGCCAGGGAAAAATCGACAAATAAATGACATGAAAGGTCTTTATATTGACAAAGAAATTGAGTGAGCGAAAAATCGACAACTAAATGACAACTGGTAACATGAAAGTTGATGCTATTAAAAACAGTTCTTTAGAATACGAAGAGAATATATTATACCTATTATAAAACATTAGATAGTTTAGATTTGTATTTTACTAGCTAGTAATGGTGTAATTAACGTAGAGGAATAATTTAACTTAGAATAATAAGAGTCTTCTAATGAGCATAAAACATATATATCCTACAAATGACTATACTCGTTAAGCCGGTATCACACGAGCGCTTTTTCCCTCAACATTTATCCTCAACACTGGTCTGGCAGCTTATAAGGTCAACATTTACAATATTTCGGTTGCCTAAATTCATCTACCAACAGTCTAGTTTCCGATATCAGTGCAAAATATTCCAGAAATGTTGCCACAAAAAAGTTGACCATCGAATGTTGACTATAAAAGCTCTCGTGTGATACCGGCTTTACAAAAATCACCCATACAAAGGACTAGCACAAAATAGGTCCTACAAATGACCATACTCGATACAAAATAGATCCTACAAAGGACTATACTCGATACAAAATAGATGCTACAAATGACCATACTCGATACAAAATAGATGCTACAAATGACCATACTCGATACAAAATAGATCCTACAAATGACTATACTCGATACAAAATAGATCCTACAAATGACCATACTCGATACAAAATAGATGCTACAAATGACCATACTCGATACAAAATAGATCCTACAAATGACTATACTCGATACAAAATAGATCCTACAAATGACCATACTCGATACAAAATAGATGCTACAAATGACCATACTCGATACAAAATAGATCCTACAAATGACTATACTCGATACAAAATAGATCCTACAAATGACCATACTCGATACAAAATAGATCCTACAAATGACCATACTCTATACAAAATAGATCCTACGAATGACTATACTCGATACAAAATAGATCCTACAAATGACTATACTCGTTACAAACCTCAGACATGCAAGGGACTAGCAAATGCAACAGAATATCAGAAAAGCTGGATAATCCGTGGCGTAAAAGATTGTGATACACCGCTGAGAGAGAGAGAGAGAGAGAGAGAGAGAGAGAGAGAGAGAGAGAGAGAGAGAGAGAGAGAGAGAGAGAGAGAGAGAGAGAGAGAGAGAGAGAGAGAGAGAGAGAGAGAGAGAAAGAAAAATAAGTGACAGAAAAAAAGAATAAACTATAAAAAAATAGTGCGAAAAAAGAGTGAGAGAAAGATGGACAAATGTGAAAATACCCTGTCTCTACGTAATCTTAAGGCCAAGTTTTCAAAATTAACAACGTATTTCGCTAGATCATCTCCATAATAGCTAAATAATCTAGACACACATCACAATTTACCATCAGCTGGACAAACAAGACTACAGCACATCTACTTACGTCAGACCTACTAACACATCTACTATAGTCTATTCGCTGTAAGTAGGCGAGAAATCATAATCTCTAACCTCTGTAACTAAAAAACGACTGGAGTAATCGAGCTAATATTTCTACCACTTGGGAAGAGTCGGCGAGGGATTAGATGTGGAAAGCTACAGCCCATTTGCTTTAGCCCCTTTTGAGTTACAAAGGTCAGGGTTCACGATTTCGGGCCTACACATTTGGAACAGGGTATATTAACACTTCTACTTACGTCAGACCTACTCAAGACGGTATCACACGAGAGCTTTTATAGTCAACATTCGATAATCGAAATTTTTCTGGCAACACTTTTGGAATATTTGGCACTGGTATCGGAAACTAGACTGATGGTAGATGAACTATGGCAACCGAAATATTTAAAATGTTGACTTCAGAAGCTGCCAGACCAGTGTTGAGCATAAATGTTGAGCGAAAAAGAGCTCGTGTGATACCGGCTTTACACAGCTACTAACACACTTAGGCTACTGTACTTACCCTCCGTTCTCGTCGGGGATGATGAAGCCTCGGTCGCTTGGTTTACCGCTGGTGCCGGCGTAGAAGAAAGCATCTGTAGGGAGAGTAGAAATGATTAAATTATATACTTTGGTTAAAAGAAGGCATTTGTAAGTAGAGTAGAGATGAGTAAATTATATAGTTTGGTTAAAAGAATAAAAGAAGGCATCTGTAAGGAGAATAGGGACGGGTCAATTATATAGTTAGGTAAAAAGAAGACTTCTATAGGTAGAGTATAAAGTTTCTTAAAAATAAAGCATCCGTATTTAGAGTATGGATGGGTCAAGTGCACAGATTAGTAAAAAGAAGGCCTTCTGTGAGTAGAGTAGGGAGTGATAAATTATATAGTTAGTTACATGAATCTGCTAAGCTTTAGGTGTAGTGGTATGTTATGCAACGCATATGCGACCGACTTACACACACCATATACCTTCAAGCTTTTAACTATATCACATTACTCTCTCACTCCTCATCACATCCCTACCCCCCCCCCCTCTCTCTCTCTAACTCTAACTCAGCACCCCCCCCCCCCCCCCCCCCCCCACACACACACACTCTCGCTTTCACAAACACGCGCATCTTCTTTCCCTCCTACGCCCACATACAGTACACCCCCATCCCTACACTTACACACATCCCCTGCAAACCCTTCCACGCACACATTGGTAAATGCATACCTTGCACCGCACACAACCCTTAATCACCCCTCCCACACGCGCACACTCATATCCCCCACCCCACACACACACATCCCCTTCCACAAACATCCCCTCACCCACAAGACACGCATATCCCTTCCCTTCCAACCCCCCCCCCCCCATACACACACACACACACGCATATACACACACACATACATATACCCTCACACACACATCACCTGACATACCCTTCCTTCTCAGCACACAAATATCCTCCACCACACGATTTCTTATCCATATACATTCTCCACGCACACGCCTCCACACAAGCCCCCCTCCACATACCCACACAAACCCCTCTCCACATACGCAAGTTTCTCTCCACACAAAACCTTCCACACACATAAGTCTCTCCGCACACACTTCTCCACACACACACACACACACGTCTCTCTCTCTCCGCATAAAATCCTCCACACATACACATCTCTCTCCACACACACTCTTCCACAAACACACACAGGTCTCTCTCTCCACACACACACACCTCTCTCCACATCCACTAACCCACACATGCACCGAGTCCCACACTTAAATGCCTTTTCCACCGTCATTAATAGCTTAAAGGAGCCCATTATGTAGATCAGTTAATAGCTTTCACCTAACTCCATTATCCCCGAGCCTTCACAACACAGAGAGCGAGAGAGAGAGAGAGAGAGAGAGAATTTCAGTTACATTCCAGAACACAATCGAGGGAAGGGGAATGTGAAAAAAACCAAGAGCTAAATAAAAAAGAATGACAATAACAAACGAGCGTGAAAGAAAACAGAAGTGAATAAAGGGGTAACTTTAGTCGGTATCACACGAGCGCATTTTCTGGCAATTTTCGATGAGCAAGTTTTTCCTCGTACCACTTTGAGGCTCTTCCGCATTGGAATCGGACACTAAATCGAAGGTAGATTATGTTGGATAGTTTAATTATTTTGGGACATATACAGTACTTCCAAGCGGTCTGACAAAATATAATTACGTACTTTAATTATTTTGGAATTTATATCTTCAAGCTACCAGACAACAATTGCTCTTAAAAAAAAATGAAGGAAAAAGCGCTCGTGTGACATTGCCTTCTACAAATAAAAGTAAAGAGCAGAGCAGAGCAGGGGAAAGAGGATTTGATACCCCTAATGCCAACAAAGCCTCTCAATTGTCAATGAGGCAATAGATTTAAAGGCGTTTGAACCACGAAAGGATATTGGGCGCTCTCTTCCTTGGGTTCAATGGACTCTTAAAGGGAGCTCAGACGGTATTGTGCAGCATAATTTACTGGTTCGGCTCAATGGTTTAAGGAGGGGGTTTAGTTTGTTCTCTAAACCTCTATCATATACCGGTATATTAAAAAAACACCCATAAGACCTCCCTTCGATATAAATTTGTAAATTTTTCGGTAGACAAATGTCCCGGCCGAAGGCCTATTCCTCTTCATATACAGGCTCGCTATCGCTCGCCAGGAAAAAAATAGACACCTAAATGGCACGAAAGATCTTAATATTGGCAAAGAAATGAGGCTAAAAGGTCTGAATATCGCCAAACTAATGGGGCGAATGTCTTGAAATCTCATAACTAATAAGGCTAAACATGAGGGAGGAGGAAGACTCGAAAAACTAACAGCCTTCCCTTAAATCTGGTGTAAGTCTGACTGGGATGATCTTACAATCCAGCCCAACAAGGGAAATGTACAAATTGATCTTGAAAGGAGAGGGGGGGGGGGGGGGGTGTCTTAGGGGTGTTATTTTAAGCTAGATGGAAGTCTCTGGAGCAAACTTAAAACACACACACACACACACTTTAAGTCTCGGTAAGGGTGGATGGGAAGAGAGAAGTTGATTTGATTTGACTCTTTATTGAGATAGCATAGGTACATCAAATTATATATACAAGTAGGCTACCTACACATGGTCTCAAAATAGGTGAATATGGCTATACGGTCTTTACCCTACGTCTCTAGATTTGATTTGATTCTTTATAGAGATAGTAGCTATTAATACAATTATATAATACAATATATACAATTATTAATACAATATATACAATTGTCTCAAAAGGGCAAAGGTGATTATACATTCCTTTACCCTACTCCTATTTTACATACGTATAACACACAAGCAATAAACACATCTGTAGAGGGGATATAGAGACGGCCGTGGTTGGGGGAGTGGGGTGGGGGAGGGGAGGGTAGAAACTTTAAAACAGAGAGGGGTAGGAAATAAATTAAGATGAAATTAACCAAGACCAAGTTAGCTGGGTAATTAGGTTTATATACATGGGTAGGTAGGTAGGTAGGGTGTGTGTGTGTGTGTGTGTGTGTGTGTGTGTGTGTGTGTGTGTGTGTGTGTGTGTGTGTGTGTGTGTGTGTGTGTGTGTGTGTGTGTGTGTGTGTGTGTGTGTGTGTGTGTGTGTGTGTGTGTGGTCAAGATTTTGGCTTACCTATAATGAATGGGTTATACAAAGAGTAAATAATGGACATACCTGGAGCGGCGCCGTCGTATGAGAAGTCTTTGATGTGGATGGTTCTGGAGTCAACAGCAAACACCTCTCCCTTGACCTGATGTTGCAGCTCAGACAGACGACCCATACGAACACCATAGTACTTTTGGCAGTCCACTCCTGAAGGGGGAAGAGAGAAGGTTAGTTCGTTATACATCTGCCGCATTTTTTGGTTATAATAATAGAGACATGGAGTAGAATATACTTCCTATGCATACTCTACAACTGTTTCTATATGAGCCATACGAGCACTAGAGTGCCTTTGGCAGTCCACTCCTGAAGGGGGAAGAGAGAGGACGTGTTAGTTATTATATACATTAATCTAATACAAATAGTTAGACAAGTAGCCAACATTAATATAAACACCATGTGAGGAGAACTTTATTGACATCGTTTCGCATATAGCTTCATCAGGACATACAACAAACTCCTCACATGGTGTTTACATTAATATATTTATCTTAAATTATGGATATCATGAAGGAGGAATGGAGTAGAGTATATATTTGTAAACGGATCTACTCATATGAATAGCCTAGAACGTTCTTATACATGTACCATACTATCATAATACTCTTGAGGGGAACGAGAAGAGTAGCGGTTAGAATCCTAGCACGGACCACCACAACGAACATTCCTCCACATATACATATTATTAGCCGAAGTCACAATTTCTCCACGTATCCTCCCTCCCTCCCCCCCCCCCCCCCCCTTTGTAGTCATGGTAGCGAAATCGCCAATTAATTCAGACACTTCCACAGGCATTGTGGATTTTGAGATTCGCCACTGATATATACAAAATATATATATATATATATATATATAAACGATAACACACACACACACACACTCACACCCACCCACACACCTGTCACCGGTCACCTATGCTTATAAAATTTACCTTTGTATCTGATGTCACAACCAAACTTTTCTCCTTCCAATAATAAGTAACATGTTGTGCCAGACAAAAATGTGCATCCAAATTTTCGTCTAACTGGCAACATCAAGTTTTAGTTTATTTTCCCTAGTTTCTTTTGTAAAATTGGTCGTAATAAAAGAACCACAAACACATGGGTCTAAAGCAAGTTAATATATATTAATATATTACTGTATATAATATAATCATAATAGATGCCTGTTTCATAGTATATATCTCTTTAACGACAGATGCTCGCAAATATGATTTACATCTATAAAATAGCTACCTAGTAAAATCGATAGCTCAACCTTACTGCTCATTCCACATGGAAACATTTTCAATCTTGGCAATTAGAGTACCTATCCTTCCATTAGTCTCAAGTTCAAGAAAATAATTTAAAGAAGGAAACTAATTAAAAGTACTTGTAAGTTAAAGAAGTTGAGATTGAAGGCAGTGGAGAGTTAAGGGGAAGGTAGTTGCTTTTTCTGGACCTCCTTTTCACTTTTAACAGATCACTAGTAATTGCACCTCACCAAATCATCACAAGCACCGTCACCATCACATCGCCACACCATTGCATCATCATCAGATCACCAACACTCTCACCATTACGTCACCATCAGATCACCAACAACACGGCCCTCTAGTTTCACCGTTCACCAGCGGAAATAACCAAGTCGTAAACAAGAAGCCTCATTTCACCAGTAAACAACCCCTGATCACCACCAACCCCTCACCTCGAGCTCTGACAACTCTTTTATTCCTAGTTATATTACTCTTATCAACAGCCCAAGAACATCTTTGTATTATTACAACTAAATCATGCTCATAGAAATCACATTTAGAAGGATATTATTAATAATTGTATCCATTTTGAAGTTAGTTTAGTTAAGTAAGACGTGTCTAAAGTGCTTTTTTATGTGAATGAGGGAGACAAAGGGCAGAACTGCCTGTAGCGAGTGCCTCCCCCATAGTTGAAAGAGTGGCAGGGCCAAAATCAAGGGACGTTCGAGCCAAAATGCCTGGACACACTGAGTTTGAAGCAATTTAAGTCATAGGAGGAGGGAAAGACTGATTCTGGGAGAGAGTTCTAGAGTTCAGCTGTTGAATAGAAGAAAGTCTGAGAGTAAAGTTTCACTCGATTACTAAACAACCAAATAGATCATCATTAACCATCTCAAATCGATCACCAAATCCAAATAGCTCATTAACCAACTCAAATCGATTACCAAACCTAAATAGATTATTAACCATCTAAAATCGATCACCAAACACAAATTGACCCTCATTAACGATCTAAAATCGATCACCGAAACCCAAATTACCACTAATTCACACACTCGGTCATCCGGCGGAAATGTGGACCTGTCACCAAGGTTGTTTGGGCTGCTAACCGTGACCACTTCCCTTTTAATCGACTTCCTTCCTGTTTACTCTTCAAAAACCAGTGCCCTTCAGAATTATCAGTGCCTTTCACAATCACCAGTACATTTCAGAATTATCAGTTCCTTTCAAAATCATCACTAACTTTGACAATCACTACTATCCTCAACAATCACCAGTATCTTTCACAATCACTAGTAACCTCAACAATCACCAGTAACTTTCACAATCACCAGTACCCAAATCGATCAGCAGTATCTCACAATCACCAGTACATTTTAGTCACCAGTACCCTACACAATCACAAGTACCTTTCACAATCACCAGTACACAAATCGATCACCAGTAACTTTCACAATCACCAGTACATTCCACAATCACCAGTACATTCCACAATCACCAGTACCAAATATATCACCAGTACCAAATCTATCACCAGTACCCTTAGTACCCTTCCTAATTACTAATACCTAAACTGATCACCAATGTCAAATTGATCACCATCAACCATCTCAAATCGACCACTACTAAATATTTCAAATCAACCACCAAATCCACAGCGAACACCATCAACCATCTTAAATCGATCAATAATCATCCATTAACCACATATCGACCACCAAACCCAATATCATCTCGAATCGATCATCATTAACCATCTTAACTCAATCACCAAACCAAAATTGATCACAATTAACGACATACCGATCACCAAACATCACCTAATGGTCACACTCAGCCAGCGGAAATAGCGAACCTGTCACCAAGGTTGTCACGTGCTCCCAACCGTGAGAACTTCCCCTACACTCACGCGTTTACACCTTTAATACTTCCTTTCTGACAGCGTAAACCCAAGGCCGGAAGGGTTGGGGAGGGGTGAGGGGGTGAGGTTGTTGTGGTGGTGGTGGTTGCGGGGGGGGGGGGGGGAGTTGTTTGGAGCTTTAGTACAAGTTATTAAAGAATATTTACTGATAAGAGAATACGCGAGATACAATTTGTATTATATATATATATATATATATATATATATATATATATATATATATATATATATATATATAATTATATACAAACACAAACATGCATAAAAGGAACTAAATTAATTAAAAGTAAACACACTAGAGAAAATTGAAGCTTGAGGACAAAACAATAAGTGAAGAAAACAACACGCGACACAGTATTTGCTAACCAACACGAACAGCCAAAACAGAGAGCTTGTGAAATACTCGGTTTATATATAATTTCTTTATGACCTCGCTTCCTTGGGTGTCGTATATTGGGGTCGTGGAATTGTATTGAGTTGTGTAGTTTAGTTTGGGGCAATATTTATTTTGTAGAGTTTTATGCTTGAGAAAGAGGGTAATTTTTCATCTTGTGTTTGCTACTGTTACGATACTTATGAAAAATAGGCTTAGTATATATAACTTTTGTGCGTGCCTGTACATGTATGATAAAGTCCACACACACACACACACACACACACACACACACACACACACACACACACACACACCACATGAGCCAGCAGACACCTCATAGGCAAGCACATACACACACACTTCATAAATGCAAACACACACACACCTCACATAACCACCCACACCCACACTCACCCACACACACATAAACACACACAGACTCGCATAAACAAACACACTCACATAAACAAACACACTCACTCACCCATAATTTCCAAGAAACCTATTATTTATCACTAACCCTCCGGCCATAACGAATTCAACACCCATTACAATATCCATTTTATATCAACAAATGCTTGTCGTGCGAACGCTAAAATTATTATACCTCAAAATTCACGCATTAAATTATAACTTGGGTTGTATATTGGGCTTAGTTTTATTTTTGTTTATTTTATTTTTTTACCTTAACCTTTTCAGGATTATGACTACTTTCTATTGTATTTTGGCTATCTTGAGACAAATAAGTTTACATTAGGAAGGGCCTATACCAACCAAGAAGGCTTATCCCCATTAGTTTTTTCTACCGAAAAATGTACAATTATCTTGAGTGTGTGTGTGTGTTTTTAAAAGTTTGATGGAGGTCTAGGGATCAAACTTTAAAAAATATCTTAAATTGTGTAACATCGTCTAATGTTAGCCATTTTCTCAGTCTTCCTTCTACTCAACTCGTGAACTATGGAACTCTCTCCCTCAATCAATCTTTCCTTCATCCTATGACTCAAACTGCTTTAAACTTCGTGTATCCAGGCATTTTGACTACAACGTCCCTTGAATTTGGCTCGGTAAGAGACACTCGTTACAGGCAACCTGCCTTTTGTATCCTTCATTAAAACAAACTTTAAAAACTACGTCACGAAGGGCTCAAATTCGCTGCTGCATACCCTGGAGCGATAAACGGCTTTACATAGTCCCTTATCGTATTCAAGCAAAGGATTTTTTAGGTTCCTATTTTCAGATTTGCTTGCAATTGTTCCTCAGGCGTGAACTGATAAAAACGTGGGAATTTTTGTTTAATGGGAGGGGGGGGGGGGGTCTATCTCGACATGCACACATTGATTTTTTTGCTCTCTTTTACGGTTGTTGAGAGTAGAAAGAGAGAGGGGGAGAGAGGAGAGTGAGAGTGATATAAAATGGAACATGATAAACAAGTATCAGTCTTATACATTATATGATTAACCCCTTCAGCACCATGACTTAATTTTTCATCATATTGTGATTAGACGATTTTCTTTAGTTTGTAATCAACCTATACGAATGAAATGGGTAAATACGAACTCAAACACTCTTAGTAACATAGGTCCTTCTTCAACTGCATAAAATCATCTAATTTTAGCCAGAATCAAAGGTAAACAGACGTCATGGTGGTGAAGGGGTTAACACCTTTCAGTAATACAGTACCGACAGCTTATTTATCGGATTTTCGCTACATTTAGACGATTTTATAAAGCTTAGGACAGACAAATGGTGAGAGCTAAAAGGATTAATTGAGATAATATATAAACATTTAATGGGTACAAGTCCTTCCTAACCCGAATAAAATCGTATAATAGTTGCCAGCATAAAAAGAAAAGGACGTCACCGGTATTGAAGAGGTTAAGGAGAGTTTTTTAGTTTGTTCCCTAGACTTCCATCAAGCTTAAAATTAACACCCCCTAGACCCCCTTTCAAGATAAATGTGTACATTTTTCGGTAGAAAAAAGTCCTGGCCGAAGGCCAGTTTCTCTTAAATTACAGGCTCGCTATCGCTTGCCAGGAAAATATCGACACCTTAACCCTTTCACGTTTTTATGACGCAGAGGTTGCCAGATTAGCAATAATAAATAGAGTTCTCTCACGCTTATAATTACC
The DNA here is from genome assembly GCA_032716605.1 of Paralithodes platypus. Taxonomy (NCBI): domain Eukaryota; kingdom Metazoa; phylum Arthropoda; class Malacostraca; order Decapoda; family Lithodidae; genus Paralithodes; species Paralithodes platypus. The sequence continues at coordinate 42,581,933 of CM064505.1, forward strand.
TCTCCAAAATTTGTTTTCTGCCCACAGCTAACTCAAAGACAACTGCAGAGGTTGAAGTAACTAAACTAAAGGTTTCTAAATACCCCTGATGGTAACCAAGGCTTTAAAGTATCCCTAATAGGCTCAAAATTGCGTCAAGAACGTGAGGGTTAATGGCATGAAATGTCTTAAAATTAACAGAAATGGGTCGAAAGTTCTTAAAATCGTCCAACTAATGGAGCAAACGTCTTAAAATATCAAAGACAATGGGGCTACACATGAGGGAGAAATGAGCAAATAAAAAAAAAACTTAGTGGAAATCTCCCCTTAACCCCTTCTGTACCGACGACACCTCATTCATTGTATTATAGCTATATTTAGACAATTTTGTGCAGTTTAAGAAAGACCTTTATTATTCAGAAGCTTTATTGAGATATTAATATTTACCCTTTTGATTCCTAGAGGTAGATTATAAGCTACATCAAATCGTATACTAGTAACCAAAAGATGAAAATTACGTCATCGTGCTGAAAGGGTTAAATAATTATACTAAAGCAAATTTCGAGCCTCCCTAGATACAGCCGGAAATGAACATTAGTAATTACCACCACGTATACGGACAAATAAAAGGACGTTAATTATATCGAAGGCCGGAAGTAACTTTCACTTGTTTCTTTATCTCTCGTTATCTCTCTCTCCCTTTCGCTCTCAGGGGGTCTCTTTGGGTCTGTCTGTCTGTCTCTTTCAATTCTCTGTGTCTCTTTGCGGCTCTTTCGCTCTTTGCGGCTCTTTCGCTCTTTGCGGCTCTTTCGCTCTTTGCGGCTCTTTCGCTCTTTGCGGCTCTTTCGCTCTTTGCGGCTCTTTCGCTCTTTGCGGCTCTTTCGCTCTTTGCGGCTCTTTCGCTCTTTGCGGCTCTTTCGCTCTTTGCGGCTCTTTCGCTCTTTGCGGCTCTTTCGCTCTTTGCGGCTCTTTCGCTCTTTGCGGCTCTTTCGCTCTTTGCGGCTCTTTCGCTCTTTGCGGCTCTTTCGCGCTTTGCGGCTCTTTCGCGCTTTGCGGCTCTTTCGCGCTTTGCTGCTCTTTCGCGCTTTGCTGCTCTTTCGCGCTTTGCGGCTCTTTCGCGCTTTGCGGCTCTTTCGCGCTTTGCGGCTCTTTCGCGCTTTGCGGCTCTTTCGCGCTTTGCGGCTCTTTCGCGCTTTGCGTCTCTTTCGCACTTTGCGTCTCTTTCGCTCTTTGGGTCTCTTTCGCACTTTGTCTCTCTTTGGGTCTCTTTCGCTCTTTGTGTCTCTTTCGCTCTTTGTGTCTCTTTGTCTCTTTCGCTCTTTGTGTCTCTTTCGCGCTCTCCCTTTCGCCCTCTGTTTGCCACTTTCACTCTGTTTCTAACCCTCCCTCTGCCTGTCTGCCTCCCTCCCTCTCACTCACTCTCACACTCTCTCTACCTCCTCAACTCTAGGAAATGATTCAACAAATGTTCGCAATTAAATCAACGCTGTCTCACCCAAGGTTGCTAACGGCCTGTGACTAAAACCATTTGTTTCTCGCCATAGAAGTGTCTATGTAACCCCTTCCGTACCGGTGACATCCTTTTCATTATACTCTTGCAACTATTAAAAGATTTTTTTCAGCTTACAAAGGGCCTCCAGCAATTAACACGCTTCGAACTATTTCACTTAACCCGTTAAACTACCACAGATCCTTCTTAAACTGCTCAAAATCTTCTAAATAGTTTAAAATTAAATTAAAAAGAAGTCACCTGGGCACCGTAACCCATTTCTGTCAATTGTAAGACCTTTCGTGCCATTAGTCAATTTTTTCCTGGCGAGCTATAGAAAGCCGATTGATAACGCAATAACGATATATGCACTTGACCAAATTAGTTATACCATCATTATACCACCTTCAGTCTGGTCTATTTTTTACTCTTAGTCAAGTTGATTGCTCTGTTCTCATCGTTATTACTTCGCTGTTGCAAAGCTATTGTTGCGAAATGTTTTGTTGAATATGAACACATTGCATCAAACAATCAGCTGCAAGGTTAAAAAAAACTATTACGAATACATGAAATGCAACTGACAAACGTGGAATTGATTAAAATAATCTATCAAGTAATAGATTTCAGTCCTTGTGCTTCATAACGAAAGAAACACAAAATTAAATTGGCCAAATAATTGCTATTAATCATATCAGATATTCTTTTGTACCAAGAGACTTGCGTTCTATTGAATATTAGTGGTCTGAAGAAGATATAGTATTTTATTATCACAATGACATTTGGTATATGCATTGTTTCAAGGACGGCTTTCCAATACTGTTCTACCTTGTTATACCTTAATATACATTGGGCAGATATTAGACTTCAAAGGTGTGAAAAGTGCCGAATATAGAAACAATATATATTTAGAAGAAAGGCGAATTCGCAAGCAAATCAATGTTAGGGCGCCTTAATCAAACGACCTGCCTAAAAAAATGCTCAATGAATGGTATCACGGCACACACACACAATACACATGCAAATACGGTCTCTCTCTCTCGCTCAACACATACAGGTTATATGCTCAAATTGCACTCGCACACACACTAACCCCTCTCCTTCCCCCCCACACACAAACACTCGACACATACAAGCCCTACACTCCCACACCCCCCCCCCCCCCCCCTTCCACCACACCCACTACTGTTTGTTCCAAGGTAGGTCCACAGCGAGTCACGGTTGGCAGGAAGAGGTACAGATTGAAGGGAAATGAAAGGTAGGGGGTTCGGTTCCTGTAGTGGGGGATTTAACCCTTTGAGTAAATTTAGAGTTTTTATTTAAATGTATTTTATTAATTTGTTTAGGTCTTCCTAAGCTGAATTAAAATAGGTAATGGCAGCCAGGGTAGAATGAAGAAAAGTGTTGTGGTGTACTGAAAGGGTTAGCTCTAGCAGGATACCATGACTCATTAATAAAATTTTATTCTGGCTATTAGCAGACAATTTTTATTAAGTTTACAATGCGTCTGTGGATGTTAAAGTGAATCATAATAATAATAATAAATAATACTAATAATCAAAATAAGAATAATATCAATAACAATACTAATAATACTTTATTAATAAGAGCGTAATGAGATTCCAAATGTCAACACAAATGTAAGAACAAGTGGGGAGTGTACAATTTTTTTACAAATAGGCTACACGTTACGCAAGATCCAGACAGGAAAATAATTATACCTACCCTCTCTCTCTCCCCACCCCCACCCCCACCCCCACCCACACACACACACACACAGAGTAGGTCAGTTTATTCCCAGCTCACCACGGGCCCCAAATGAAAGACCTTAAACTATTTTACGCAAGTCATCCCTCTCACTCAAGTTTCTCCCTTCGTTTTCTGTAAGCCACGTAAAATACACCCTTCCTGCGTTTTCCTTAATATTAAACCAGGTAATTGAGCATGTAAGGCGTGATTATATAATATTACAAACCTGAATGTGTGTTGAGAGGCCGATTAAGGAGAGGTTTTTAGTTTGTTCCCTAGATAATCTACTCCAGCAAACTTAAAATTACACCTCCTAGAACCCCTTTCAAGATAAATTTGTACATTTTTCGGTAGAAACATATTCCGGTTGAAGGCCGGTTCCTCTTAAATTACAAGCTCGCCATCACTCGCCAGGAAAAAAATAGACACCTAAATGGCACGATCAAAAGCAATGGGGCTAAACATGAGGGAGAATGGGTCCAGAAAAAATCCCTGAAGTGGAAATCTCCCATAACAATATTTTAAACTTAAATGTATGTGCTCTGAGGCAGATTAAAGCTCATGATGGCGTAGGCTATATAGTTTAGTTTTTATATATTAGAGTAGGTAGAAACGTAATAAGGTCGATTACACGCTTATGCAAGAGGTTTAGCCAATTTATGTCCGTAATTTGCTATTTTTACTCTCACTCACACACATTCTCTCTCTTTCTCTCTCACAAACAAACTCACACATCCACTTTCACATATTCACTCTTACTCACATACACATACACACACACACACTTACACACACACACTTTCACACACTCACTATCACTCTCTCAGTTATCTTTCAGCCAAAACCCACCACGTATCTAAAGCCAATCTTCGCTATTTATATATCTAGTAATTTTCAGCTATTCTGCAGCTACATAAATGGCCTATATTTTTAAAGCAAGTGCTCCAGATCGCCTTGGACACAAATACATTGCCAAATATTATACTGAAAAGCCAATATCGAAGCTTTAAAAAAAAAAAAAAAAAAAAAAAAAAAATTATATATATATATATATATATATATATCTTTAGACCTATATATTTATTTTATTTGCATCATATTTATGCATCTATTTATGCATCTATTTATCCATCTATCTACAGTATATTACAAGCTCTTTTTTTGTATTTGAACTTTTCTATTTGCATAACATTCATCCATTAATTTATGCATTTATCTGTGTCTATCTATCAATCTATCTATGTATCTCTATATTACAAACTCACTATATAATTCGAACCTCTGCCCTGACTCCATTCAACAAATTATGCCTAGTTGTCTGGTCATTTACATTCACAAACACGCCATCCTATTTTCTAAACATGGCAGGTGCTGTAATCTTTGTTCTAGTAATATATAAACAATCAAATCTATCTACCAAGAATGCATTGGAATATCCTACTTAGATAGTGTTCGAAATTTGCTATATTTATATGATTATGCTCTCTCTCTCTCTCTCTCTCTCTCTGTGTGTGTATATATATATAATATATATATATATATATATATACTGTATATTATATCCACTTTCCTCGCAAACACTATAGTCAAATCTTCAAATACACTCTCACCCACGCCATCTATTTTTGTAAGCTATTTAGCAAACACTTCTATCTTACCATCAGAACTACACCTATTTTTAGAACCCACCCACCAAACACTGCCATCTGTCTTCAAAGATAAGAGTATATACAGTATATATATATATATATATATATATATATATATATATATATATATATATATATATTAGATAGATATATTAGATAGATATATTAGATAGATAGAGTATATATCGTCACACACTATTCATTTTAATCGACACATTCACACCAGCCTCCCATTGACAAAAACCCCATTCTCTCTCTCCTCCACCACCAAACCCAACCCGTCTTTAACAACTATCGCGGTGGTCACTCTAGGTCAAGTCCAACCACAGTATTAGGCCAGTTACGAAATAGGGTCACAGAACTATTGCCACACCGAAGAAGATGAAGACGAAGGAGCTGGAGAAGAAGACGGAGAACAAGAATATGAAGAAGAAAAAGAAAAAGAAGGAATAGATAGACCAGCAGTAGTGATAGATTTATATTAGTCTGGATTTTTTTTTTTTTACCTCCGTTTACAAAGTTGGACGGAGTTGTTTTCTTCTCGGTTTGTGTGTCTGTCTGTAGCCTAAACGAGATATCTCACTAAGTTATGAACCGATTTTTACGATATATGGTGGGCAGATAGGATATGAGGGAATAAGGGATATATTTTAGGAGGTGATCCGGACCCATAGCCTGGAACTCCGATCCAGAAAGTCAGCTTAGGCGTAGGTATGCGCTCTACCGATTTAATTAACCCTTTGAGTACCAGCGATGTAAGTTATATTTTATTCTAGCTATATTTAGATGATATTATGCTGCTAAGGAAGGATCGGTGGTCGTTAAATGGGTTGGTAGAGATCGTTTGAAGCATTAATATGGGCTAGAGGTCCTTCCTAAGCTGTATATAATCGTCTAACAGTTGCCAGAATATAATCTAGATTTTATTAATTTCACCACAACACCAAACACCTCCAATTAAATTAATGAAAGCATACATGTGATCCACCGGGATTCGAACCTAAAAAGGGCGTCCCTGGTACTGTACGGGTTAAGGGGAGGTTTTTAGTGCGTTTCCTAGACTTCCATCAAGCTTGAAATTATACCTCCTTGACCCCCTTTCAAGATAAATTTGTAAATTTTTCGGTAGAAAAATTTCCCGGCCGAAGGCCGGTTCCGCTTAAATTCCAGGTTCGCTATCGCTCGCCAGGAAAAATTGACACCTAAATGGGACAACAAGTCTTAAAAGTGACATAAATGGGGTGAAAGTTTTCAAAATCGCCAAACTAATGGGGCGAACGTCTTAAAATCTCAAAGGTAATGGGGCTAAACATGAGGGAGAAAGTGGTAAAGAAAATAATTCCTCAAGTGGAAATCTCCCCTTAACCTATAGTTTTAGGCTGGTTTTAAATGGTTTGGAAGTTATGGTTACATTCGATGAAAATAGAAAAAAAAACATTGAAGCAGAAATAGAAGAAAATAATTATAAAAGACAAATATGGAGAAGAAATAATTCAACAATCGTGTGTCTATGTTCGTCCGAAGTTTTACATTAGACTGAATGGTCTAGATGTTATTGCCAAACTTCGTAAAAATAGAACAAAATTATAGAAGGCACATAGAAAACACGAGATAGAAATAAAATAATTGATCCAGCAGCCGTGTTAGATTTGGGTTAGTCTGGAATTTTGTTTCAGTCTGACTTTCAATGTGTGTTATTGCCAAACTCGGTATAAATAGAAAAAATAGAAGAAAAAAAAATAACTGGTCCAGCAGCCATGTTTCAAGAGTTGTATTTCAATGTCCTATATGTTATTGCCAGTCAGTCCGTCAGTAGCCAGCCCTTATTCCCACAAGGGGTAGGGAGGATCAGCAAGAGACACGAGGATGGAAAAATGAGGTGACAGTAGAAGAACAAATGGTGACCACGGGATTGGGCCCACTTAGGTTAAGTTAGGTTAGGTTCCAATCCCGTGGGCCCAATCCCGTATAGGCCCAATCCCTATGGAACCGAACAAATATAACAGTTTGCCCACAAAAAGCAAGCAAACAAGCATTCAGAAGCCCAACTCTCGGTATATAAATGGAGATAGAAGATAAACACATAATTAAAAGATAGATGAAGAAACAGTCTAGCGGCCGTGTCTCTACGTACAAAAAAAATAGTCTGGAGTCGATGTTTTTTTTTATGTGTTTTTATTTTAAAGACTGGTTTTGAATGGTCTAGATGTTATTGCCACACTCGGTAAAAACGGGTTTAGCCAGGACTACAAGTTTGTTCAGCGATATGCGTATCTAAAACATTCGGAGACTTTTTCGTTATCGAATAATTGGACACAAACGAAATATATGTTCGTCTAGAATGTTATCTATCTTGACTTGCTTTGAATGGTTTAAGGGGGTATTTTTTTTAGTTTGCTACGTAGACCTCCATCAAGCTTAACAAAACAATACCCCAAAGATCCCCTTTTGAGATAAGTTTGTACATTCCTCTGAAATTGTAGGCTGGCTATCGCTCGCCAGGAAGACAACCCCTAAATCGTAAGAAAAGTCTTTTAAATTGTCAAAAATGGGGCGAATGGTCTGAAAATCGACAAACTAATGGGGCAAACTTCTTAAAATATCAAAACTAGAGGGGCTAAACACGAGGGAGAAGGGGATCCAGGAAAAAATACCTCTAGTGAAAATCTGCCCTTAAGAATTATATTACCACAGGATTTTTTGTTTTACTACCAACTTTAGATAATCCAGCTTTAATGTTCACCTTGTATAATCTTACATGGCACGAGAGACTACTGCTACACATAATTATTAGAGCATGTTCATATACGACTCATTTAATCCAAAGTTACGTACCGTATATCATGACTAGATTAAAATGGTCTAAGATATTTCCACACAACATAAATAAAACAGGCCAGTATTAGGTTGTTTCACCATTTATCGACTTATTGAAATGATCACACAGCCACATAATATGCGATGGATTTGTTTTCAATAGACGCCTGTCCTTTCATGGCCAGTCGAAGTTAGTGAAAAGTAGTTAGAAAATTGTGACTAATCAAAATTAACATATGTTTTATATATCAAATATTTCTCCACCTCTTCCTTCCTCTCACACCTACAACCTCTCTCTCTCTCTCTCCCTCTCTCTCTCTCCATCATCTTCCTTCCCTCACACTCCTTACACTCTCTTGTCGTCCTCACTCCTTCTCCCCCTCCCCTCACACAATCCTCTTCTCCCAAAACACCCTTCCCCTCCTCTCCCAAAACACCCTTCCCCCCTCTCCCAAAACACCTTCCCCCTCTCCCAAAACACCCTTCTCCCCCTCTCCCGAAACACCCTTCCCCTCTCCCGAAACATCCTCCCCCTCTCCCAAAATACCCTTCTCCCCCTCCCAGATCTCTTACTTCATACCCTCCCCTCAGATCTTCCCCTCCCCCTCCCCCTCCCTGTCCTTCGGTTTTTTGTTTTATTATTTATGTTTGGACAGAATGGAAGGTGCTCCTGTTGCTAACCAATAATATCCCCCTCCCACCCCACCCCTTCATCCCTCTCTTAGACACAAACTCACACACACACTCACTCTGACACACACACACTATACTGTATATCTCTCTCTGCCTCGTCTCTCTTTGTCTCTCTCTCTACACACATCCACACCCACCCACCCACCCTCTCTCTACCTTTGTCTCTGTGCTCATTATCATGCTTACCAACCAACTTACTAACCCGTCCGTATGTCCACTGGCTTGTTTGGCCACCTTGTTTACTTGTTTAATAGCCTACATGTTGGTACATTTGATTGTTTACTTTGTTTTCGTTGTGTATTAGTCTACTTATTAGTTTATTTGATGGTACACTTTTGTTTACTCTTTTGATTTTTATTAGATTGATTGTTTATTTATTTTATTGTTCACTTCTGTTTATTTGTTTGTTAGTCTACTTGTTAGTTTATTTGATTGTTTACTTGTTTATTAGTTTACTTATTAGTTTATGTAATTGTTTACTTTGTTTAGTTGTTTATTAGTCTACATGTTAGTTTATTTGATTGTTCACTTCTTTTGTTTACTCGTTACTTAATTTATGTGTTTAGTTTATTTGATGGTTTACTGGTTTTTCTTTCCAGATCTTTGTTTATTAACTACTATTATTATTATCCTAATTACGTATGCTTTACTTAGATTCAGTGGGCCCAATGCCATATTAATTCAAGTAAGAGCGTGATAGAACATTTACAGTTTAGAGAATCCTTAAAAAGTCTTCTACATACCTAACATACCTATACATCTACTGAAAAGTCTTCTACATACCTAACATACCTATACATCTACTGAAAAGTCTTCTACATACCTAACATACCTATACATCTACTGACAAGTCTTCTACATACCTAACATACATAAGAAAATGAGAGTCTGCAGAAAGCCGATTGGCCCAAGCAAGGCAGATCCCTATACATCTACTGAAAAACCTGCCTCTCACCGTATTATACCAATTTAATCAACTGGGCTAATCAGCTAATGTAGAGCCATAGTGAAAAGGCACCAATTAAATCTACGTAATATTCAGGTATCTGGTAACTATAGCTACTCTTAACCCTTTGAGTACCAGCGACGTGTGTTATGTATTATTCGAGCTATATTTTAACGATTTTATGCAGTTTAAAAAGGATCTGTGGTAGTAGAAAGGGTTAAGTGATATAGTTCGAAGCCTGTTGATTGCTGGGAGGCCCTTTTTAAACTGAATAAAATCGTCTAATAGTAGCCCCCAGAATAAAGTGAAAAAGACGTCGCCGGTACAGAAGGGGTTAATGATTGGATTACAGGAGGCGTCTCTCTCTTTTTCCAGCAGGGTTTCTTGTTTTTCCCGCCCTGCCCTGCCCATCCATCTTATTTATGTCTACCCCTATTCCGTTTTCAGTCCTTCCCCCACACCCATTACGGGGGAGGGGTATTTGTTAGTCGATTTTGTTATTTATAATATTTTCAAGATCCGATTAGGCATTTCTTTTC
>CM064505.1:42594290-42717155 GCA_032716605.1 Paralithodes platypus
GAGAGAGAGAGAGAGAAGGTAGGTAGTGGGAGAGATAGTGGGATGAACGATTTATTAGCCGATGTTGAAACTATTGCATCGCACCAGCCATTCTATCTAGATCTATTAAAAGTTTGGCGGCTGCGGCTTGTTTCCATGTAATTAACCCCATTAGACGATTTGCTTTAGCTTATAATTAATCTCAAGGACTCAAAGGTGTAAATACGATCTCAATATACCCTCTGAGCAACATAGGGCCTTCTTAAACTGCATATCATCAATTGGTAGCCAGAATCCAAGGTAAAAGGACGACATTGGTACTGAAGGGGTTAATGGGCGCACACTAGGTACCCAGGTGGTATGGGGGTAACTCGACCTGGGAAGTAACATGGGCTGTATACCATCGGCAACCAAGGTATCTGAGGATTGTTAGGCGATGTATAGAGTATGTAGTCACTGGTATTTTTTTTAGACATTCAGAGCATTTACTAAAATCATTGAAAGGTGAGCAGAGTGAGCCCATCGGCCTTTGAAGTAAAGCAGGGCTCCCCGGTGTTGCCCGTGTCCCTAACAAGGACTCTAGTGTACGGGAGCTGGCTGTCAAGGGGGAAGTCGACCCGGGGAGCAACATAGGTTAGGTCTGGTTAGCCACCGTGGCATTTCTAAGCCCTTTTTGTCTCGGCCACCATGTATGGGATAGGCTCAGATCACAGGTACGGACTATATAGCCTTCAGTGACAAAGCCCATAGCTCTATCCCCTTGGTGTTCCGTCTCACTCAGACGTTAATGAGGACCTGCAATGTAAATCTCTGTAGCTCAGCAGGGTATACTCGATCGTTTATTTCATCTCTCCTATATTCACGTCATTTCATAAGTTTTAAGTATTGGTGAATCTGCTATTTTTCCGGCAGGCTTGCGCGTAAACATCATCGAAATACATTGAAAGCAAGAATGAAAGAATATATACATTACTCGTTAGTTTCATAATTTAAAGAAAAATAATATAAAAAGAAAACTATAATCTTCCAATAAACCCGAGGAAACATTGGCAACACAAATATATATACAGAAAATATGATTAATAATTATATACCCACACTATAAACTATATATCTAAGTCAGCGTTGTGTGTGCAATAAATACATATATATATATAACTGAATTATAGGTTTGGGTGGCCTTGAGGAAAATATATGGAGGGCTTGGGCGGGGAAGGAAGGAACCTTACTATCCTAGCGAGGTGGTCAGGACTTGGAACGAAGGAAGGAACCTTACTATCCTAGCGAGGTGGTCAGGACTTCATTCTAGTAGAGATTGCAGAGCGCTAAATATAGAATATTGAAAGAAAACGATAGCACAGAATTACATAATTAAACATTACCACAACAAGGACACTTAAAACTATAATTAGTATAATTTCGTTCAATAATTTCCCTTCTGATAAAATGAACACTAATAAAAGTAGAATGTGAATATTAAGAGAGTTGTCCATGTGTGTAAAAATACTAGTAAATGGAGAGACGACTCAGACTCAGCCTGGTGGTGTGGTGGTCGTGGTAGTGCAGAGAGAGATAGTTTGTAGCCAGACTTCGGACTGCAAAAATGATAATGGAGCACCGGTGTCTTGGAGAGAAGAGAGGGAGGAAGGATGGAGAGAAGAGGGATGGAGGAAAGAAGAACGGTAGAAGGGAGGGAAGAATGAAGAGAGGATGGCAAGTGAGAGGGATGAAGAAGATAGAGAGGATGGTAGGAGAGAGGCAAAAGGAAGGGAGGTAGGACAAGAGGTAGGGAGGACGGTAGGATGAAGTAAGGGAGGGATGGAGGGAGGATGGAAGGTGGGAGAGACTAAGGAAAGGAAGGGAAGAGACGAAGGACAGAGAGAGAAGATGTGAAAGGAGTGAGAAGGGAGGAAAGAAGGAAGAGGGAGGGGCAGTCACACCGACCTTACGATCCTAGCAAGGTGGTCAAGACTTATTTATAGTAGAGATAGCAATCCCCATAGTTTGGGATAGTGGAAGGAAATGATAGCAAAGACGAAGGAGAGTAGGGAGTCGGCGATAAAAGGGAGGCAGGAAGGATGGATAACAGAGGTAAGGTAAACAAACAAGACAAAAATGATAAAAGAAGAAAGAGGTAGAAAAAACGTAAGTGAGAAAAAACTAAAACGAAAAAGCAAGAACCTAAAGTGCGAAGGAGAGAAAGGCAAAAAACAGAAGACAAAAGCAAATACAAATAAAAGGAAATAGAGAGAGGCAAAAATAGCATGAAAGCGTATGAGAGTATTGACGAGATGGGTTGGGTGTCAAAGGGTTCTGCCGTGTGTGGTGTGGGCCAATCGGCTCTCTGCAGACTCCGTTTTTTATGTTATTATGTTCTTGTGTATTCGAAGGGGATAGTGTGATAAAGAGGGAGGAAAAGATAAATGGAGAAAAGCAAGATGGAAGAGTTGTGATTATTTGAATAAGCTGTAAACCTATAAATATTTGACAGCATTCAATAATTCCGATCCAATAATGACCGTATCAACATTAATTTCCATACTCAGATATTTTGTATATAAAACTATTAATGTGGCATTATATACAATAGGATGGCATTATCTCTCTCTCTAACAAGGCGCACCATATCCCATTCCCCGTCAAGTCATCATAGTCTCTCATACATACCGAATTACCCGATTAGTGTGTCAGCAACGAGAGAGAGAGAGAGAGAGAGAGAGAGAGAGAGAGAGAGAGAGAGAGAGAGAGAGAGAGAGAGAGAGAGAGAGAGAGAGATCGCAAAACAAAAAGGGGGGGGGAGATCGTGTGCTTTGTGTTAGAATGCATGCCTGTGATTATTCTGATTAATGTGTGTGGTTGCGGGCGTGAGCTCGTGTCTGTGGTAGTGTGTGTGTGTGTGTGTGTGTGTGTGTGTGTGTGTGTGTGTGTGTGTGTGTGTGTGATAAAAGGCGGAGTGTATATATATGCAATTGTACATTCGCTTTTTTCCTGTGTACGTGTGTAAGTATGATAAAAATACGTGTAGGAGTGATTGCTGGATTGGGGTCGTGTAGGCATTTGAGTGTGTGTGTGTGTGTGTGTGTGTATTTACCATAATGTGTGTGCATGATTTTCATTGTACCATTATATAATCATGCGTGTAGTTATCACAGCTATGCTAGCGTGTCGGTAAATTTTTTGGGCAGGTCCAGAATAGATTTAAGATCAGACAAGGTCAACTAAATAACTCTTAACCCTTCCAGTATGCTAGTTTATGCTAGCTATGTTTAGACGATATTATGCAGCTTGGGAAGGATCTGTGGTAGTTTAATAGGGTTGGTTGAGGAAGTTTGAAGCTTTATAATTGATTGAAGTCCTTCCTACGCTGAATAAAATGGTCTAATATTTGCCAGAATATGATGAAAAGGACGTCCCTGGTACTGGATGGGTTAAACCTTCCTATAAGGTATGATAGCTCTAGCGTCTGAGTCATGCTTAGTGGCAATAAGATCAAATAAGGAGAAATAACTAGCTCCAATATAGGCGTGTAATTGGTTGGCCGAGGGTTAGTTTTTTTTTCTCTAGAGATTTGTAACCTTGTGTGTGTGTGTGTGTGTGTGTGTGTGTGTGTGTATGTGTGTGTGTGTGTGTGTGTGTGTGTGTGTGTGTGTGTGTGTGTGTGTGTGTGTGTGTGTGTGTGTGTGTGTGTGTGTGTGTGTGTGTGTGTGTGTGTGTGTGTGTGTGTGTGTGTGTGTGTGTGTGTGTGCGGGTGTACACATGTACAGTATAGGGGGAGGTCATGGGGTGTGTGTTCTTGAGACAGATAGCCACAGGTCAGGTCAGAGATAGTTTAGGCCCATTATTAGTTTATTTTTGGTCTTGGTTTAGGCCCATCTGGAACGGAAAATAGCAAAAAGAGAACAAGATGGGGTCCAATTAATATACTCCTTTAGCAAACTCCCTTTATAAGAAAACTCACGTGAACGAAATCCATCATGAACAAAAATCACCTCTAGAACAAAATTTCCTCAGGACATCTCCCTAGAACCATATTCCTCTAGAACATATCCTTCCTAGAACCAAATTCACTAGCACATAATCCCCTAGAACACAATCTCTTTGTGGTGATGGGCTGGTCTATCAGAGTGAGAGCTGAGCGATCTCTGCCATACCCATAGCTTACTCTGACTGTTCCTTTTACTGATATATCTTCTAGATCTCAAGTAACGGCGTCTTTTCCGTGGATTGACCTCCCTACTGCCAACCTATAAGTTGGCAGATTGGGAGCCAAAGCGTCACATTATTCCCTTGCCCCTCAACATTCCCTTCATAATTGCTGAGGGGCACAGGGCCTTGGGTGGGGCTTTGGTTTCCCGGGCGTTTCTGCACCCTCCTCAGCTCCCTGCCTTGGAGTGGCTTCGGTCACCCGGGCTTTGTTAGTGGTAAGCAGGGAGGGTTTTGTGGGGGCACTCTTTTATGGCCTTGGCCTTGCTCGAGACCTTGGGGATGTTCGGCCAGACAGCCTGGGGAACAACAACAACACAATCTCTTTAAATAAATCCCTCTTGAACACAATTCACGTAAATGGAGAAGGAATAAAGCGGTGGAATATATAATAATGAAAATAAATATAATACAAATTAACTGAAAACAAATAAAATGAAGAATATAAAGAAAAATATAGATGTTCCAAAATAATGAAGCAAAGGTAAGCACAAAAGGTCATATACAACTAGGACAAAATAGGACAAAATAAGTTAAATATAAATTATCAAAATCCAAGGAAAACATCAAAGAAGAGAAAAGAGAAGAGAGCGAAAGGAATCCAATACCTCTGCGGCTCCTCGGGTCATTGGGACGGTCAGGTCATCACAACAGCTGAATAACAAACAAGGGAGGAGGAGGAGGAGGAAAATAAGAAATAAATAGGAAGAAGAGAAGGAGGAAGGGGAGGAAGGGGAGCAAGAGGAGGAGATGAAAGTAAAAAAAGAAGGAGAAGGAAGAGAAACGAGGCTCTTTAGTATTGAAATCGGAAACTAGATTGAAGGTAGATTATGTTAGGTAGGTAGAGATGTGTGTGATTTTTGAGTTTTGTCTGTGCTTGTTCGTAGTTTTGTCTTGTGTTTTGTGTTTTCCTGTTCTTGCTCCGTCTTGAGTCGGCCACCCCCAAGAAAATACAAACAAAACTAAAATAATAAAATAGAGGAAAACAAAATAGGAAAAGTGGGGATTGGGCCTGAGCATATAGATAGATAGATAGCTTAAATTTTATGGAACTTAAATTTTCAAGCTGCCAGACAACAAATGCCCACAAAAATTGATGGAAAAATCGCTGGTTTGACACCGCCTAAGAAAATTTGCGTTCTAGCCCCTGAATACGGATCTTGCAAACCTAAACATACATGGATAAATTAGTTAAAAAATAGTTAGTTTAAAAAAGGACTTCAGAGGCTATCAACCCTTCTGGTGTATTAAGCCAGCACACTGTACATGAATAGCATCAGGACTGGAGCCCCTTTTCGAGAACTCCAGTCCCTTCGCATGAATAATATTTGCATACAAGTTTGAAATATGTTCGTTATTGAGCACGCTTAGGTTTCTCAGTCAGCAGGCAGTGCATGCATTGGAAATAGATAGATAGATACAGAGATAGATAGGTAGAGATAGATAAATAGAGATTGCACAGTACTCATGACTTTCATTTGCTAAACAGATCATCCAAACTGGTTGAATCGGTTTAATTCAAGTCATCGGGAGGAGCGATTCTAATATCGGATGGAAGGGAAATCGAACATTGACAAAAATGGAGACAAAGCGAGTTGCCACCACCTAG
The DNA here is from genome assembly GCA_032716605.1 of Paralithodes platypus. Taxonomy (NCBI): domain Eukaryota; kingdom Metazoa; phylum Arthropoda; class Malacostraca; order Decapoda; family Lithodidae; genus Paralithodes; species Paralithodes platypus. The sequence continues at coordinate 42,600,082 of CM064505.1, forward strand.
CATGCCAAATTAAAGAGAGAAAGTGAGCGAGAGAGGCTTAGACCACACATACCTTGTGGACTGGATAGATAGATAGTTAGATTATACCTATCAATATATATATATATATACATATATATATACAGTATACATATATATATATACATATATATATATATATAATATAGATACATATATAATATATACATCTTATATATATTACATATATACATATATATATATATACATATATATCATTATACATATAATAATTAATAATATATATATACATATATATATATACACATATATATAATATATATATACAGAGAGAGAGAGAGAGAGAGAGAGAGAGAGAGAGAGAGAGAGAGAGAGAGAGAGAGAGAGAGAGAGAGACAAAGGAGTACAAAGGAAATAAAGCAACAACAGATCTAGTGACCCTTCTAGGCTGCTTGTCTTCCAAAACACTGAGGATCAAGTGTCCAAACAGTGGTTTAGAGTGGGTAAGGGAACATTGGAAAGGGAACTACTGCCCTAGAACTAATGTCCGTGGCAGGATTAGGAAGTTAGTAGGGGACAGATGGGTTAGTAAATGGGGAGGGGATAAAATAAAGTTATTCATTTACAAACGCAGTCGGTCGCGGGTTTGATGCGAGATATTTGTCTAAGCGGAGTTTAAATGAATCAACGGTGCTGCAGTCTATAACGTCTCGGGGAAGCCCATTCCACAAGTTGACAACTCGATTGAAGAAGAAATTCTTAGATTCGTGAGAGTTAAAAGATTTACCAATAATTTTGCAACCGTTTCCCCGCGTGTAATTAGATTGGTCGATAGTGAAGTACTTACTACAGTTCATATTGTCGATGCCTTTGATGATTTTGAACACTTTAATTAAGTCACCTCTTAATCTGCGCTGGGTTAAAGGAAATAGATTTAATTCTCTAAGACGCTCTTCGTATGGTTTGTTCTTTAGGCTAGGTATCATTTTGGTAACTCTACGTTGAACTCGTTCTAGCTTGTTTATATCTTTTTGGTAATAAGGGCACCAGGATTGAACGCAGTATTCCAGAAGAGGGCGGACTAAGGAATTGTAAAGGGTTAGGATAACTTCTTTGGATATATGCTCAAATGACCTGCCTATAAAGCCAATTATTTTGTTTGCCTTCTTAACAACTTCTGAACATTGTTGACTCGGTTTTAGGTTACTCGATATCGTTACTCCCAGATCGGTTTCTCTGTTTACATTCTTAAGCTGAGTGCCATTCATCGAATAGTTTGCTTTCTCATTTAGGTATCCGATATGTAGTACTTTACATTTAATTGAAACTCATTTGCCAAATTTGGGCCCAACATGACAATTTATCTAGATTGTGTTGCATATCGTCAACTTGTTCTTTTGAGTACGCTACTTGCAATTTTTGTATCGTCAGCAAATTTTGAGATTGTACAGGTGAGACCCTCATCTATGTCGTTGATGTAAATTAGAAAGAGAATTGGTCCTAGTACCGATCCCTGGGGTACCCCGCTACTTACATTGGTCCATTTAGATGCCTTACCGTTTATGACTACTCTTTGCTTTCTGTCGCGGAGCCAATTTTCTATCCATTTCAACACACAGTCTTGTATTCCATGCGCTTTTAGTTTTAGCAGTAAACGTTTGTGGGGAACTTTGTCAAAGGCCTTTTGAAAATCAAGGTATATAATATCTACAGCTTTACTCTCATCGTAGAGGTTAAGGATATCGTGGAAGAAGTCTAAGAGGTTTGTTAAACAGGAACGTTTTTTACGAAAGCCGTGTTGAGTATCTTTAAGTTATTTGCCTCTAAGTGATTTACGAGTGTCTCTTATGACCGTTTCTAACATTTTACATACAATTGAGTTTAAGCTAATTGGACGATAGTTACTGGGTAGGGATTTGCTGCCTTTTTTGAATATCGGTGTTACGTTGGCTAGCTTCCACTGATCAGGCATAGTCCCAGACTGCAAGGATTCATTGAATAGCAATGTCAGTGGTTTGGAGAGCTCATCCTTAACTTCCTTTAGAACTCTAGGCGAGATTGTATCAGGTCCAGGCGTTTTATTTACCTTGAGTTTATCTAAACAATTCAATACTTCTCTCTCTGTAACGGTGATATTGCTTAGAACATCTGAATTATCAATCTGAATCGGCGATGGTGTAGGGATATCACTGAGGTCTTCGGTTGTAAAAACTGATGCAAAGAAGGTATTGAGGGCATTACTCATTTGTACTTCGTCTTTGGTGTATTCTCCATTTTCATCGACTAACGGTCCAACAGTTGAAGTAACTACTTTTTTCTTTCTGATATATAGAATTCTTTCGAGTTTGTTTTACTTTGATTCGCAACATGTAACTCCAGGGTCTTTTTACTTTGCTTAATTAACTTTTTGGCTTTGCGTCGTAGCTCTACAAATTTCACCCCTTCTTCGTCATTTTGTGAGGATTTTAATCTATCACTAGCAAATTTTTTAGCAAGCAGACAGTCTGAAATATCTTTATTCCACCATTTGGGCTTATCATTATGGCCTGGACGCCGTATTTTCGATGGTATGCAGTCTTGCACTGCCTTAAGGTAAGTGGTTGTGAAACACTCCCAAGATGTATTTATGTCGTTATTGTTAGTCAGAAAGCTCCAGTCAGTTTCTTTAAGCTTTGATTTAAGTTTATGAAAATTTGCTTTCTTGAAATTAGGGACTTTCTCAATGCTGCTATTTGATTTGTTACTAGTAAACTTTAAAGTGAAAGTTATCGTACGATGGTCGCTGTTACTGAATTCATCACCAACATTCAAATTCTCTATTAATTCTTCTTTTGTTGCGAGTACAAGGTCAAGCACATTATTACCACGGGTCGGAGATTGTACAAATTGAAAAAGTGAACTCTTGCAAGTTAGCATAGAGGTCGTGTCCAGAGTGTGAAGTAAGAATATCGCCCCATTTAGTCACGGGTAAATTGAAATCGCCAAGAATTACGGTATCTTGTATGTTAGTTATTTCTGCAATTTGTTCATAAATTTCACTGTCAGTTTGCACTGATTGAGATGGGGGGGTGTATAATAAAGCTAGTGTTATTTTAGTTCCTCGTTTATTATTTAATAGTACGTAAGATATGTCTATATTCGCAATTTGAGGTTTTGACATTAAGACGGGATTAAGACTTTCCTTTATAAAAAACAGAACTCTTCCTCCATTTCTATTGATCCGACTTTTCTCAAACATTGTATAACCAGGAAGCGTATATTCGGCTAAAAAATCTCTGACTTCCGTATTTAACCAAGATTCTGTAATGCCGATTATATCATAATGTTCTGTAAACACGATTTCCTCTAGATTTGAAAATTTATTGCGTATGAGAGAGAGAGAGAGAGAGAGAGAGAGAGAGAGAGAGAGAGAGAGAGAGAGAGAGAGAGAGAGAGAGAGAGAGAGAGAGAGAGAGAGAGAGAGAGAGAGAGAGAGAGAGAGAGAGAGAGAGAGAGAGAGAGAGAGAGAGAGAGAGAGAGAGAGAGAGCCAGTGAAAGTGTCTAAGCCAGGGTATCAGTGGGGTCATGTTGAGAGGCCCAACCCACCATTACCTAAGCTCTTGGTGTCTTTGTTCAAGATTGGGAACCACTATGAGTTTCTCTAAGTCTACCAGTATAGTTCTCTCGCTCGCTCTCTCTAATTATTACTTAAACAAATTAATCAACCTACCCACATAATTAATGTTAGGAGCTAGAAACTGAATTAATTAAAACTATATCCAACATTTCTACTCAATTGAAATCTAAACCATAAAAGTCTCAAACAAATTTAGCAATCTAAATAATATTACCAACCAATTGTAATGGGTTTTTGGGTGTCCATGGTTCGATCTTGGGTGGAGGTAGAAACAAAAAATCAGCCTATTTAGAACATTAAATATTAAGAATTATAATCTTCGCCATATATAATAAAGGTCTGCCACATTTAAGACCACCCACCCCACATAATAAAGGTATGCCACATTTAAGACCACCCACCCCACATAATAAAGGTATGCCACATTTAAGACCACCCACCCCACATAATAAAGGTATGCCACATTTAAGACCACCCACCCCACATAATAAAGGTATGCCACATTTAAGACCACCCACCCCACATATAAAGGTATGCCACATTTAAGACCACCCACCCCACATAATAAAGGTATGCCACATTTAAGACCACCCACCCCATATAATAAAGGTCTGCCACATTTAAGACCACCCACCCCACATAATATAATACCAAAGCGAATCCTTAATTTTCATAATTTAAGACGTTCAGCCTATTAGTCTGGCGATTTTGAGCCCTTTCGCCTCATTTCTTTGTCAATATTAGGACCTTTCGTGCCATTTAGGTGTCTTTTTTTCCTGGCGAGCGATAGCGAGCCGGTATATTTAGAAAGAATCGGCCAGGACATTTTTCTACCGAAAAATGTACAAATTTATCTTAAAAGGGGGTCTAGGGAGTGTTTTTTAGCGCTTGATGGAGGTCTAGCGAGGTTACTATACAATTCATATTTTCACCAACCCACTAATTAACTTACAAATAAATATAATTAATGAAATCAGTGAAACTAAGGAGTATCAATGAAACTACCTAAATATACTGTATAATTATATAGACCAAAAACAACCACTACCTCTTTAAGACCACCCACCACATATTATATACCAGAGCGAAGCGTTAATATCCAGTCTCCTGAGTAGGGCGAGGTGGGGCTGTGGTCTTTGTTTACTTGGGTCTCTCGCTCGCTCTCCGTCTCACTCTCACACACACATACACACCCGCTCTCTCTCTCTCTCTCTCTCTCTTTATCTCTCTCTCTCACACACACACACACTCTTATATATATATCCAGACCAAGACTTTCACTGTGGTCTGTGAGTGTAGGGGCTGTGGTCTTTCTTTACTTGCTCTCGCTCGCTCTCGCTCGCTCTCTCCCTCTCTCTAAACATGAGGGTGAAGAGGGACCAGAAAAACGACCCATCTCCCTTTAATACATACCACAGCTTCACCCTGGTTATCTTTCCTTGAAGAGTGTTACCATACCTTCGTTGGAGAGGACTCAATACCATACCTGGAATAGAGAGAGAGTAGTTAGTACGTTAATTATGGTTTTATGCTGGAAAATGTTGGTGAGAGAGAGAGAGAGAGAGAGAGAGAGAGAGAGAGAGAGAGAGAGAGAGAGAGAGAGAGAGAGAGAGAGAGAGAGACAAAGGTCGCAAGGCCACTTGAGTCAGTATATTCACTTTATATTCACATTTTATTATAGTATGACCTTTTATCATGACCTTGACCTTTTACTATGGATGTAATGTAAAGTGTGTAAACATTTCTGCCATCCTATTGTCTTCTTGGCGTATACAGAGGGTACAGTCAGCCATATAAGTTATATTTTGATCAATAATTGGTATCAGCAATGTCAAACTTGTTTTTTTCGTTTCGAGTGAGATATAAAAACATGTTCCTACACTTACCCATCCTATTCAACATCTGACAGACATCAATACAGCACAGAGAGAGCCAAACGTAATGACAGTTGGGCAATGACTTATCAGCGCCACCGTACACCGAGGGTACACTCAAAAGTTATTAGTTTTGTTCATATTCTGTATAATTTCAATTTTCTACCAATTTTCCTTAACGGGATAGTTCTTGTTTTATGGCCTATATATTTGAGTTGTATACTCGAGTTATATACTAGAGTTCTATATTTATTTTGTAGTTTCCTCGCTAGACCTCCATCAAGCTTATAAAAATACCCCCTAGACTCCCTTTCAGGATAAATGTGTACAAGTTTCACTCGCCAGGAAAAAATAGACACCTAAATGGCACGAAAGGTCTTAAAATTGACAAAAAATAAGAGCCTGACTGTACCGGTAATATAGATACTGCATATGTAATACAAAGAAAAGACAAACAAGAAATATAACTGTCTTACAAGTCATGCCCGGTTTTTTTCTTAAGAGCCTAAATACAAGCCTGACATAATAATTCATATAATTTTGAAGCTTGATTCATTGCGTCAGCTATGTGATGCAATTTTTTTTTTTTTTTTTGGTGCTTGGCCATTGGTGAATGAACTCCAAGTCATCCTACACTAGGCCTCCAACTCTCTCGCTCTCTCTCTCTCCCCTGTAATTTTTGTATGTTGTCTATTTAATATTAATTTTTCAGTATATTCCTATCTCTATCATTCTAATCTATCATAGTCCCATTATAGTTATCAATCTAAATCTCGTATATTGAAGAAGAAATGTGACGAAAGGTCATAATATCGATAATATAATGGGGCGAACTTCTTAAAATCTCAGAACTAATGGGTCTAAATAGGAAGGAGAAGGGGGAGCCACACAAAGCAACCTCCCCCCCTTAACAAATGAGCCAGTTAATATGAATTGTAAGTGTCTCAGCGCTGGTATAGGTCAAAGGTAATTGCCCTTAGTCATCAAACGCAGGTAATTAATTAAGGAAAAAGCTGGCTACCTATAAGCAAGAATCTAGTTAAGAGCAATGAGGTTTTAAGACGAGGTGAAGATACTACGTGTACACTTTCTAGCGAGTGTGGTATTAGGAAATATATCTTTATATACAGTATACAGTATATATATATTTTTTATCAGCAGTACCTTTGCTGGCATGAACCGCAAGGTCTTTCGAGATAGAAGCCACTCCACACTACTCTCGCTTTCTCTTTGTATTACTATAGCACACACACACACACACCACATACGCTCACACACACTCATACTCTAATACGCACGCGCGCACAAACACCACATACGCTCACACACACGCCACATAGGCTCACACACACATACTTTAATACGCACGCACAAACACCACATACGCACTCTTATACAAGTACACACATACGCAAACACTAACAAACAGACACTCGCATGCATTCGCAGACACGCACATCCAGTCACAGACACGCAGTCACAGAAACACACACAAACGTGCACCCTCACAAACATGCACTCGCACAAACATGCACACTCACACACCCTCTCTCACTCTCTCTCACACACACACCCTACACTTCACTCTTGCCTCACTCACCTGTTATGCAAATGTTCTAAGACTATTACCTATACATTTTAAGCGTTGAATAATGGAAGCCGTGATTACAATGACTTACGATATTTTCAACCGTAGTTACTTCACCCCCTTCACCCTCATTCTTTGCCCATTCACCCAAACCTTACATAACCCAACCATGCTAACTTTAGGGGTTGACTGATAGATTAGTTTATTTTATGTATTTTATTTAACGGTCATGCATTCTATCCCAAAAATGCACAAATATGTTTATCACAAAGGGAGGTCTTGGGGGGTGTATTTTAAGCTTCATGGAGGCATAGGGAGATATATAAATACATGAATAAATAAATAAATTAATAACATATATATATATGTATATATAAATAACAAAAATATTAGACAAATAAGTAAATCTCCCCTTAAATTGCTAACATGTACTATAAAATGTGTACCTGCGTAAACTCTCCCCCCCCCCCCCCCCGCCTTTCAGCTCTTCTCTTGTCCCAGATTTCACTTTCGGAAACTGATCTCAAGGTTCTCGGATTTCCCCTTCTTCCACTTTTTATTGGCCTTACTTTCTCTCTTCTTTATCATCTTCCCTTTCTTCTTCTTACTTTCTTTCATTGCTCTTTTATCTTAATTTACTTCTTGCTTTCTTTCTCGGTTCTATATTTTTTTCCTCTTGTTTTTTTTTTATATTGTCTGTATTTTTGTTCACGCTTTTCTTTGTTTATCTTTTGTCCTCTACTTATATTCTGACTTTCTGTTCTTTATCTGTTTTCCTTCTAGCTTTATTTATATTTTCTATATCTTTTTCCTCTTGCTTTCTTTTGATTCTCTATATTTTTCTCGCTCATCTCCTACTTCCCCCTTTCTCTCTGCGTGTGTGTTTGTCTTAGTACTCCTTAGAGAGAGAGAGCATCACATTAATATTCTAGAGGTGAGGCAACTTCTTCTGCCCGCTCTAGTTTCTGTTGTATACCTCTCTCTCGCTCTCACTCATGTTTTATGATTTTACTCTGATATCGTCCCTTCATAGTTATCAATCTACAACTCGCATGTCCTCATAATTTTATAACTTGCACAATTAATCGATACATTTTAAATTACTATTATTATTAGTTCTTTTATATTTACTTTATAAATGGAGAAAAGAGAGGGCTCTAGAGGGAATAGAATACAAAATTGTAGCAATTTAGTTAATATATATATATATAGATTGGCATTCAAAACAAATGCAGCAAAAATTAGGATGATTAGGTATATATTTAGAGGGGAAAAGTGAAAGGAGGAAGAAATTATGTGACATTGATTAAAAGTGATCTTTATTGAACGATATGAAATAGGGAACCTGGCCTTATATCTATATCTATATATATATAATGAAGGTAGATATATGGGGTATGACGAAATATTATTAAAGTCATTCAGATAACAAGTAGAGCAACTATACAGAATAACACAAATGGTGAGGGTAGATATTGTAGGGAGTATAATTGTTATGTCTGGAAGCTGTTAACATTATGGGGATTTGCATACGCCAGATGGAAGGCCTAGAGGGGAAGAGAGATGAGGGGAGAGAGGGAGATATGATGATGGAGGGGAGGGGGAGAGGGAAAGAGAGAAGGAGAAAGAAGGAAGGAAGAATAAGAAGGAGGGGCGAGGAGGAAGGGGAGGAGAGAAGGAGGGGAAGAGTAAAGAGGAAGGGGCAGAGGAGGAGGAGAGTAGGAAGGAGGGGAAAAGGAAGGAAGGGAGAGGAGGAAGAGAGGGACTGGAGGAAGAGGAGGACAGAGGAAGGGAGGAAAGAGGGGGAGGGGAGGAGGAAATATAACAGAAGGAAGAACAAGCAAGACAGGAGATTAAGCTGTAAGGAAAGAAATGGGGAGGGGAGGAGAGGGGAGGGGAGGGAAAGGAAGAGAGGGTAGGAGAGGGAAGGGGAGGGGAGGAGAGGAGAGGGAAGGCAATACAGACGAGGGAGAAGGGGTGGGGAGAGGGATGGGGGGGGGGGGGGGGTGATACTGAACATCGGGTCACCTACTCTTCTTATCAGAGTTCACCTCCCAGTGAGCATCCAAGTCTGTTTACTCTCACTCTCACCTCCTTCTCCCCCCCTCCCTCATTCTGTTGTTGACCTCGTATCCCCCCACTCTACCCCATTCTGCCCCTTACCACCCCCCCCATCTCTTTTTAACCCCTTCATTCTCTCTCTCTCTTCACCCCCCCCCCTTTGTTCCATTCCCTTCATTCCCCCCCCCCCCCCCCCGCCCCTCCACCTTCGCACACACACACACACACACACACTATCTCTAATTCTACCTCTTTCCACTCTTTTACTTTCCTTTACTCAATTTTTCAATTTTATTATCTCTCTCCCTCTGAATCTCACACATACACACATATACTCACACTGATTCTCCCTCACTTTCACGGTCTCTCTCTCTATCTCTCTCACACACGTCCACAAACTCACTCACTCAATCTCTCACATTTACTTTCAGTCACCCACTCGCCCTCTCTCTCGCCCTCAATATGAATACAACACCATGGCTGGACATTGGAATTTAAATGGTTCAGCGCTAGTATCTGTGGAAACTTTTTCACATATAAGATCTGTTCTACCTGGAACAAACTTCCCTCCGAAGTTGTTAAAAGTTCTTCAGTAGAACAGTTCAAGAAGAGAGTAGGCTAGATATTATTTTGGACTAAACAGTCTCTCTCTCCTTCCACTTCGAGTATCTCCTCAGAATGGACCGCAAGGTCTCCGAGATACTAACTATTAATTATAACTCCCTCCCCCCCTCTGCCCCGTTTCTTCTCACTCTCACTCTCTCTCTTCTTTCATCTTCCCTGCCTACCTATATATACCCATGACCCCTTCCTTGCCCTTATTCCGTGTACCTATCAGCCCGTCATGAAGCAACAACAACACCCGTACACCAAACCAGACTACCACCACCACCACCACAAGGCTGCATTAATTTCCACAACCTGTCCAGCTTCCCGTCAGCAGAGAACGGGTGTGTAACTTAAGGTCACATTCAACCCCTTTAATTACCACATAACCTTCCTAAGCCGCATAACATCGTCTAAATAGTGCTAGCATTCAATATAATACTCAAAGGGTTAAAACACAAAAAGACTGAAGAGTTGTTGTTTAGGGTTCAAAGGGTGCAGGTAGCGTACTGGATGTTGGCCTTCGATAATAGCTCATATAAATATACAGTACACTGGGTGCATATTATGGGGGAATGGGCGTATTTATTTGCTTATTTATTAATCTTTTTAGCGTTTCTTTAGTTTCCTCCCTAGACCTCGATCAGACTTTAAAAACAAACCCACCCCCTAGACCCCCTTTCAAGATGATTGTGTACATTTTTCGGCTCGCTAGCGCTCTTCAGGAAAAAAATCGACACCTAAATGGCACGAAAGGTCTTAATATCGACAAGTAATGAGGCGATAGATCTCAAAATCGCCAAACTAACGGAACGAACGTCTTACAATCTCAAAGCAAATATGCTAAACATGAGTGAGAAAGTGGTTCATAAAAAGCGAGTTCCTCCCTCTCAAATCCTGGAACCACGTAGCTACAGGCGATCCAACTACATTATATCTTTTTCACATTTCAACATGGTTCCCAGTAAGAGGTAAATTCAATAATATAATGGATGATAATGTGCATTGCATTTGTATTTACTCAGGTGCATTCCCCACTTTTCCTTTTTAATGATCCCGATTATATATGGATTATCAGAAGACTATTGGATAAACAAATAGGATAGTTTACAGTCATACAGTACAACATATAAACGAACACTGACTTGGTAACAGTTCTAGATACTGATTCGAACACCGATTTTCCATGACTAGCTCAAGAGACAATTTCAAGGTTAAGTTAGATAGATGAGACGGGTTGGGTGTGAAAGGGATCTACCATGTATGGAGAGCCCTTGGCCTGTAGATTCCAGTACTCTTATGTTCTCTTTGGCCTTCCCATACTACCACATTTACCCACTTTCCTTCTAACCCCCCAAAAGGGTTAAGTGTGTGTGTGTACAAAGGAAAGGAAATCAAGCAACAACAGATCTAGTGACCCTTCTAGGTTGCTTGTCCTCCAAAACACTGAGGATCAAGTGTCCAAACAGTGGTTTAGAGTGGGTAAGGGAACATTGGAAAGGGAAATACTGCCCTGGAACTAATGTCCGTGGCAGGATTAGGAAGTTAGTAGGGGACAGATGGGTTAGTAACTGAGGGGGGGATAAAATAAAGTTATTCATTTACAAACGCAGTCAGTCGCGGGTTTGATGCGAGATATTTGTCTAGGCGGAGTTTAAATGAATCAACGGTGATGCAGTCTATAACGTGTGTGTGTGTGTGTGTGTGTGTGTGTGTGTGTGTGTGTGTTATTTATTTATTAGTATATACACTTATACAGTATATACAATATATACAGGGTGTTTAATAAATACCTTTCACAAATTTCAGAATGAATAGACTTAGCAATAATAAATATACTTTACTATGTGACGGTTTTGGAAATTTCTCATATTTACCGGGATATTACACATTTTAGTTTAAATAGGAAAGTCTAGGGGATGAACACAATCAGTAGATTACCATCACCTCAATTACTTTATTTTGTCATAAATGTTTGAACATCAATATATTTTTCAGTATTTACAATAGGTATTCTTGGTGACCATGTAATCGGACCTTTTATGTTACCACAACGATTTACAGGCAATGTGTACACCAGATTTCTTCAGGATGACTTACCCATACTACTTGAAGATGTGCCTCTCAGAACACTTAGACAAATGTGGTTCATGCAGGATGGGGGGGGGGGGGGCTCCAGCTCACTTTGCACAAGGTAAGAGAGATTTCCTTAATGTTATGTACCCTGATAAGTGGATAGGCCGTGGTGGTCCCATCGCCTGGCCACCTAGATCACCGGACCTAACTCCACTTGACTTTTATCTTTGGAGACACTTGAAGAGCAGGGTGTATGCTACACATATCAACACCCGTCAGCAACTGTGGCAACGAGTTCAAGAGGCATGCAGAGAAGTAAGAAACACACCAGGGATTTTTGAAAGAGTGCGACAGTCTCTTATGCGCCGAGCCCAAGCCTGTATCAACGAGGGTGGGAGAAACTTCGAGCAACTATTGTAAATACTGTAAAATACATTGATGTTCAAACATTTATGACAAAATAAAGTAATTGAGGTGATGGTAATCTACTGATCGTTTTCATCCCCTAGACTTTCCTATTTAAACTAAAATGTGTAATATCCCGTAAATATGAGAAATTTCCAAAACCGTCACATAGTAAAGTATATTTATTATTGCTAGGTCTATTCATTCTGAAATTTATGAAAGTTATTTATGAAACACCCTGTATATATATACCGGTATATATATATATATATATATATATATATATATATATATTTTTTTTTTTTAAGTTTGCTCCCAAGACCTCCATCAAGCTTAACAACATAACCCCAAGACCCCCTTTCAAAATATATTTGTACATTCTTCGGTAGAAAAATGTCACGGCCGATTGCAGGCTCGATATCGCTCGTCCCTATCCTCCCTCTCTCCCTTGACCCTCCTACTCCCTCCTTCCCACATCGTCTCTCTCCTCCCTCTCTCCTACCCCTTTTACCCTCCTCCCTCCCTCCCAACTGGTCTCTCTCCTCCCTCCCTCCTTATCTCCCTTGACCCTCCTCCCTCCCTCCCAACTGGTCTCTCTCCTCCCTCCCTCCTTATCTCCCTTGACCCTCCTCCCTCCCTCCCAACTGGTCTCTCTCCTCCCTCCCTCCCATCTCCCTTGACCCTCCTCCCTCCCTTGACCCTCCTCCCGTGACCTCACATTTCACGGTAGTATGGCCCTCCCTGATATGCTTAGGGGTGACCTTACTCCCATTCCTCCTGTTGTTGCAGCACCTTCCTTCCTCTCTCTTTCATACCCTACCTCTATCTCTCTCACCCTCCCTTACACACTCACTTTCATACTCTCCCTCTCTCTCTCTCAATCATACTCTATCTTTCATACCCTCCCTTCTCTCTCACAAACACACTTATCACTCTCTCCCTTACACACACTCACCCTCACTCTTACTTTCATGCCCTCCCTCTATCACTCACTCTCTCTCTCTCTCTCTCTCTCTCTCTCTCGCTCTCTCTACATACAAAAATACAATGTAGTTGCAAATTGAAGAATGAATAACAATAATAAAAACTGAATAATTACTTGGAGTTTGACATTTGAATACAAAAATATATAAGATTGCTTCTAGGAACAATGGCAATATATGTATGAAGCCAGTAAAGCATGTGTGTGTGTGTGTGTGTGTGTGTGTGTGTGTGTGTGTGTGTGTGTGTGTAGGGGGGGGGATTTGAGGTTAACCCTTTCAATCAGATAACGCCAAGTGTGGATTTATTCTGATATGTAAAATGCGCTTGTTCAATATACAACACAGGCTATTATAGGTAGCGCTAACGAACTTGACAATAATCTTGACCACTTAACCCTCTCCGACATATGACGCGATTTTGAGCCTATTGGGGATACTTTAAATCCTTTGTTACAATCAGGGGTATTTAGAAACCTTTAGTTTAGTTACTTCAACCTCTGCAGTTGTCTTTGAGTTAGCTGTGGGCAGAACACTAATTTTGGAGAGGTAATTATAAGAGTGAGAGAACTCTATTTCTTATTGCAAATCTGGCAACCTCTGCGTCATAAATGCGTGAAAGGGTTAATATCTTATAACTCGAAATGAACGAGAGCAATCAGGCTGAAATTCCTCTCAATTGGGAAGAGTCCACCAGGTAATTGGTGTGGATATTTACAGCCAGTTTGCTCAAAGCCCTTTCGAGTTGCAAGAGGTCAAGCTTCGAGATTTTTGTAAAGTTCGTTGGCACTACCTATAGCTCTCTCCCTCAATCTACAACCTCTCTCTCTCTCACTCACGCTCACTCTCTCTGCAATGTCCCCTAACTTAATTATTTCAATGTTGCAACTATTTTTCAATCAGCGTGCAACACGAAGAGAAACCTATTTGCTACATTACACCGAAGGCCACTGAAGGAACGCACCTTTTTTCACAATTAATCTGAAAGTCTTTGCGGGAATAGTACCTCTCGATCTCCATATATGATAAGCTAGTTTTTTTTTTATCAATAGGCATCCATGACCCCGAGACGAGCCGTGTATTTAAGGGGGAAGGTTTATTTGTTGTCAGTTTGTTCCTTTATTTATTTATTTATTTGTTTACTTAGGATTTATTTGTTTACTTAGGATTTATTTGTTTACTTAGGATTTATTTGTTTACTTAGGATTTATTTGTTTACTTATGATGTATTAATATTATTAGTTATTTTTTGGAGTTTACTTTGCTCGCTAGCCCTCCATCAAGCTTAAAATAACACTCCCTAGACCCCCCTTCAAGATATATTTGTAAATTTTTCGGCCAAAATAAAAGTAGTCCCGGCCTTTCCTCTTAAAATTACAGGCTAGCTATCGCTCGCTAGGAAAAAATAGACACCTAAACGGCACGAAAGGTCTTAAAAATTGACAACGAAATGGGGCGAAATGGGTTAGAATCGCCAAACTAATGAGCCAAGTCTTAAAATCTAAGAGCAAATTAGGCTAAACACGAAGGAAAAGGGGGTGTCAGAAAACTAACCCCCCCCCCTTAACTTCCAGATGATGTATAGTTTCTTTTATATGTGCTATTTTATCTATGTATCTGAAGATATCTTAACTAAAAAAATATTTATACACTACTTTTAGAAACTATGGATTCGGGCAGCATAGTTCTATATGCGTAGATATGTCTCGCACTCTCTCTCTCTCTCTTTGTCTGCCTGTCTCGCTCATTCTCTCTGCCCCCCTCCCTCCATCTCCATCTCTCTCTCTCTCTCTCTCTCTCTCTCTCTCTCTCTCTCTCTCTCCTTTGTTGGGGCCAATTTCTGGTCAGCGTCTCCCGCTTTGGTCATTGGCATTGGCAGCGCTCGTGTCCGCTGCTACCAGAACTAATGGGGGGCCAGAGGGGGAAAAGGGGGGGGGCAGAGGGGGCAAAGGGGGAAGGAGGAGGGGAATAGAGGAGGCGGGAAGATTGGAAGAGGTGGGTGGAGGAGGAGAGGGGGGAAGAGGTTGGAGAGAAGAGAAGGGAGGAGGGTGGGTAGGAGGGGAAGAGAGGAGGAGAGAAGAGGAGAGGGGAGAGAAGAGGAGGGGCGGAGGGGGGAGGAAAAAAGAGGGGAAAAGGAAGGAAGGGAAAGAGGTTAGAGGAGAGGGGGAGGAGGATTGGTAGGGAGAAAGAGGGAATGGAGGAAAGGAGATTGTGGGAGAAAGAATTAAGGAGTGAGGATCATTGGAAGGATAGAGGAGGTAGGTTCGAAGGAGGGTGTCGAACCAGAGCAATTTTGTTTGAAGTCTTGAATGAATATGAGAATGAATACACAAATTAACGTGAACTAGCATTATTTTGGCCAGTTTATCCCTTCCAAAAACATAATTTGAACTGTAAACCACAATTATATCTTTGCATATACAATGATAAAGACTAAAAAGAAAGGACTCTACTTTCGTTTGACACCCTGATATCAATTTCAATTTTCGAAAGAGGAATAGGGAGGAAGGACAGTGGACGAAAGAAGGAGGGAGGACAAGGGGGAGGAAGAGGGAAGCATGACCGAAGGAGGAAGAAGTGAAAAAGGAAATGTCACACGAGCACATTTCCCGGCAGTTTTCGAAGAGCTAGATTGTGTTCGTCCTATTTTGAGGCTCTTTCGCATTGGAATCGGAAACTGGATCGAAGGTAGATTATGTTAGTAGTATAATTCTTCTGGAATTTATATTTGAAGAGGTCAAACTAGGAAGGGTATATGGAAGTCTGAAGGATAATTGAGATAGTCTTTTCCTTTGTAATGTCCACAGATCCTTCCTAAATTGTACACAATCGTCTAATGACAGCCAGAACAAGCTGTCAAAATGAGTCATAATCTTGCAAGGGTTGATATCAATGTGTACTAATTGAACACGTACTCGAATAAAACATCTGTGTATATTTTTTTTTTATAATCGTTATACTCGAACACAAACTACTGTACAGTATAGGATGGTAATGAGCGCTTGTTTAGCTTGTCGAGGCCTTTTGTGGTTTGAACAGCCAGCACCTTAACCACTCGGCCACCTTGATCCATGGTAGGTGTTTGAGTTTGTTTTAATGTTTGTGTGCAGTGTAGTGATTGTGTGCAGTGTAGTGTGTGTGTGTGTGTGTGTGTGTGTGTGTGTGTGTGTGTGTGTGTGTGTGTGTGTGTGTAGTTTGCATGTACAGTATGTGCGTACAGAGTAGTGCGTATGTATGTGTAGTGCACTGTTTTGTTGTGTGATTTAGTGTAATGTGTATGTGTGCGTAGATTGAGTGTGTGTGTGTGTGTGTGTGTGTGTGTGTGTGTGTGTGTGTGTGTGTGTGTGTGTGTGTGTGTAAGTGTAGAAGTGTGTGTCCTCCCTCCATAATAGAAACCAAGCGGCCTACTAACCTCACCCTCTCACCTCTAACCCTTTAACCCAAGAGCTAACCCTTTTACCCCCTTCACCTCACCCGCTCGTAACGTTTTTTATGTAGCTTGGCTCAGGTAGGTACCTGCACAGTCGCGTTCACAAATTCTGATGCGCTTTGAGACGAAATGGGTTGGGTGTGAAAGAGATCTGCCGTGTGTGGGCCAATCGGCTTTCTGCAGACTCCCGTTTTCTTATGTTATTATGAGCCCTAAAACTGAATAAACGAACCTCTGTAATGTAAATTCGCGCTAGTGAATTCCTCTGTAAGAACTGGCGCTTACGAGAAATAAAAGACCAGATTATTATTATTATTCTAGGTGTTTTTTCCAGTCGAGCGATAGCGACCTTTCTTAGTTCTTACTTTATATTTTCCTTCTTATCTTTCTCCCTTCCATTCTTCTTTATTTCTCCCTTTCTTTTATTATTATTATTATCGTGCTTCCACATCAGATCCCACCCCAAAATTCGAACGTGACCTGCCAAGGTAGGCTACTCGGGTTCGCCTGGACTAAAACTCAAGTTTTTTCAAAATATATAGTTTGATTCTGGGCGAATGGCTGGTCGAAAATGGAATCTACGACCATGTATGGAAGCTGTTGGGCGAGAGGAATCGAATGGCACCAAGTAGAAATAATTTAGACTCTTAGTTTGGGCTACAGAAGACTTTTAAAGTTGAAAACGTGCTCATTTCGGGCGTTTCTGGAGGCCAAATCAAAACGAAATCCTAAACTACTGGTCCGATTTGAATTACGTTTGTGTCATTGGATTTAGCGGATGAAAGTGTACTTGTGGTAAAAAATTTAGCAAAATCCATACATAAATAACCAGTCTATGGGTGATTTAGAAGTTTTCAAAATCAACATTAGGTCTATTGGGCCTACACAATTGTCTAAATCCAAACATTTATATACCGTTGGAATCGCAACGACGAGACGAATCCATATATACCCTTGAAAACACAAAATTCGAACATGACCTGCCAAGGTACTCTGATTCGCCTGGACTAAAACCCAGGTATTTTTAAAACATATAGTTTGATTCTGGGCGAATGGCTGGTCGAAAATGGAATCTACGACCGTGTATGGAAGCTAAACCAAACTCATTGAATTAATTAGTATAGTGAATGGGGAAGCCTGGGAGCGAATCTTGTGTCTGTCTCTCTTAAGGGAAGATGGGTCGATTTTTTGATCCCCTTCTCCCTTGATTTAGCCCCATTAATGTTGGAATTTTATGACGTTCGGTC
This sequence comes from Paralithodes platypus, assembly GCA_032716605.1. NCBI lineage: Eukaryota > Metazoa > Arthropoda > Malacostraca > Decapoda > Lithodidae > Paralithodes > Paralithodes platypus. Next base: position 42,617,944 of record CM064505.1, read on the forward strand.
CATTATTTTGGCGATTTTAAGACCTTTCGCCCCATTTATTTGTCAATATTAAGACTTTACGTGTCATTTAGGTGTCGATTTTCTTTCTGGCGAGCGAAAGCGAGCCTGTAATTTAAGAGGAATCGGCCTGCGGATGAGAAATTTTTCTATCGAAAAATGTACACATTTATCTTGAAGGAAGGTCTTGGGGGTGTATTTTTTAAGCTTGATGGAGGTCTAGGGAGGATACTAAAAACATAATATAAAGATACATAAATGAACAAATAAATATGCCCATCCCCCTCAATAAAGAAGCCTCTGTGCTAATTAGATCGCCATTCTACATGTCTTCTTGGGATTTTTTGTTTATTTTTTGTGAGTGTGGCTTGAATAATGTATATACATGTTTTTGTGAGAGTGTGGCTTGAATAATGTTCATGTTTTTGTGAGTATGGCTTGAATAATTTAAATTTGTTTGTTTTTAGTTTCGTGTGAAGGTTTTGTTTGTCTGAATCTGTCCGAGCCCTTTTCTCTATCTACGACTCTCTTAATATCTCACTCTCTTCGACCCTTCCTCCCCCCACCCCTCATCTCTTTCTCTCCATGTAGGTTTGTCTAGTGTAGATCTCTATTTATGCGTATATATATATATATATATACTGTATATTACACTGCATATCCTTACCCTCTTTTATGTTTAGTTTAGTAAAGTTATTTCGTCCTTCGTACCATCCCTCTCCTTACCCCCTCACCTCCACCTACTAGAGAAAGTCCCCCCTCCACATAAAAGTAAGGTCAGGTAGATCTTGGTCAGGTCAACCAGATCACACCAAGGTCAGAGACGCCCAGCACCTCACACAACATGAAGAAAAACTAAATTGTGATATTTATGTGGTATTGTTAAGGGGGGATGGCCGTATTTATTGCCTCATTTATGTAGCTTTATATATTTATTTTTAGTTTCCTCCCTAGATCTCCATCAAGCTTACCCCCCCCCCCCAGACCCTACTTCAAGATAGATTTGTTCATTTTTCAATAGAAAATTTACAGGCTCGCTATCGCTTGCCAGGACAAAATTTATACATAAATAACACGAAAAGTCTTAATATTGACAAAGAAATGGAGCGAAGTCTTAAAATCGCCAAACTAATCGACCGACCGAACTTCATAAAATCTGAAAACTATTGGAGCTAAACACGAGGAAGAAGGGGGACCAGAAAAACTACTCTTCTCCCCGGGGAGGCTGAACCTTCGCTGAGCCCAGAAATCAAATTTCGAATGTTTTTGTTCTTGTTCTATAATGCTTCTTTCAACATAGGAGAATAGCATAGGAGGGAACAAAAAAACATATCGCATCCATAACCCCCCCCGGGCTGGGGGTTAGACCTCGACCCCCGAAAAACTAAAACAGAAAATCTTTCAACCACCCATTTTTTTTTTTGTGTCTGTAGTCTAAAGGACTTCTGTAAGCAATAGAAATGATCATATGAGGGCATAAACACCCATATGACATCCCTAGCACGGTAGCACCCCCTTGGGGGGGCCCCAATATCATGTGTTTTGGTAAATAATTGTCTAAAATAATTCTACAAAGCGTCCCCCTGATTAAAATTTTGTTTAGTTGGTCATTAAATTCCATCGTCTATGTGCGCGCCATGATAGAAAAACTCTTTTAAGGAGGACTAACTATTCTATCTCTCCAAAATTGTACTTTGGTGTGTGAAAATCTTTGATTTTAGCTTGCCAGAGATCCTATTTTGGCACTTACGAGATCATCTACTTTTGTGTTTATTGCTCAAATTCATTCCCCTTCTACACACTACATATAGGACTATATAGCAACTGGAAAATGCAGACATAATGGCATTATCTCTCATATATTTCAAGATTCGACATAGTTTAGGTTGAAATGTTGGCTAAAAAAAACCATATATATATATTATAATGTTTTCAGCCCCTTCTATTATGCAATATGGTAAAACTAGATCATTTTCTTGTAGGGGATGCAGGTAGAATACGCCATGCAAAAATTGCGGGAAATTTGAACAATTTTGAGCGAGATGATTTTACAAATATTTCAATGAAATTCTGTGCTCGCTCGCGCGCGCACATAGAGAGCTGATTTTTTCAGAGAGTCTTAGTATTTCCGTTGGTAATAAGATGGTATAATGCCAGAAACACAATCTCTTATACAGGCTGATTTGGGGGTCAAAGGTTCAGCCTCTCCTTATTAACTATATTACATTTAGTGATTTTTTGTTTTTGTCTGAGGAGAGAGAGAGAGAGAGAATTGTGACTAATGTAGTTGAAGGTTGAGGATTTCTTTGTTTTGGAATGGAAATGTTAAATGTTTATAATAATTATTGCTACTAATACTGCACTACTATTAATTTTACTACTACTAATAATAATATATACCGGTAATAACACCACAACCACACATCACCACAACTGCAACACCAATGCCGTAACACCACCAACACACACTATCACCATCACACACCACCACATCACTATCACCACCACAATAACACCAACTCACATCACTACCATAACTACACCACCACCACAATACCAACACAGTCACCATTGAACCAACACTACCAACATACACAACGCCATCAGTAGGGAACAGCTGGTAACTTCCTTGGACCGGTAATGCTGCTAATGTAATAGACACGACCGGTGGACCTTTAATTAAGGGGGCAAAGTGGTGGAGAGAGTGGTGGAGAGAGTGGTGGGGGTTGGGGAGAGTGGTGGTGTGGTGGAGAGTGAGCCGAACATCCAATAAGGCCACAATCTCCCAGTCTTAATCAATTTAACCTAATATCTATCTATCTATCTATCTATCTATCGATTGCCGGACGCCGTGATCCCCAAAGGTGGTCACCAACCTAATATGCCTTTACTTAATTAATTATGCGTACTAATGAAACTACCACACACGAATTAGCTAGTCTTACACCACCTACCAAAGCTGCTGGTATACATGTGTGCAGTGGCTGATGCCATTTATTAGCCTGGATAGGGCCAATGAGCCTCGGTAAAAACACAAAAAACGGGAGTCTACAGAGAGCCGACTGGCCCACACACGGCAGACCCCTTTCACACCCAATCCATCTCGTCTAAGGTAATTGGTTACTGAAAAACACCCTTAGTGCTTATGTTATATTAAAAAAAATAATAAGTCTTACATTGAAACGAGAACAGAAGCAGATATCACGGTGTTAATTAAGTTACCTTCCACATCACCCCATTCTCATTCCGACAGTTTTATCCACGCTGTTCTTACTCTTATACTTTTTTGTTCACTCTTCCTACACTTCACACTCTGTTGACCTCTTCTCTTCCTCTTAGTCTTCTTCTTCTTTTCCTAATCTTCTCTTTAAGCATTATACTTCTTCTCTTCCTCCTCCTTCCCTTTTCCTCCTCTTTCTCAGCTTCTTTCCTCATCCTCCTCGTCCTTTTCCAACCTCTATCTTGCTTTTATCCTCCTCCTCCTTCCCCTCCTTCCTTCCTTCCCCTCCTCCTCCCTCTTCTTTTCCCATCCAGTTAACTTCCAGACAGCCTTCCCTCCACTCTCATCATTATATAACCCGTTACGCAAATGAGAGAGAGAGAGAGAGAGAGAGAGAGAGAGAGAGAGAGAGAGAGAGAGAGAGAGAGAGAGAGAGAGAGAGAGAGAGAGAGAGAGAGAGATAGAGAGAGAGAGAGAGAGAGAGAGAGAGAGAGAGAGAGAGAGAGAGAGAGAGAGAGAGAGAGAGAGAGAGAGAGAGAGAGAGAGAGAGAGACAACCCCCCTCCCCTGTAAAAGCTGTCTAGTGTAATGTATAATGTATTAATGTAGTGTATAATGTAATAGAGTCAGAGTTTATTAGAACATAAGAAAACGGGAGTCTGTAGAGAGTCGATAGGCCCCCACACGCCAGATCCCTTTCATATCCAACCTATTATTATGCTCCATTCTGCCTGTAATGTTAAATGGCTCTAATAAATAAAGTATGATCCATTTTCAGTTTTATATTGTAATAGTGTCATGTACTATAGTGTAATAGAGGGCCATACAGGTTTATCAGGCGCCATTCTCCTTGTACTGTTAAATAGCTCTAACAAGCAAAGTAAGATTGATTTGGTTTTATGTATTTATATAATATATATATATATATATATATATATATATATATATATATATATATATATATACTACGACCGTATTGTAGTTGTTAATTCCGCTAAATACCTATGTCTATACCTCTAACTTCCTTATAGCCTGAAACTCACAAGTTGTCCATGGATTTTACATAAACATATGCATAAACATATGCATTAAGCTTGCCTTAGCTTATACGACCAATTCCACATTTCACTCCAAATCAGGGACTCTCGAAACAGTGAACAAGGAAATAGCTACAGAGACGGACTGACCGAATAATTACCTGTCTAACTGGGTACCTGTAATGCTGAAGGCATCACAAATCACTGCTATGAATTCCGATCACCTACAAGCTAACCTCCGCTGCATACTAATAAGAGGTTTGCCAGATGGAATTCCCTAGGTAGTTTCCCCGTTTACTGCACACATCCTGCCCCCAATGTGGCAGATTTTACCTAGTGCGAGGGGCTTTGGAATTCCCCAAATATGTTTTCCCCACCAGACGGTTATATTGACTAAATGGTCAATAATAGGAAGGTAATCTTATTGGACACACACACACACACATATATTGCCACCCAAATGACTCGGTTTGTTCAGTTCTACCAGTGATTCATAATTGACCAGACTCTTATAGAGATGATCTAGTTTGTTTACCTTGTTTATCCTGTTGCACCTGTCACAACACCTCTCATACGAGACTCACCTGGGGGAAAAAAAGAAGTAAACATCAATTAGAACATGAATAACACTTATATTATTTAAGTTATAGCAAAAACATAAACACTACTACTACTATTATAACACTATAATTTGTAGTTATAGCAATAAGAACTACTACTACTACTACTACTGATACTACTGCTAGCACACAATAATTATTAATAACTATAACAATATATGCACCACTACTACTATCACTCAATATTTAGTAGTTATAGCAATAAGAACCACTACTACTGCCATCGCACAATAATCAAAAGTTATAACAATTATTATATAAGCACTTAAGGGGGAATGGGCGTAATTATTTGCTCAATTATGAATCTTTTAATGTTTTAGTTTCCTCCCTAGACCTCAATCAAGCTTCCAACCGTTTCCATGCCAGCATTATCTTAAGGAAGTGGTGGGTGGGGAAGAGCCTTCTTCTTTGCTACCCTTTTCTCTACCTCGTAGTCATTAGATTAATAGTTTTAGCTATCCAAACTGCCCCGTAAGGACCAATAGGTCTGTTGCAGTTTGTACTCCTTTGTATTGCTCCTCCTCCTTTATATTTCTCCTCCTCCCCCTCCTTTGTATTCTTCCTCCTCCTCCTCCTCTCCCCCACCCTACCCAAGATTGATAAAGTTAAGGAGGCTGGTGGTTTCATGTTGCCTATTGTGGGGTCCTGAGACACAAAACTAGACACATAAAAAACGTACAAATGTATCTCGAATTCCCTGGTAGGTCCACCGTTCATTCATCTTTCCTCTTGTGACAGATTTTACCTAGTACGAACGGCTCAGGAATTCCTCAGACATTTACGTAGAAATAATGGAGCCTATTGTTAATGAGAGAGAGAGAGAGAGAGAGAGAGAGAGAGAGAGAGAGAGAGAGAGAGAGAGAGAGAGAGAGAGAGAGAGAGAGAGAGAGAGAGATTACTAAAAATCTAATAAACTTAATGGGTGGACCTCCTTGGAGAAGTTTCAATTAGGTTACATACCACTAAGGTGTTTAGCTGTAGTTAGAGGGAGAATTATGAGGAGTTACGAGGTAGGGTATAGGATTTCAGAGGCCTGGCGGTTCAGTACAGGGAGATACAGAATGAAAAGTACAAATTATTACAGTATTAGTAATCTCTGCTCATTACTTTTCTACTCATAACCTTGCAAGTTAATTACAGGTAAACCAAATAATATATATCTTCCATATACCTGTAGAGTACGTCTCGCGCGCGCTCTCTCTCTCTAATATATATATATATATATATATATATATATATATATATATATATATATATATATATATATATATATATATATATATATATATATATACTCAACAGCTGAGCTCTGGAACTCTCTCCCAGAATCAGTCTTTCCCTCTTCCTATGACTTAAATTGCTTCAAACTCCGTGTGTCCAGGCATTTTGGCTCTAACGTCCCTTGATTTTGCCCCTGTCACTCTTTCAACTATGGGGGAGGCACTCGCTATAGGCAGTAATGCCTTTTGCCTCTCTCAATCAAATAGAAAAAAACAAACAAAAAATATATATATATGTGTATGTGTATATACAGTATATATCACATTACCAGAGTCCGTCCCTAATCACCTGTAAAGTACAATGCTCCCATCTCTAACGATCTCACACACACACACCAAAATTGCTTCACCTCAACCCTGATAGTTAGCCATCACCTCCAAGACAACCACACTACCGACCTCCAACTCTCACCGCCATAAAGACCTCTCCCATCACCCATAGCGGTTAGATCGCGCTATAGTAGGCTTATTACCAACCCTATATTATCTGTGCATAGTCTTTTTTAATCTCAACCTATCAATAGTTTGGCAATTTTACTCGGGGGGTGGGGGGGGGGGCTTTAAATTTGTATTTAATAAGGTCTTACTATATTTGTGTATATATTTATTATTTATTCTTATTTGAAGAGACTTATAGGGGGGAGAGTTTATCTATATTTAACTATGAAAAAGAGTTTTTTTTTTTTTTTTTTTTTAAGTCTATTAAGAAAGCCGCAACGTGGACCTCCATCCCCAGCCAATATGACGACCTTTCTCACCCACAGCGACCAGATATCACGGGTGGCGCATTAATAACCCTATCTACTGTATATTCTAACCGTGTACAACTTCCTCTGGCCCCCCGTACAGACATTCAGACTACGAAATTTAGATGGTTTGTTTCCTATATTTACATCTGGCTTAAGCTGGATGTAAGTTAATTCTGCTGACACCATTGGCAGAACCACTAACACCATTACCTCCACCATTCTATCACCACCACTACTACCTCTATCTTTACCACCTACCAGGCTACCACCCCTACCATCACCCCCACCATCCCTATCACCACTACCGAGTACCGACACCATTTCTACCACCACCCTCACCACCACTGACATCATTCCCACTACCACCACTAGCCCTATCAGCTCCATCATTAAAAACATTCCCAACACCGCTGACTCCATTCCCACCACCACCACCCCTATCCTCACCACCACCGACACCATTCCCACAACCACCACCACTAACACAATTCCCACAAATACTACCCTTACTATCACTATCATTGACACCATTTTCACCACCACTACACCAATATCCTAACCACCACCATCATTGACACCATTCCCACCACCACCACCTACACTAACACCATTATCACCACCACTAGACCCATATCCTAACCACTACCACAACTGACACCATTTTCACCACCACTACCACCTCCCTTACCTTCACCACCACCACTACCACCCCTAACATCTCCCCTACCACCCATACCTCCACCAGCACCACTGGCACCATTCTCACCACCACCACTTACATCACCCCCACTGGACTAAACCACCTCGACTCAGAAAAAGCATATTAAAAACTGATAGCTCTACGGTCGAGGTCACTGTTAATAATTAGTTTTGTGGGTGATGGTGGTGGTGTGTTGTAACTCTGTGTGTGTGTGTGTGAGAGAGAGAGAGAGAGAGAGAGAGAGAGAGAGAGAGAGAGAGAGAGAGAGAGACGGTAATAACTTACTAGAAACAAATGGCTATATTAAGGTACGATTAGCCTCCGTCTTCCAGTTTTCTTATATTACCCTGAAGATGTCTTGAGAATAATAATAATAATCTTCTGGTTACTTATATAGCGCCCGTATCTCCTCCTTCGAGGATTCACAAGCGCTTGGTTTTCTTTAGTCTACCAGAGACCATTACCCATCCCCCTTGCTCATGGGGAAATGGTAACCGCCGGCTGTATCCCAGAAAAACTTTTCAATCTGAGCGGGGATTGAACGCGAGATCTTCAAGATGGGAATGGGCACGCTATCAACTGAGCCAGCCGGACGGATAGACGAAAGCTCAGGCGTTCCAAAGTTTCATATTTCCTGCAAGTTATACTACATACCGTACTGAACTTGTGATTCAGCTACATGAAAAGATAATTGAATTTCACTAGTCAATACTCACCGTCTCGTTTTTTGGGGTGAATATTCTTGTCCACGAATGTACATAAAAAGATCCATAAAAAACAACAGAAGTCTCAACAAATTACTACTGCCAAAGATTCTCTGCAATAACCACTTTTCATGGCTGTATTTTAACTTTAGATTACGATATTGATAGAGTAAAATAACTGGTAATATAGACGCGTACTTTAGTTTGTGGTCGGTGAAATTACGGTAGTTTTTGCAATGCTGCGCTCGTAAATAGTAATGTGTATTTTATTGTGAATGTAATATACAATTTTGCGAGCGTTTGCCATTATTCTGTATACGTAGCAGAGAGAGAGGCAAACAAATGAAAAAATATAGAAAGATAAGTGAAAGAGCAACCAATATATAAAATATAGATAGATATAAATAGATAGATATATCTAGATAAAGAGCGATAGATAGAGAGATAGACAGAGAGAGAAGGGTGTGGTTGAGGTACGTAGGTGTGTTAGCGTGTAAAGTGTCACCTTGAGGTATATTATAACACAGTGGGGTGGAAGGTGTGGCCATTCAGTGGACTGTGGTAGTGGTGGAGATGGTGAAGGTGGTGGTGTTGGAGGAGGTGATGGTAGTCATGGTGGTGGTGGAAGAGTAGGTGACAGTGGTGGTGGAGGAAGAGGTGATGGTGGTGGTGTTGGTGGTGGTGGTGGAAGAGGAAGAGGTGATGGTGGTGGTGTTGGTGGTGTAACTTTTGTTCTATGTGTATGAAGGAGACGAAAGGCAGGTTGCTTGTAACGAGTGTCTCTTTCAAAGTCAAAAGAGTGACATAGCCAAATTCAAGGGATTTTGGGGTCAAAATGCCTGGACACACCAAGTTTAAAGCAGCTTAAGTCATATAATGAAGGCAAGATTGATTGAGAGAGAGAAGTAACTTACTATGTCATTATCAATAACGTCGTACTCTCTCTCTCTCACTCTCCTCTTTCACCCTCGCTTCCTGCACAAAAGTAATTACAGAGTCACTCACTATCTCTCTCCCTTGGTTTATTGGGTGTAAGGCGATATGATCTGAAGAACTGGATGTGTGTGTGTGTGTTTGTTGATTAGAGAGAGAGAGAGAGAGAGAGAGAGAGAGAGAGAGAGAGAGAGAGAGAGAGAGAGAGAGAGAGAGAGAGAGAGAAGTAGATAACAAGAGTGAATGTGCGTCAGTCCAGGAGATTCGTCAGTAATCAAATGAAGGGTGGTAAAGAGGCGTCACATTTGAATAGGTCCAGTTGGAGGGGGAGACTCAATAGAGTTTTCAAATCAGTCCAATACCCTATACAGGATTGAGACTCTTCCTTAAGGGGAGATGGGCCGTATTTTTGGTCTATAAATGTCTTTATTCTAGATCTCTTAGTTTCCTCGCTAGACCTCCATCAAGCTTAAAAAAACACCCTATAAACCTCTCCTTCAAGATAAATTTGTACATTTTTCAGTAGAAAGTTGTCCCGGCCGACGGCCGAATCTTCCAAAATTACAGGCTCACTATCGTTCGCCAGAAAACAAATCAACACCTAAATAGCACGAAAGATCTTAATATTGACAATGAAATGGGGCGGAAGGTCTTAAAATCGACACAACTAATGGGACAAACATCTTAAAATCTCAAAACGAATATGCTAAACATGAGGGAGAAGGAGGACCAGAAAAAGCGACCCATCTCCCCATAAGCCGGTGTCACACGAGCTTTTTTCCAGTCAATTTTTACGGGCAATTTTAGTCTGGTATCTTCAAAATGTAAGTTATGCCAGAAATCACCCACCTAGCATAATCTATCTTCAGTCTAGTTTCCGATTCCCATGTGAAAGAGACTCAAAATATTAAGAATTATAACTTGCTCATCGAAAATTGCCGGTAAAAGCGCCCGTGTGATACCGGCTTTATTCAATGACTCCTTCACTTTCAAGCCTCCATTCAAGGTGGCTTTACAAGAGAGATTTGACCCGGAACTATTTTTCTAACAACATTTTCAGACTAAATTTCAACACCATATGAGGAGGAGCACTTTATTGACCACTTTATTGACCACAAACGTTTACTGCTAAAACTAAAAGCGCATGGAATACAAGACGGTGTGTTGAAATGGATAGAAAATTGGCTCAGCAACAGAAAGCAAAGGGTAGTCATAAACGGTAAGGCATCTAAATGGACCAATGTAAGTAGCGGGGTACCCCAGGGATCGGTACTAGGACCAATTCTCTTTCTAATTTACATCAACGACATAGATGAGGGTCTCACCTGCACAATCTCAAAATTTGCTGACGATACAAAAATTGCAAATAGCGTACTCTCAAAAGAACAAGTTGACGATATGCAACACAATCTAGATAAATTGTCATGTTGGGCCCAAATTTGGCAAATGAGTTTCAATGCGGATAAATGTAAAGTACTACATGTCGGATACCTAAATGAGAAAGCAAATTATTCGATGAATGGCACTCAGCTTAAGAATGTAAACTGAGAAACTGATCTGGGAGTAACAATATCGAGTAACCTAAAACCGAGTCAACAATGTTCAGAAGTTGTTAAGAAGGCAAACAAAATAATTGGCTTTATAGGCAGGTCATTTGAGCATAAATCCAAAGAAGTTATCCTAACCCTTTACAATTCCTTAGTCCGCCCTCTTCTGGAATACTGCGTTCAATCCTGGTGCCCTTATTACCAAAAAGATATAAACAAGCTAGAACGAGTTCAACGTAGAGTTACCAAAATGATACCTAGCCTAAAGAACAAACCATACGAAGAGCGTCTTTAGAGAATTAAATCTATTTCCTTTAACCCAGCGCAGATTAAGAGGCGACTTAATTCAAGGTGTTCAAAATCATCAAAAGGCATCGACAATATCAACTGTAGTAAGTACTTCACTATCGACCAATCTAATTACACGCGGGGAAACGGTTGCAAAATTGGTAAATCTTTTAACTCGCACGAATCTAAGAATTTCTTCTTCAATCGAGTTGTCAACTTGTGGAATGGGCTTCCCCGAGACGTTATAGACTGCAGCACCGTTGATTCATTTAAATTCCGCCTAGACAAATATCTCGCATCAAACCCGCGACTGACTGCGTTTGTAAATGAATAACTTTATCCTCCCCTCAGTTACTAACCCATATGTCCCCTACTAACTTCCTAGTCCTGCCACGTTAGTGGCAGGGCAGTAGTTCCCTTTCCAATGTTCCCTTACCCACTCTAAACCACTGTTTGGACACTTGATCCTCAGTGTTTTGGAGGACAAGCAACCTAGAAGGGTCACTAGACCTGTTGTTGCTTGATTTCCTTTGTACTCCTTTGTACACTCATCAATTTAGCTATCTGTATCCAATTGCCAAGGTGTCTTCAAAAGTCAAAGTGTCCTCGATAATTTCTAATGGGTTCCCAACAGCTCCAAATGTCCCCAACAAACTACCAATGAGTTTCAAACTCTCAAATGCCCTCACCAACTCCATGTGTGTACCCCCAAACTCCCAACATGTCCTTATAACTCTCAATGAATCCCAAAGACTCCCAATCCCCAACAACACCCAAATGCATCCCAACAACTAAATGGCCTCAACAACTCCCAATGCGTTCCCAACAGCTCCTAATATGTCCCAACACCTCCTCAAATGTGTCCCCAAATATCTCTCTCTAGCTCCCTTGTCCCCATTTTCTATATTTCCTGGCATTCCTCCCCCTTCACTCGTCTCTCTCTCTCTCTCTCCTTTCACCCGCAGTACATGCTAACCCAGTTATTCATTTCCGACCCTTCTCTTTTAGCATCAGTCTTCTCTTGTACTTCTTTATCTTAAGCTTCTTTATACTGGCCGTCCGTTTGGTGTAGTGGAGTATCTTTATCCTACCCAGGAGTCTCCAGGTCGCGCCCGTTCAAGCGTGAAGTTTTCTTTCAGTAGCCCTGGTTGGTATTGTCTCCCTTGATGAAGGGAGTATGAAGGGAAGGGTAAGGGTGACTGTTGGTTGTTATAACGCTATTGAATATCAGAGCGGAGGCTAGAGAGAAATAACGCTAAATAAAATACCTTAGATGATGATTCTATTATTTTTAGACAGATGTTTACATATTGGCTGTAGTGTTGTCAGAAGGGCTTTCAAATATTTAACCCTTTCACCACCATTACATAATTGTTATCATATTCTGGTTACCATTAGGCGATTTTCTTTAGTTTGTACTCTACCTCTACGACTCAAAGGGGTAAATACGATCACCATAAGCCCTCTTAATAACATAGGTCCTTCTTAAACTGCATCTATCTATATACTCTGGCACATAACCCATTTAATATATATATATATATATATATATATATATATATATATATATATATATATACTGTATATATATACATATACTGTATACATACCGGTATATATTTTTATTTTATATATTTTTTTAGCTGGGGGTGGGCGACTCGAGACAGCGCCCGAACAGAAAAACAACAACACACGTCTAGGTCTGCATAATATCGTTTTAATATTAGTCAGATTAAGAGGTAAAAAGAAGTCATGGTGCTGAAGGGGTTAATAGACCATGACACTATACAGTAACTCATGATGGTAGTTAGATAAACAAAGACAGGCTGACCCAACACGTGTCTCTACTTTATCGGTTTATAACGGTACGTACAGTTCTCCACATAAGTTCTGTTCCTCTCTGGTCTTATACATGTTCCTCTCTCTCTCTGATCTTATACACGTTCCTCTCTCCGTGATCTTATACACGTTCCTCTCTCCGTGATCTTATAAATGTTCCTCTCTCCGTGATCTTATAAATGTTCCTCTCTCTCTCCGATCTTATACATGTTCCTCTCTCTCTCCGATCTTATACATGTTCCTCTCTCTCTCCGATCTTATACACGTTCCTCTCTCTCTCCGTGATCTTATACACGTTCCTCTCTCCGTGATCTTATACACGTTCCTCTCTCCGTGATCTTATACACGTTCCTCTCTCCGTGATCTTATACACGTTCCTCTCTCCGTGATCTTATACACGTTCCTCTCTCCGTGATCTTATACACGTTCCTCTCTCCGTGATCTTATACACGTTCCTCTCTCCGTGATCTTATACACGTTCCTCTCTCCGTGATCTTATACACTTTCCTCTCTCCGTGATCTCATACACGTTCCTCTCTCCGTGATCTCATACACGTTCCTCTCTCCGTGATCTCATACACGTTCCTCTCTCCGTGATCTCATACACGTTCCTCTCTCCGTGATCTCATACACGTTCCTCTCTCCGTGATCTTATACATGTTCCTCTCTCTGATCTTATACATGTTCCTCTCTCTCTGATCTTATACATGTTCCTCTCTCTCTGATCTTATACATGTTCCTCTCTCTCTGATCTTATACATGTTCCTCTCTCTCCGTGATCTTATACATGTTCCTCTCTCTCTGATCTTATACATGTTCCTCTCTCTCTGATCTTATACATGCTCCCCTCTCTGATCTTATACATGCTCCCCTCTCTCTGATCTTATACATGTTCCCCTCTCTCTGATCTTATACATGTTCCTCTCGCTCTGATCTTATACATGTTCCCCTCTCTGATCTTATACATGTTCCTCTCTCTGATCTTATACATGTTCCCCTCTCTCTCTGATCTTATACATGTTCCTCTCTCTCTCATCTTATACATGTTCCTCTCTCTCTCATCTTATACATGTTCCTCTCTCTCTGATCTTATACATGTTCCTCTCTCTGATCTTATACATGTTCCTCTCTCTGATCTTATACATGTTCCTCTCTCTCTGATCTTATACATGTTCCCTCTCTCTGATCTTATACATGTTACTCTCTCTCTCTGATCTTCTACACGTTCCTCTCTCTCTGATCTTATACATGTTCCTCTCTCTCTGATCTTATACATGTTCCTATTTCTCATCTAAAACAGGGAAATCTAATGCGTATGATTTAATTAGGAGTATTTTCTTATGCAGTGGTTAATTCGTCTGACTAGTCAACTGATAATACAAATAAACCACTTGCAGTTCATTCATACTAATTTTACTTCCATACAAAAGATCATGACGAGGCAACTATATGTCTCTGTATAATTATGTATAAGTATTAATTACCCCCTCTCGCTCTCTCTGTAACAGCATGTAACAGTTACGCAGTCCCGGTACATAACATAACAGTAACAGAACAGATGGTGGTCGCTCTTGCTTCCTTCCTCTCCTCTGCCTACAACTGTCCTCTCCTGTCTACAGCTGTCTTCCCCCCCCCTCCCCTCTCTCTCTATCTCTCTCTATCCCCCCCTATCTCTCTCTCTCTAGTTCCTTCATCTCTCTAGTGTTATTATACCATCTTGTGTATGGCCCTATCTTCCCAACACATGTTTATCCCCACCTCCTCGTCTTAGCTGTCTTTTATCTCTCTCACCCCTCTATCTCTACCCCCCCTCCTCTCTCTCTCTCTCTCTCTCTCTCTCTCGCTCTTCCGTCTCTCTTCCGTCCCTCTTCCGTCCCTCTCCCTCTGCCCTCTACATTACCATAACATATTTGACGCTAGTACCAATGGAATGGAAAATTGGCAGAGAGAGAGAGAGAAATAACTTTTATAGAACTATTAATTATTAGTTAAGAAAGGACAATTTCCAATTATAACAATAAATGCACAAATTACACATAGCACAACACACAACATAAGAGAAATTTTAGAGTTATCAAAATTATGTATATCGCAATTAGTTTC
The DNA here is from genome assembly GCA_032716605.1 of Paralithodes platypus. Taxonomy (NCBI): domain Eukaryota; kingdom Metazoa; phylum Arthropoda; class Malacostraca; order Decapoda; family Lithodidae; genus Paralithodes; species Paralithodes platypus. The sequence goes on from CM064505.1 coordinate 42,632,960, forward strand.
TTAGTCCCCAACAAACACAGTTACACTAACAAAAGCGTGCAGCCACATAAACCCCCTCCCCCCCCCCACACACACACACCTAAAGACACGTATACATGTTTTTCCCTTTAAAAAAAAAACACACACACACAAGCCCCCACCACCACACTACTCCCCTACACCCATCATCGCCCACACAAGGCCCACTAACCCACACGGGCCACACACACAAAGACGCGCGCGCGCACACACACACACACACACACACACACATAGAGGCCCACTAACCCACACGGGCCACACAAACACCCCAACCCATACACAGGTCCACTAACTCACAAGGGCCACACACACACACACACACACACACACACACACACCCCAAGCCACACACACGCACACTTCCAAATTAATAAACACCGGTAACACACATAAGGCCTCGACCGTATCCAGCGACCCAGGTAACCTCAAGATGCCTGAGCGATAAATAGCCCTCTCCCGGACAAAGAGATTCGTTCAATACCATAATTCAGCGTCTTCCCACTGTTTAAAGCGAACGAAACATGGGCACCTGATCACTAACATATGCTTGTACACCTAGAAATCACTAGTTTTCATCTCAATTGAGTGATATTATGGGGAAAAGGGATTTTTCATAGAGTTTTATTGAGTTTCGTCAGCGTGTTAGAATGTTTGGTGCCAATTTGTGTATATAACGGGAGTGCGGATGAGTAAACAGCTGACGTGACGTCCCCCGAACCGTTTGTACAGTGTCTGCCAGAAGTTCACCTACTGTCTGTTATGTTACTTATAATAGTGTATAGGCCTTTTATGTATTGTGTATGTTATGTCATATAATTGAAATAATACATTTACAGTTCCCAGCATATTTGTTTTATGTGTCTGAGGGAGACAAAAGGCAAAAAGGCCTGTGACGAGTGCCTCTTCGAGAGATGAAAGAGTGACAGGGCCAAAATCAAGGATATTATTAAACAAATTCAAACTGTAAAACCTTTAGAGCCAAGTTCGAAAGCATCTTGTTTATAATATAGTATGTTGTTGTTGTTGTTCCTCAAGCTGCCTGGCCAAACAGCCCCAAGGCCCCAAATAAGGCCAAGGCCATAATAGAGCGCCCCCAAAGAACCCTCCCTGCCGACCACAATAAAGCCTGGGTGACCGAAGCCACTCCATGGCGGGGAGCTAAGGAGGGTGCGGAAACGCCCGGGAAACCAAAGCCCCACCCAGGGCCCTATGCCCCTCAGCAATTATGAAGAGAAAGTTGAAGGGCCCTTCATAATATAGCATTGTATCGCTTAGCTTGCGTTCAGTACGGATTCAAATGAATGTGTCGCCATTTAAGGCTTAAGATTACTCGCCAGAAATAATCTCGACACCTACATGGAACGAAAGGTCTTGAAAATGACAAAGAAATGGGGCAAAAGGTCGTAAAAGGGCCAAACTTACGAGGCGAATGTCTTAAAATCTCACAATTAATGGGGCTAAGCATGAGGGAGAAGGAAGTCCAGACAAAAACCTTAATATTTCGAGGAGAGTGGGGTACAATAAAGGACAGAATAATATACCTCAATAATCTTCCACACTCCACCCAGTTATCGTGAATTTAAACAATAAATAAATATATAAATAATATATACATTATTTACTTAACCACTATTCCACTCTCCATGAAACTATAGTGAAATAAATAAATAAATAAAATTATATATATATATATATATAATTTATTTAACCCATATTCCATGCAGATATCGTGAAATAATAGATAAATAAATAAACAAATATATGATCCACACGAAGGCTTGGATATCACAGCTTGGAGTCCTAAGGGGGTTAGTTAGTATCACACGAACGCATTTTCCGGCAATTTTCGATGAGCAAGTTTGTTCTCGTAATATTAAGAGGCATTGTATCGAGTTATCGGCACATAGATATTCTATTTTGTATTAATTTCACCACATCACCAAACATCTCCAATAAAATTAATGAAAGCATATATGTGATCCACCAGGATTCGAACCCGGGTTATCACACACAGATTTTTAGACACCTTAACCATTACATCACCAATATAAAGAAGATAATTTTAAGAGGCTGGAATATTATAAAACTGAAATGCAAAAGCAATTAGACCAAAATTGCTCCAAACAATTGCTAGAAAAAGCGCTTGTCTGACACCACCTTAAGGGGAGATGGGCAGTTTTTTTGGTTATTAATTAATTTATTCCTTTATTTCATAGTTTCCTCCCTAGGCCTCCATCAAGCTTAGAAAAACGCCACTTAGACCCCCATTCAAGATAAATTTGTACATTTTTCGGTAGAAATATTTCCCGGCCAATGGCCGGTGCCTCTTCAAATTCAGGCTCGCTATCGCTCACCAGGAAAAAAATAGACACCTAAAGGATACGAAAGGTCTTAAAATTGACAACGAAATAGGGCGAAAGGTGTTAAAATCGACAAATTAATGGACCGAACGTCTTATACTCGCAAAACAAATGGAACTTAACACGAGGAAGAAAGGGGACCAGAAAAACGACCCATCTCCCCTTAAGTCAATGGGCTCCAAGCTTTTCTATTGGTAATCCAATATTCCTGGTTTCACGGAAATTCATTTATTACCAAGGCCAAATTGCGCAGGGAATTTTTTATTTACTTTGCAAAATATTATAAGAGCGTGTATTCAGTTGCATATATATGAGAGAGAGAGAGAGAGAGAGAGAGAGAGAGAGAGAGAGAGAGAGAGAGAGGAGAGAGAGAGAGAGAGAGAGAGAGAGAGAGAGAGAGAGAGAGAGAGAGAGAGAGAGAGAGAGAGAGAGAGAGAGAGAGAGAGAGAGAGAGAGAGAGAGAGAGAGAGAGAGAGAGAGAGAGAGAGAGAGAGAGAGAGAATCTTAAAGACCTTCCAGTCTACTCCAAGGAGATATGCTATCCTGAATTAAATAAAGAGAACTGTAGAATACATTACAATCACTGCAAACTGTGCAAAATGCTACCTACCAACCTGTCTATAGTTTTTATCTCTCTTTATATATATATTTATGTATGTTTATCTATCGATCAAAAGTGATATAAAGATTAAAAGGGGCTGATACGAGATGGCATGTAAAACTGTAATTCCTTCCATTTGGTTGAGTTAGGGATTGTGTGGGGTGGGACGGGTAGGGTTGTTAAGCCTTGAACAAACATATGCCGGATGAGACTCCGTTAATGTACTGTGTGTGCGTGTGTGTGTGTGTGTGTGTGTATAATCATAATAATTAACGGTTTATTAACCCATTCAGTACCAGGGACGTCCTTTTCATCATATTCTGGCAACTATTATTAGATTTTATTCAGCTTAGGAAGGACCTCTGGCAATAATATGACTTCAAACTATTTCAGCCAACCCATTTAACCACCAAAGATCCTTTCCAAGCTGCATACTATCGTCTAATTATAGCCAAAATCAAATATATCACACGTCGCTGGTACTCAAAGGGTTAACAGAAGCAGCCTGAAAGCTGAACATATACAAGGGGGTTGGTATAATAGTTACCGGTATATATAGTTAAACTTAAATATTTTATAACAATACAATTTGAACAGAGAAAGTCACAAGCAAATTAAATAATAGATAGATTATACATTTTTGATAACTGATAATAGAAGGAATGGCTTTGTACACGAGTGTGTGTGTGTGTGTGTGTGTGTGTGTGTGTGTGTAATAATAATAATAATAATAATAAACGGTTTATTAAAGAATGGCAGCCTCATGAGCTGAAAATACAAATTTTACAATTTAGTGGATGAACATGAGATGTACAGAGATGAGGATGGTAGCTTAGTTTACAAACAAAATAAATAAATACATAAATAAATAAATAAATAAATAAATAAGTGTGTGTGTGTGTGTGTGTGTGGAATATTGAGCAGAAGTATATAAGTAGGGATGATAGAGATACAGTTAGCTACACATATAGTTACATAGATACTTTTGTAATGCTGGTCTTGGCCGTATAGGAGTATAACATTACTAACAATGCAATTGATTAACCCCCAGTAAAATAAGAAAATTAAATGTTGGCCGACGTGATGCCAATTCTGAGTAACCTTAGACGATTTTGTTCAACTTAATGAAAAGCCTCATCGTCACATAATGAAGAACTGGTTGAATGAAGATATAAGGGCATTAAATAACTACAACAATAGGGTGGATGGGAAACGTCAACCTTGGTCGGCAACCCATCTAGGGGAGACAACCTTATACAAATCTGGGTGAACGAGACTCTTAAACCTTTGTCGACAACCCGTTTAGGGGAGTAAACCATATACAAATCCTTACTGCTCACAAAAGGGTGAAGCAGGTTATTAGATGGACTAGCGACCCACTACTGTTGAAAATTAGTGCACAAAAAGTATATATAGTGCCTTGGAGTCGGACGGACCCTACGTCGAGTGATCAATCCTGTAAGTTTTTGAATAAACTGGCACAGGTTGTCCTTCTGATGGGGGACAGGTCCGCTTGGGGGCCTTTTTGTGTATGGCCACCCTCATAAAGGGGAGTAAGGCATCCGGAAATATATAGATAGATAGAGTGATGGAAGAACATGTGAATTAATAAAAAACAATACATTAATAATTGAAAAACGAAAATAAATGAAGGTAGATTTTTAAAAAATGGGAATAAATTGAAAGGAATGAGAATATATGGAAAAGAGTGAAAATAAATAGAAGAATAAATAGACAAGAAAATAAGGAAAGAAAGAATGAGAGGGAAACAGCCTAGGGGATTGCCTGGAGTTAAAGTGACATACATAAGGTGCAACACTTTCCTAATACACACACACACACACACATGCAACACTGCCTTCGGTTACCCCTGGGGATGCTTGTGTGAGTGTGTGAGTGTGTGAGTGTGTGTGTGTGTGTGTGTTATGCAGTATTACGTGTTTTTCGGATTGTGTGAATTGTATGTTTTGAGACTGTATTTAGATTTTTTTCTGATTGTCATAGGTGTGTGTGTGTGTGTGTGTGTTTGTTTCGCATTCCGTGTGAGTTTCTGAGATTTCTATTATGTGTAGGTGATAGTTGGGTGCACTGAAATATGCGTGTAGAATGTGTGTGTGTATATATATATATATATATATATATATATATATATATATATATATGTAAGATTGTGTTTACGTTACGGGATGTTTATATATCTAGGCCATCGTACGCTCTCCGACACACACAGGCTCAATATGAAACATTAAACAGAAAAAGCGAACTTCTTAACTTAATATATTATTTAACGAATAAACAGGAAGGAAATGTTTTCAATATATCCGGTCTACGAAGGCCTAATAGGAATCGAAGGGGTAATACCCATCTCCATCTTCTGATCCCCACAATTGCTTTTTATTCTGTATAAAATCATTTACGGATAGCTAGAATATAAGAAAACAGTTTCATTGTACACTGAAAGGCTTGAGGAATACTAGTTTCTCATATCAAGAAGCGTCAAGGACGTTAGTCTTGTCAAGACCAGACATCAGTTCTTAACCTCAGATTAAACAGACTTCCAAAATGAAAACCATCTTCGAAACATGTTCAAGAATGTCATTAATGGCGGTGGTTGCGATTTATTATTAAGCAAGAAGAAATGTAAGCTGTCTTTAACCCTTATATTCTAGCTATAACTGAGCACATTCTACTATCCATTCTATTCTATATACTCACTTTTCCTATATATTTTTCTTCCGTTTGTCCCACTTTTCCTTTTTTCATTTTTCTTTTATTTTTTTTGTGTGTGTGTTTTTTTTTTTGGGGGGCGACTCGAGACAGAGCCACAATAGGGACTACACAACAGAAAACAACGAACACACAAAAACAAAATAAAAATTCACATATTCTACTACCTCCATAATATATATACAATCCGATTATCTCTCTAGTTATAGTTGAACACATATCCTTAGTAGATACCCGCAAAGCCTTAACAACTATTAAAGTTTTGCTCAGTTTTTTCTGGGCCCCATTTTCCCTCATGTTGAGCCCCATTAGTTTTATGATTTTAAGACGTTCGTATCATTAGTTTGGCGATTATAAGACCTTTTGCCCCATTTCTTTGTGAATAAGAAGACTTCTCGTGTGACTTTAGTGTCTATTTTTTTCCTAGCGAGCGATACCAGACTTTTAATTAAAGAGTGAGCGACCTTCGGTCGGTACATTTTTCTACCGAAAAATGTACAAATATATCTAGAAGGGGTGGGGGGTGGGGGGGTCTTGGGGCTGTTTTTAATAAGTTTGATGGATGTCTAGGGAGGGCACTATAATGATACATAATTTATATGAACAAATAAACAAATAAAATAAACTATTCTCCCTTAAACCAGTACAGAAAAATATATTGAAATCCTGAAGATAGGCCATTGCTTTTATCATTCGGGGTACAAGAAAGAAAAAATGTAGCCAAGGGCCTCCTCTGTTGTTGCTAACCACACCCTCGCAACGCAAAAAGAAGAGCAATATATATTTGTTCAACCGGTTCAATTTTGTGGAGGGATAAGAGGCCATCTGTTCACCATGTTAAGAGTGGGTAATACACTAAATTTCATTATTTTTTGTCAAGATATGATACTAAATGAGTTGTGGAGGTGGGGGATGGAACGCGGGCTCAGTCACGAGCAAGATAAAAGTCATGCCTTCATAAGCACTTTATTTGCTTCTTGATAATTAAGAAAATCCATAATAAAACCAACTCCAAATCTAATACGAAGGTAATTTTCATGTGTGTTGAGGACTTTTAGAAAGAAAAAAAAACAATGTCCCACGAGCGATTCATAGTAAATTTTCGATGAACAAGATTGTTTTCATATTAGTTATTGGCATTTGAATCAACAACTAGAATTAATAGATCATATTTTAAAAGAGTGCAATAATATATAAATTAAATTATGAAGATGCCAGACCTCATTAACTGGAGAGAGGAAAAACGAAAAAAAGAGCCTGACCACTGATTACTGGACGTGCCTGGGATAGCCTACAAGCAAAGTCAGGTAGCCAGAGTCCTCTTCTACTGTTGCTAACCACACCCAAGCCCACACAGACCCCGCGGCTATATTTTCAGCAACCCAGATGAGCAATTCGCACATATACAAGTTGGGAACACCTGTATTTATAAAAACAAAGTCTAAACTAACATAGTCTAATATAATGTCCATGCCTGATTTTACAAAGATTCAACTTGCATGTGACTGAGAACGGATAGAAAGACAGCACATACATTGGCTGACCGAATATTATGGCAACCGTATCGTTGGGCAGAAATAACATTTGAGAATGTACAGCACAGAATGCAAAAAGACAACGTGTTAGTGCCTTATGTACACCCACGTTCACTAAGTAAACCTCAGATTTTATAAGGTATTTCAGATTGAACGTATTTAATTTATCAGTTCTGTACCTGCTGTTAATGTTTTCAAGAATCATTTAAGCAGTTCGAAGGCTCAAAAGAGTCCGAATTTATTGTCCGTGAGAGAATAAATGGATCAGAACTCGGTTGCGACACACACACACACACACACACACACACACACACACCCCTACCCCTACCTGGGTAATCTAAAAGCAGCCACCTTCAGGACACACCGTCGGACTAATTAGGGTAGGAGCCAGGTTGATAACACGGGCCAGAAAACAAATAATAATATGAAGGCAATATAAAAAAAAATAAAAATAAAAATGTAGGCGATATAGACAAATAACTTGCTACACTCGCTTCACATTTTCTTTTATATATTAATCCCCTCTCACCTCTCTCGCTCTCCTTTATCTGATCTGTTTTTTTCGGTTCTACTTCTTTCTCCCATTACTATATTCACCCCCCCCCCCCCCCTCCCCTCTCCTCTCTCTCTCTCTCTCTCTCTCTCTACACATATGGAACACAACATTCACCTGAACAAATAAAATTACTAAAGGCTGAAACACCAATCACTTGACGAAACAAGGAACAACCAGCAGATAAAGATACAACATAATGTAAGCATAACAAACAAACCAAAGCAGGAACCGCGTAATACAAAAAAAACAAAGGAACTGATTAGAATAACTTTGTGCAAATAATGCATTGAAGATTTAGCAAAAAGATATTATAAAACTCAAAATACAAAACACAAATAATTAATAAATAAAACTCATGCATGCTCATTATTTATCAAGCATTGAAATAATTGTTTTTGTAGAAGAGACAAACATTTTCTTAACCCCTTCTGTACCGGCGAAGTCTTATAATGTTTATGCTCGCTACTATTAGACGTTACAGGCAGCTTTTCCTTTTGACTCGTCCACGCACACACATACGAGACAAACAGATAGCCTAGGTAAACAGGGATGCAGAAAGCCACAGACAATACAACTCAAAGCTCAACTACAACAGTACCGGCACGGCTAATCCTTTCTGTACAGGCGAAGTCTTTTTCATTATATTGTAGCCATATTTAGATGATTTAATGCAGTTTAAGAAGAGTCTGTGGCAGTAAAAAAGGTTATTTGAGGTAGTTCGAAGCCTGTTAAATGCTGGAGGCTTATTTTAAACTGCAGAAAATGGTCTAATAGTAGCCAAAATAAAGTTAAAACGACGTAGCCAGTACCGGCACGTTTAATTCACCTTCTCCATTTTTCGGCCCAACCATTACATCCCCCCGATGGATTTCCCTTCCTTTATGGTGGATCATTATTACCACTTTCCCCCCAGGCACACTGAGGGGGAGGTGGGTGGGGAAAGAGCTGGGGGCGGGGAGAGAAAGGAAGGTGGAGAGGGAATGAAGTCCTGGGGAAGAGGATAGGGTGAGCTGGGGAAGGAAGGTAGGAAAAGAGCTGGGGTGAGAGTTTGGAGAGAGCTGGGAGAGGGGATGAAGAGAGCTGAGGAGGAAGGTGGGGAGAGAGCGGAGGTGAAGGTAGGGAGAGAGCTGGGGGTGGGGCTAGGGAGAGTTGGGGGAATGGGTGTACGGAGAGAGCTGGGGTGAGGGTTGAGAGAGAGCCGAGGGTAAGGGTAGGTCGAGTTGGGGAATGAGCGTAGGGAGAGAGCTGGGGGAAAATCTGGGGGCAAGAGTCTAAAGAGAGCTAGCGGCGGGGGCGGGGGTGGTCATTCCTATAGCTAGCATTACACAACATGGAAAAATCTCCTATTGTTAAAATGCAGTCAGGAAAAACCTATGTTGTAAGCTCTCCCGTTTCTGGAGTTCTGTAGCTTTATTTGTATTATATTTGTATTTGTTTTTTATATGTGCATGAAGAAGACAAACGGGAAAAGCTGCCTGTAACAAGTGTCCCTCCCTAAGGTTGAAAGAGTGGTATAGAGCCAAAATCAAGGTACGTTTGAGGTAATTTAGGGGTTGGAAAGAAGTGTGGCGTGCTTGTTAAGGAGAGATTTCCACTTAAGGATTTTTTCTGGACCCCTCTCTCTCCCTTATGTTTAGCCCCATTGCTTTAGAGATACGAAGACGTTTGCCCCATTACTTTAAGAACTTTTGCCCCATATATATTATGTATATATAGTATATAATTATACAGTATATATACATAAATATCCACTGCATATACAGTAGAACACGGAAAAGAGAGGCAAGAGAGAAACTACCACCAGTAGGAAAAGGATGGTAGGAGGAGGAGGAGGAGGGTAAGAGGAGGATGGGGAGGAGAGGAGAGGAGGAGGAGGGTAGGAGGAGGATGGGGAGGAGAGGAGAGGAGGAGGAGGGTAGGAAGAGGATGGGGAGGGGAGGAGGAGGAGGAGGAGGGTATGGGGAGGAGGGTAGTAGGATCAAAACAAGTCTACCAGGGCGACTTTCGCCGCTGCTCACTTTCTTCCCCGGGTGAAAGTGGCCGCCACCACTACCAACCACGACTACTATGCTGCCCCAGGTGACATATACACACACACATATACAGACACGCACGCACATACATACGTACACCCGCAAACCAGACGCACACAAATACAACCGTGACACACACACACACGCGCACACATACACACCTGCTACACACATACAGTATAAACCCTTGACACGCGCGCACACACACACACACACACATATATATACCTTTCACACACACATACTCACACACACGCATATACACCTTTCACACACACACTCACACATATACGACAACGTCTGAATAATTTTAATATATTGTTCTACTTTTGTATTCTTGGGATAAAGCTTGCGAGGTCCAGTGATTAGCATATGAACCTTACAGATCATAGTTCCATTTCTAAGCCACGGTAATTTATTCATGCACGCCACATCTCATCCTGTTGTCTGATGAGTGATGCCATATCGTTTCCGTATGTTTGACTACAAACGGAAATATGTGCTAAGAGTTGGTGATGAGGAATTTCCCGGACGTGTTGGTGTCGTCAGATTTCCGAGGAATATTTACGAGTCAGGAAATGGGGATATAGGCACTGCTCTAGGATGCCAACAATGAACTTCCACAAATATATATATATATATATATATATATATATATATATATATATAGAGTGAGTTTTCTAAAATCGGTCAGGCTTTCTCAAGATGGGTACATAACCCGAAACTTTAGAGAATAAAGAATCAACGCTCTTCCCTGTGTATTTTCCCCCACCCAATCCATCTACCTGTCAGTATGGATCATTCACATATGGAGATATTCACATTGGTGTCGTCAGATCTCCGTGGAACATATACAGCTTGGGTATGGCATCACTCATCAAGAGGAGATGTGGCGTGCATAAATAAATTACCGTTATGTAGGGATAATCTCATAAATACCTTCAGCCACAGAACACACAGCTTCGACATCCAGCTTACCTGTAAATAATAAGGTTCAGTTAGTTATATTATTCAAGGTATAAGAGTGCAGTGTTGCCAATTCAGCTACTTTCTTGCTAGATCTAAAGGCATATTTTTACATCTAGCGACATGAATTTTAGCGATATTCCGTAAATTTGAGCCATTTTCTAGAGATTGTGCCACTTTCCTAGTGTTTCTTGGCATTTATTTACTATCTAGCAGACTTGATTTGGTAATTCTGTATGGGTGTGCAAGTCAGAGTAAGTTTTAATGGTGTGAAACTTGAGAATCGTGGGAATATATGGTAAAGATTGAGGAGAGAGAAAGTGAATAGATAACTAGGAGAAAGAAAGATCATATGAACAGATCAGATAAAGAATGAAGACAATGAAAGAAAAAGAACAGAGAGAGAGAGAGAGAGAGAGAGAGAGAGAGAGAGAGAGAGAGAGAGAGAGAGAGAGATAGAGAGAGAGAGAGAGAGAGAGAGAGAGAGAGAGAGAGAGAGAGAGAGAGAGAGAGAGAGAACTAGGGGGGACTATTAAAGAATCATGACTTTTCAATACCGGAGAAACTTCGTCATTGTTCGTTAGTTTGTTTTCCTCTGCAGGTTGGGGCATGGAAGCTTACCTCCTTCAGTAGCATGTTGGCAATTTAATATTATTCTGGCTAACATGGCAAGATGTTATTCAGATTGAGAAGGACCTACTCAAAAATTAAAGGTACACATAGGGTATGCTAAAGGTATATAAGGTCATTGGGTATATTGATAGGGCTTCATCTATCCATCCTAATTTTATATGGGTTAAATACTACCTATATTCCCCTATAGGGTTATACTGCTGTGGACGCCTTAATTACCGTTTCCATACTTTTTTTAAACCCAGTAAGATGACCATTTGAATAATCTATTAACCTCTGGAGTATTATTCCAGGTTTTGACACTGTATTCTGGCTATCATTAGGCGATTTACAACAGCTTAAGAAGTGTCTGGGGGAATTAAAAGGGTAAAGACTATCTAAGTGTACCTTCTGACTTCCATAGAAGGTACTAATCTGCAAAAAATCTTCCACTAACAGCCATAAAACAGAAAAGAAATGGGTCATCGTCCCCTGAAAGGCTTACGCACCTCTAGAACCTCTCCCGAAGTTCAGTTATAATCCCTTAAACAAAATAAATTATATATATAAATATAAAAAAAAAAAAATACAAAAAATAACTTAATATTTAAAGAAATTTGAAGACGGATATTGACCAAACTAACAATTAAGCCGAGATGAAAAGTGAAACTCTTGTAAGAGATAAATAAAATTGAGGACATCCCAAAAATGGCAGTCTCAACACGGGCGACCAATTACGTGAGAGAGAGAGAGAGAGAGAGAGAGAGAGAGAGAGAGAGAGAGAGAGAGAGAGAGAGAGAGAGAGAGAGAGAGACACTTTGCGTGCCTTTATCTGTGTTTGAGCGGGTGCGTATATTTGTATAAGTGTACGTTTGCATGTGTGTGTGCCTGTGTATGTGTTGGTGTGTGTATGTGTGTGTTATGGTAGGAATGAGTGTGTGCTTGCGTATTAAGCAATAATTACGTACAAACAAGCATAAGCTCCGTCCAACTTTGTCGGCGGAGGAAATAATAATTATAATAATTATAATACTAATAATTCTAATACTAATAATAGTAATACAAATAATAAGGATACTAATAATAATAATAATAATAATAACAAACAATACAAATAATGATAATAACAATAGAAGAAGCAGGGGGAGATGGGCCAAAGAAGCACAAGAAGAAAAAAAGGCTATTACTAAACGGAGATGATGACATTCTGAGAGGGAAACTAGTAGTCCATGAGCCAGGCCAGATATCGGTACCACCTGGGGTGACTAAACACGAATGGTACTAAAATGTTTATAGAGTGACTGTAAGTACATTAAGATATGATAGCCTTCTCGCACTGGTAGCTTAGTCTAATTTTTTTGATGCAATAGGGGCGCTACCCAAAAATAAAGATTTTTAGCGTGACGCTCGGCGTTTTCCTCATTTTCTTTAAAATCCATCACACAATCATCGCGAACTTTGAACACCTATGTAGAATTATATTCTCTACCAGAGTTGTTCCTAGGTATTTTTCAAATTTCCTCATATTTCGGAATATACTCTATATTTTGGGTATTTTCCTCTAAATCTAGAATAAATCCTTAAATATGGGGAACATTGAAAAATATATTCTAACAGCTCTTGTAGCTTATTTGATTCTCTACAAGAATTATTCCGATGTGTATTTCAAGTTTCTCCATATTTAGGGGTTTATTTCATATTTGGGGATTTTTTTTTTATATTTTGGGGATAATTTATTATTGGAAGGAGCAAACATATGTAGAGTGGTTTCCATGTAATGTGTTTGTTTGTTCATGGTTTAATGGTGATATTTTTTTGCAGGTGTGTGTCGACTGTTTGACGGCAGGATGGAACCATCTGCGAGGAAGAGAGCACGGATCGACTGTATCATCCACTGCTCTGATGATGACAGCGATGCTCTGGTGTCACCACAGGATTTGGACTCCTGGAACACATTGCTCAGGGCTGCAGAAATCAGGCAGCATGATCCAGTCCTGGAAGCAGCCAAGGGCCTTGAAGAAGGAGGAATACCACACATACATTATCACCGTAAATGTCGTAGTCTCTTTACAATGAAGAAGTCACTGGATTCTATCCTTGCCAAGGGTGTCAAGATAGAATCAGCAAGCGTCGACCCCAGGAGGAGGGCATCAAGGGATGTCCCTAGTACTAGCAGGGTGTATGCCAAAGTATGTATCTTCTGCGAGAAGTCAAGCAAGTACATAAAAACAACAAAGACAAGGGAGCCACTCATACAGTGTGTTGAGCTACGAGCAGATGAGAAGATTCGCAGAGCAGCAATAAGGAAACTCAACCAGAGAATCCTTGGTTTAGTTAGCAGAGACCTTGTTGCTGCAGAGGGTCACTACCACAAGTCGTGCTACAAACTCTTCACAAAAGATGATTTCCCAGCGGCCGCCAGGTCGGGTGCAGGTGAAAATCAGGAAGAAAGCGAGGAAGCACGCTACGAAGAGGTTGAGACAGAAGCCCTCGAGGAACTCTGCTTGTATATAAGGACCAAATTATTCCCCAACCAGAGGTACTGCCTATGACAAACCTCACATCTAGGCTTGAGAGATCCATGATGTCCCGTGGTATTATCCAACTGAAACCAGCGACAAAGAAACATGTTCGCCGAAAGATTGAAACCGAGTTTGGAGAATCACTACGCTTTGTCCCAGATGAGAAAGGAAAGCTTCTAATCTATCCACGCAGCCTCTCAATGGACGACCTTGCCCGGCAAGCACACAAAATGGCAAAAGACCTGCAAGAAGCAAGAGCAGCTAACTCTGAAGATGTCTTAACCAAAGCAGGAATGCAGCTGAGGAATGAGATCAATAAACAAGATGTGAGTCAGCCATGGCCTCCCGATACAGATCAGAATGTCATTCCTGCAGCAGTCACTCAATTCCTGCACACCCTGCTGACAGGAGAGTGTGAGTGTGAAACTCCCTCTGAAAGAGCTCAACGTCTTGCCACTTCCTTTGGCAGTGACTTGGTCTTTGCTGTTACCAGTGGCAAGACAAAACCACCCAAGCACGTACTGCTGACCAATGCTGTAAAGTCTTTGACAGGAAAACACAGAACTGATCCGAACTCTGAATCGTCTTGGTCACTGTGTGTCTTACTCAATGTTTTGAGGAGATCGATACAGCCCTTTGTATCCAGAAGCTGGAATGCTCAAAGGATGACATTCCACTGCCAGCAAACATCTACCCTGGTGTGTTCACAACCCTGGCCTGGGATAACATTGACCGACTTGAAGAGACCCTAAGTGGAGCAGGTACTTCTCATAGAGTCAATGGCATTGCTGTCCAGTCCAAGGTTGCAGGCTCTGTGCCAGAGAAAGTCCTGCCAGAGATTAACCAAGTCCAAGATAAGAAGCATCACTCAGACATCATCAATGCTGCCAATATACAATGTTGGGCGGCGGGCAGGGCCACCTAGGATTGAGACTGCGTATGTCGACACTACCAAGGAAGTCCAGGATTCAAAGACAAAGAACCATATCTGGCTTCTTACTCGAATGTCAGACCATGAGGACCAGTCCATCAGCAGTTGGACTGGTTTCAACATCAAAATGCGCAGAGACATTGCAGTGGTTCAGGACACTGTAAGCTACCTGCCCACTATCAATGCTCCCGCAACAGAAATGTCCACCGTTAATGAAATCTTGGAACAAACGCATGCTATCATGCAGTCCTTACAGCTTAACAAGATTGTGTGCGTGTTTGATCAAGCACTCTATGCCAAAGCTGCCGAAGTTATCTGGAAACAAGAGAAGTTCAAGAACATTATCATCAGGATGGGCGTCTTCCACACAATCTGTAATCTCATCTCCACCATAGGAAAGAGGTTTCAAGATGCAGGTCTTAGAGATCTGTGTGTGGAATCAGGTATCATCGCAGAAGGATCAGTGTCAGGAGTGATGAACGGCAAGAGGTACAACACAGCAGTGAGACTACACAAGCTCGTGTATGAAGCACTGATGAGGCTTGCATGGAAAGGCTTCCTTTCATGGCTAGAAGAAAACCATTCAAGGGACATACACCATCTAGATGAAACACTGAAGGACATCAACAGCTTTCACAGCAATGTGTCTCAGGGACTCTTTCAAGAGCTGATGGAGAGTGAATCATGCACACATATCATGAAGCTTTTCCAAGTTTATCTTGAGACCCTCAGAGATGAACACAACCTCTCAGCATTCTGGATGTCATACCTGGACATGGTTGAGATCATGCTGGACTTAATTCGAGCCTCCAGAGAAGGCAACTGGATGCTCCACCTAGGAGCAATCCGACAGATGATACCGTGGTGTTTTGCCTATGACAAAGTGAACTATGCCCGGTTCCTAACCTACTACTATGCCTTGATGTCTCGACTGCCCATTGAACACCCAGAGGTCCATGAACACTTCATGCAAGGTGGCTTTTCGGTCCAGATCGGTAGCAAGAATCCCTTTGGACGGATCCCTGTGGACCAGACAATCGAAGAGACGATCAACAAAGACCCCCAGACACCAGGGGGCACAAAAGGCTTCAGCCTGAAAGGCGGAGCTGTCGCCAGGTACTACCTGACATCGGAGTATCGCAGCAGGTACTTAAGGCAGCTCAGGACTATGGTAGTAGGGCCAAAAGTATACTGACTTCAGCCACCCAGACCTACAGATGCCCAGGATTAGAAGAGATGAGGCCGATGTCCAATCTTTAGTTCAACTGATGGAGACCAGCTGGTTGAACCCCTTCAACGCAGAGCAAGAAGATCTTGTCAGTTTGTCAACTGCGACTATGGCACCACCAGAAGTTGTCAAAGACCTTCTAGGGGCCTCCAGAATAGGAGAGGATGCATATCAAGCCTTCAAGGAAGAGCGCCTGGAGATCGATACGCCAACTATACAGTTTCATGACACGATGACGAAGACGAAACTGAGAACGTTCACTAACATCAGAATGAAGCCACGCTCACAAGACCATGCCAAGGAGGTTATCTTAAAGGCTGACAGGAACCTATTTGGCCAGATGATCCTTGTTGCCGAGAACAGAAAGCTCAAAATGAGTGATGTCTTGGCTCATCCCCTGGGGCCTTTGCCTTGGGCACTTGCCAGCGGTGATGGGTCTCTCCGCAAGACCAACAAGGCTGCCCTCGCAAAGGAGTTAGAGAGGAATGTTTCTCCTGCAGAAGTGATACCCGAGCCCTCTGCTACCATAATTGATGGGATGAGCCTGGTCCACAAACTGAAGGGAAACGACAAAACTTTTTCACAGCTTGCAGGTACAGCACTGAGTCACGCTGTTCATGAAGGTGCTAAGAGCAGGCGCATTGATGTTGTGTTTGATATCTACAAGGAGACATCCATCAAGGATGCAGAACGAGCCAAAAGAAGTGCAGGCACAGGAATTCATTTCAAGAACATTCAACCTGGGCACAACATCCAGCAGTGGAGAAAGTTACTCGGTAGTTCCTCCAACAAGGCAAGTCTTATCAAGTTCTTGGTAGAAGAATGGAAGGCACCACAGCACAGGGAGAAGCTCAAGGACAAGGAGCTGTATGTCACATGTGAGCAGCGCTGCTTCAAGATCACCAAAGAGCAGTGGGAAGAGGCTCCTGAGCTTAAGTCAACTCAAGAAGAAGCAGACACACGCCTTCTTCTCCATGCACTTCATGCAGCAGAATCTGGGAACAAGTCTGTCATCATCACTGCAGAAGATACAGACGTCATGGTGTTGTGTCTTGGCATGTGCCACAAGATCCCATCCCATCTGTTCCAGAAGTGCGGGACGAAGAACCGGACAAGATTCCTGGATATCACCACACTGAGCCGCACACTGGGAGGCAGCGTGTGTGATTCATTGATTGGTATGCATGCCTTAACAGGCTGTGATACCGTCAGTGCATTCGCTGGCCGAGGGAAGATGACGACACTCAAGCAGGTGAAGATGGACAAGACATACCAGCATGCTTTTCACGAACTTGGACGCTCATGGGAAGTGTCTCCTGACTCTTTGAGAAGCTACAGGAAATCACCTGCCACATGTACCTACCATCTACCCACACAACTAAGGTAAACAAGCTTCGGTATGAGCTGTTCTGTGCAAGACGTGGAGAGGTAGAGTCAAGTCAACTCCCTCCTTGTGAGGACTGCCTCTTCATGCATGCACTGCGTGCAAACTACCAGGCTGCGATCTGGAGGAGAAGTCTTCAGAGCCAGCCATTTGTTGCGAACCCAACAGACTGCGGTTGGATGACAGATGAGGACGGTAAGCTTGCCGTCAACTGGATGCGAGGCTCACCAGCACCAGATGCTGTTATGCAGCTACTGTCTTGCAAGTGTGTGCGGTCATGCGAACTCCCTAAGTGTACTTGCCTCAGCAATGGTCTAAAATGCACGGACATGTGCAGGTTACAGACATGTCAGAACAAGGCTATTGAAGAAGAGCCGGTGGCACAACAGTCAGATTCCGAGTCTGACGTAGATGATATTTAGGAGTAGTAATTTGCCATAATAGTATGTACAAGCCCATGGCATGCTTAGTGTGTATTTACAGGACTTGTATTAAATGTGACAATTACTATATGCATTTTGTTGACATTTAGGCATTCCTGTCCCCAAATTTGACATTTTAAAAAAATTCGGAATTTTCGGTAGGGTATGTCTATTCAAGAAGTGATAACGACCATTAAGCTACCAATGTGCAAGGGCTATCATATCAAAACATAAACTAGAGAC
Organism: Paralithodes platypus; assembly: GCA_032716605.1. Lineage (NCBI taxonomy): Eukaryota > Metazoa > Arthropoda > Malacostraca > Decapoda > Lithodidae > Paralithodes > Paralithodes platypus. The sequence goes on from CM064505.1 coordinate 42,651,101, forward strand.
ATGTAGCAAGCTAAAAACACCTAAGAGAATTAGTCACCCCGGGTGGTACCGATATCCCAAAATTCGGGTCTTGGCTCATGGACTATAGACAAGCTTTCTCTTTCTGGGACCTGATCAGAAGAGGAGGAGGGGGAAGAGGAGGAGGAGGATTGGGACAAGGAGGAGAAAAACAAAAGACTTACAAACTGCAACAGACCTATTAGTCCTTACGGGGCAGTTTGGATATCTACAATTCTACACTAAGCTACTAACTACTAGGTAAAAAAAGGATAGTAAAGCAGAAGGAGGAAGACGAAGAAGAGGAGGAGGAAGACGAGGGGGTAAGGTGGTGGAGGAGGAGGAGGAAGTAGAATAAAGATAATAGCGACGGTAATAATCTTATCTTAATGAAGGTGAAGGCGGCGAAGGAGGAAGGAAGAGAAACCAACGCTGACAGGGGGGGGGGGGGGGGGGGGGGGGGGGGGGGGGGGGGGGGGGGGGGGGGGGGGAGTGCAAAGATAATATGGATATATATATACAGACAAACAAATTACATAAAAATAGACTAAGGTAATTATTGTACGCGTAATATAAAGAAAACGAAAAGAGTGCCAGAGAAAGTACTTCGACCTACTGTACAAAATAAACAAAAAGTGAGAAAGTAGCCAATGAGTGAAAGTGACGCTGGTGGCGAAAACATATATAGAAGTTGTTTTTGAAGAGAGAGAGAGAGAGCTGTAGATGAGCAAGGAATATTTTTGGTTTTGCTTTCGTTCAGGGGGACACACACACACACACACACACACACACACACACACACACACACTTTGACACCTAAATGGCACAACAGGTATTATAAAACGTCAAAAACTAATGGGGGCAAAAGTCTTCAAATATCAAGGGGCTAAACATGAAGGAGAACCACCAAGAACGAGCACGTACACCAATACACCACAAATACCACCACACCCACGGTATACCGAGTCTTACTTAAAGGTCATACATGTCCTTCCTCCATACATCCAACTTTGCTTCTCTTTCTAATAAAAACAAAAACACTCATTTAACACCTACGAAAAAGGGTAAACATTAAAGAGTTATTTAGCTTGGCTGTAGTGATCTTTTGTATGTACTAAGAGTTGAAAATATAGTTCGAGTTGGGAAGGTGGAGTACAGCTTTTGAACGCGTCTACTTCTACGGTACTACTAAAACTACTACTACTAATAATAATCATAATAATGCTGCAACCACAACAACAACAACCACAATTACAACCACAAAGCCATACTTCCTCCCGGTAAAGGAAAGGAAATCCAACAACCATAGAACTATTTCCAGTACCACCACCACACCCTACGGAAAGTGAAATCCCCCCCCCCCCACACACACACACACACACACACACACACACACACGAAATTCCCTCGCTACGAGAAATCAAGACAACAATAACATGACTAAGTCAACTATAGTCCATTCATTATAGGTAGGCCAAAAATCCTGACCCATATCCTCTGTAACTCAAAAAGGGTTAGATCAAATGGGCTGTAAATTTCCACACCAATTCCCTGGCAGACTCTTGTCAAATGGTGCCTCATATCACCCACGCAGAGTAATCCAGCTAACGCTCACAGACTTCTATTCATTTCACTACACTTAACAAGCACAGCACACTTTCCAACACGCCTAAATTACCTCTAACATACCTTGATTTTGGCTCGGTCATTCTTTCAACCTTGGGAGAGACACTTACCACAGGAAGCTTTGCCTTTTGTTTCCTTCACGCACATAGAAGACACAAACTACCACACCCAACTACTAAAACTACCATACCAACTACCACACCAACTACTAAAACTACCACACCAACTACTAAAACTACCACACCAACTACTAAAACTACCACACCAACTACTAAAACTACCACACCAACTACTAAAACTACCACACCAACTACTAAAACTACCACCACATTATCTGGTAAAAGAAGTGCCACAACAATCCTACTACTTACCACAATTACCACCACTATAACTACCACCATACCCTCCAGTAAGACGATACCTACAACATTCGTACAAACACTACCACAACTATTAATCGACCTACAATCACGACCACAAGTACAAGAAATATTAGGACCCCAACTACCATCACGCCCTCCATTAAGAAATATCCTACAATAATCTTACAGCCACTACCACAACTATTAATCGCCTAATTACCATCACCATAACTACTACCACCACAACCTCCAGTAAGAAAATGCCTACAACATTCGAACAACCACTAGCATTACCAACTAATAAACGGCCCACTATCACAACTATCACTACCACAAAATTAATACGAAATAAAACTATAACTACCATTACACCTTCCGCTAAGAATATACCCATAACATTGATACAACCACTACCATTACCATAACACATAATCGGGCCACTACCACAACTATCAACCATAATTCTGAGGACCTAACAAGGCCAGTAAGAGACCTGCGGAAGGAGTCAAACCGCAGCAATTCAGTTTTAACCCTTTGAAGCTTGTGACGCATTTTGATAGTTTATTCTGGCTATCATTAGACGATTATATACAGCTTAAGAAAGATATGTGGGAATTATAGGGGTAAAGACTATCTCAACTAACCCTTTGACTTTCATATATCCTTACTAATCTGAATAAAATCGTCTAATAATAGCCGGGAAATAGAACATAAAATAAATACACATTGGATCTTGAAAGGGTTGAGACTGGAGTAAACCTGAGAAAAAAAGGCAGGAAAATCAAAATTATGTTGCATTACTTTGGTCATGCCATCACTTCCAAGGACATAAGAACTAGGAAGCATATACAGTATTTAAGGGGGAGGGGTGTATTGTATATTTAAGGGGGAGGGGTGTATTGTATATTAAGGGAGAGGGGTGTATTGTATATTTAAGGGGGAGGGGTGCATTGTATATTTAAGGGGGAGGGGTGTATTGTATATTTAAGGGGGAGGGGTGCATTGTATATTTAAGGGGGAGGGGTGTATTGTATATTTAAGGGGGAGGGGTGTATTGTATATTTAAGGGGGAGGGGTGTATTGGTATATTTAAGGGGAGGGGTGTATTGTATATTTAAGGGGGAGGGGTGTATTGTATATTTAAGGGGGAGGGGTGCATTGTATATTTAAGGGGAGGGGTGTAGTGTATATTTAAGGGGGAGGGGTGTATTGTATATTTAAGGGGGAGGGGTGTATTGTATATTTAAGGGGAGGGGTGTATTGTATATTTAAGGGGGAGGGGTGTATTGTATATTAAGGGGGAGGGGTGTATTGTATTTAAGGGGGAGGGGTGTATTGTATATTTAAGGGAGAGGGGTGTATTGTATATTAAGGGAGAGGGGTGTATGTATATTTAAGGGGGAGGGATGTATTGTATATTTAAGGGGGAGGGGTGTATTGTATATTTAAGGGGGAGGGGTGTATTGTATATTTAAGGGAGAGGGGTGTATTGTATATTTAAGGGGGAGGGGTGTATTGTATATTTAAGGGGGAGGGGTGTATTGTATATTTAAGGGGGAGGGGTGTATTGTATATTTAAGGGGGAGGGGTGTATTGTATATTTAAGGGGGAGGGGTGTATTGTATATGTATCTCTACTTTTTGTTGTATTACTATATATTTTGGTAGTTTCTTCCTGGACTTCTATCAAGCTTAAAGAAACATCCCCAAGGCGCCTCTTCAAGATTGATTAGTAAATTTTTCGGAAGAAAATTTTCGCGGCCGAAGGCCGGTTCTTACTAAATTATAGGATCGCTATCGCTTGCCAGCATACAAATCGACATTTAAAAAGGGCCTTCAGCAAACAACAGGCTTCGAACTAGGTCCCTTAACCCTTTTTACTATCCCAGATCCCTTTTTAAACTGAAACAATCTTATAAATATACCTAGAACATAATTTAAAATACGTCGCCGGTACTACAGAAAGGGTTGACATCCTGTACTTGTGGGTTCCGGGAAGGGGGACTACTGGCTGGGAAAGGTTCTTGGGAAGGTTCCAAAGCAGGTATTACACGAGAACCTTCATCGTAAATTATCCTTGTTTTGAACATTTACCATCCGTGTGATCTTTTATATTAGTTTCGGAAAGTAAACTGATGAGAAATCTTTAGATGACCGTAATATATATATTTTAAGCTTGCCTCATAAGCTGTCAGACATGCAGTGTAGACGATAACAGTTAAGGAAAAAACACTCATGTGATATCCCCTGAACTCATTGAGGATTATGACACGTTATGATGCTTTAAGTCGGTTATTAGACGATTGTATTCACTTAGGAAGAACTTGTGATCAGAGTTAATTGAGATAGTTTTACCCCACCCCTCGGATTCCTAGAAATCCTTCTTAAATTGCATACAATCGTCTCAGGATAACCAGAATAAACTGTCAAATCGCGTCATAATCCTCAAGAGTTTGACAGTGGAGACAGACCGGAATTGCTTGAAAATAGACTCCCCAAATTGACCGTGTGACGCCTCTTGACTCTGTAGTTGCGGTTTGGCAGTTGCGCAATCCAGGAAATTATTGTAACACATTTTTGTGTTCGCAAATGTTTAAGTTGTGATTAATGTTAGTTTTGTTGATTATTATTATTATTATTTTTTTTTTGGGGGGCTGGCATGTCAGTAATGTTGGCGAGTTTCTAAAATTAACCCTTAAAGGAATATGGCGAATTTTAAAAGCATATTCTGGCTATCATTAGACGATTGTATAAAGTTTAGGAAGGATATGTGGGTAAAGATTATTTCAATAAACTGAATAATATCGCTAAATATCGCCAAAATAAACTGCCAAAATGCGACATAATCCCCAAGGGGTTATTTTGATCGCAATGTTGATAACCATTTTGTATCAATTTGACATTCATTTCAGAACGCATTAATATGAATCATAAATGTGTTGAAAAACACGCCAAATGTTTTTAAATTGTACCTCAAAGGCATTACACAATTAACATGCACATAAATAATGCTGCAAATGAATTAAATATATGTTACGCACATATATGTTACGCACATATACATTATTATAAAGCATCAACACGAACGGGAAAATGATTGAATTCTTATTTCTATTCTATAATGCAGTATGTGCAATTCCCTATTCCCTGCCCGACTCTTCCCAAATGGTGAAAATATTGCTCTATTACTCTAGCCGTTTTTGAGTTACAGAGAATAGAGGTAATGATTTCTGGCCAAAGAGACACACTAATATTTGTTTTCAACTTTCAGTACGATACAAACTTCATGTTATAATCAAATAATTATTCGCTAGTTTATGGCTGAAGCCTCCCGAAAAATAAATTAAACAAATAAATATAAAAATAAATTAAACAAATAAAACAAATAAATGAATGAAACTCTCTCCATCTTTGCCCACTTTCTACATGCAACTAATATTGCAAGGCTTAACTTCATTAATCAACCCTTTGTTCTGTCAGCCATTAGTTTTTGCTTGCAACCTTACTATATAATTCAGTGACCTATAGCTATATACATACAGGAAAAAGGCCCTAAAATAATAACAGAAAATAAATAAATACTACTCTAAAACAACCGGAAAAAAGTTCCTCAGTGATGGTAGGAAGTTCTTCAGTAGAGCAGTTTAGAAAGGGAGGGGTCGCTATTTTGTACACTTTGCAATGAGTTTACAGTATTGCACAGTCTATATTATTCTTTAACCGAACATATTTCCCTGGAATGAATGCACGGTCTCCGATATTTTTTTGTTATCATTTGAGTATTTATTGATACTCACTCACACACACTATTTCTTATACTAATTATCGAACACTAATTCTCATATACGAATTATCTAACAGTAATTCTCCAACTCTCACCCCCGCTCTCGCTCTCTCTCTCCTACCTGCCTTCCTGGTTTGCCGTGAGGATGCATGACTTGACTATTGCAGTTGGTGGCCGTCCCTTTTATATAACAGACACCAGAGGGCACAACGTCGGCCACTATAGCAGGGTTGTGTAAGGTGGGGAATGACGAGTGAGGAAGGAAGGAAGGAAGGAAGAGAGGGAAGGAAAGAAGATAGAACATTATAGAAGGGGAGGAAGGAGGAGGGAGGGAAGAGGGATGAAGGAAGAGAGGGAGGGATGGAAGGAGAAGAGATGGTGAACATAATAGAAGGAAGGAGAGGGAAAGGGGAAGAACAGTGAACAGAGTAGGAAGAAGGAAGAGGGAACGAAGAAAGGAGGATGGAGAGAGAAAGGGAAGATGGTAAAGAAAGATAAAAGAATGGGAAAAAAAAATCGTAAGTGAGGAACAATATGCATAATTCCCTCCTCCCCCCCCCCCCACCCCCGGTTTCTATTTGTACTTCACCTACGCAGTAATCCAGCTTACTCTCACAAACACTTCCTCCTCCTTTTAATTTTACCACACTTAACAAGCACACCACACTTCTTTCCAACACACCTTAATTACCTCTAACGTAACTTGATTTTGGCTCTATCACTGGTTCAACCTTGGGGTGTGTGTGTGGGGGGGGGGGGGGGGGTATGGGGGACACTTGTTACAGACAACTTTGTCTTTTGTCTCTTTCATGCACATAGGACAAAAGCTGGGAAGAGACTAAGGAAGGTAGGAAAGACTGAAATGGAAGACAGAAGGTAATAAGGAAGGAAGAGAGTAAAGAAGGAAGAAAGGAAGGAAAGACGGAAATAGAAGCAAGAAGGAAGGGGCGCTAAGAAGGAAGAAGGAGAGGAAAAGAATAATAATACTAAAGGAAAAAGAGAGAGAGAAAGAGGAAAGAAAGGGAAATAAATAAATCTAAGAAGTATCAAATATGGAAAAGTATGAAGGAAGGAAGGCTAAGGAAGGAAGAATGGGAGGAAGGGAAGAATGAAAAAAAGGAAAAATAGGACAGTAAAGGAAGGGAAGGAAAGAAAAAGTAGTATAACATATGGACAAGGAAGCATGAAAGAAGAGGCATTGAAGGAAGGAGTACAAAAGGCTAGGAGAACGGAGAAAAAAGAAAGAGTAAAGAAGGAAGAAAGAAGGAAAGGGAGGCATTGAAGGAAGGAAGAGAGGGAGGGAAAGAAGAGTAAAGGAGGAATAAGGGAAGGAAATATAGAAGGATATAATGTGGAAAAGGAAGCAAGACAAGGGAAAGCATAAAGAAAGAAGGAAAGAAAGGAAGGGAAAGAAGAGTAAAGAAGGAAGAGAGGAAGGAAGTACACAAAGAGAGAAGCAAAGAAATGCATTGAAGGAAGGCGCGAAAAAAAGAAGGCTAGGAGAAAGTGCGCGTAGGAAGAAGGAGAGAAGGAAATACCAAGAAGATAAGCTTACCGACCGCAGAACAAAGGAACACAGATTATACCTTGGAAGGACAGAAGGAAAAGTGGGTGTACAGTCGGCCAAAGAAATTCGCACCCACTCCAGGATTTTTTTTTGCACGAGAGACTTCAGAGGGTCAGACTGGAGCAATTTTGTTTGAAGACTTTAATGCATATGAGAAGGCATACAACTATACTAACCTAAAATAGCATTGTTTTGGCCATATTATCACTTCCAAAGACATTATTTAAGCTATAAACCACAAAGGAAGGGTAGGGGAGGAAGAAGGGGGAAGAGACAGGAAGGGGTAGCTAAAAGGGAAAGTGGAAGAGGGAAGGAAGAATATCGAAGGCAGGGAAGAACAATGGGGAAGAGAAGTGGAATAAGGAAGGACGGAAACTAAACGAGCCGGGCGGGGGAGTGAAGAAAGTAGAAGGGGAACTAAATGAAAGTGGGAGAAGGAAGGAAGGAAAAGGAGTGGTTTAGGAAAGAATACAAAGGGAAAGAAAGGGAACGGAGGATTTAGGAAGAAAAGTAAAGGAAGAATAAAGTGAAAATATAATGAAAGTAGGAGAATGAAAGAAGGTGAATGGTGTGATAAGGGAAAGGAAGAATAGGGAAATAGAGGGGAAACTAAACTAAGTGAAAGGAAGGAAGGAAAACGAGTGGGAAGGAATACAAGGAGAGACTAAAACACAAGTGAGAAAAGGAAGGAAGGAAAAACGAATGGTGTGAGAGGGAAAGGAAGGAGAAGGAAGGAAGGAAGGGAAGGGAGGGGTCTACAGTAACATACACATAGCCTTGCATGAGCACAATGATTTAGCAGTCCCGTTACAACAAGGCTCCCACACCACCATCAATCACACAAGCTCTCTCCCAACCCTCCCTCCTACTTCTTGCATCAGTCATTCCTACAGTCACACTCATGATTATTGTACGATCGTAATCTATATACTGTACATTATCTCCGGAAAGCTTTCTCATAAACTATGTAATTCTATATCATCTCCCTGTTGTACGTAAGGGTAGATTTGTATTAATTGTGTTTTGTTTCTCTAGATTCCTCCAAGGAATCCATCAAGCTTAAAAAAAATTTTTTTTTATATATATATATATATATATATATACATATACATATACATATATATATATATATATACATATACATATATATATATATATATATAATATATATATATATAATCATAAGTAATAATACAATAATCCTCCTAAATTACCGTACTATCCATTATTAAAGTGTGTAATTATTATTTTAGTTTATTAATATTCCACTACACAGAGGCTTTTAAAGTTTGTTTTCACCCTCATTTAGTCTGTGTGTGTGTGTGTGTGTGTGTGTGTGTGTGTGTGTGTGTGTGTGTGTGTGTGTGTGTGTGTGTGTGTGTGTGTGTGTGTGGTTGGTGTGGCCATCAGTCAACTTTTCACTGGTCTCTTATTACTTCACTGCCATCCATCATAGTTTTCTTTTTTCATTTCAGTCACAAGATTATTTGGCGATCATTATTTTCTTACAATTCGTGTATGTTTGTTCGTCTCACCATTGTTCCTCAAATTCTTATTTACAAACTCCACTTTCCCTATTATTATTATTTATATACGATTCTATAATATTGCTCTCTGAAATAAATCTTTTTCATTTTATGCGGTTTGTTTCCGTCTCGCCTTTATTAATACAATATTTCATCTACTATCAATAAAATTCAAGCCAACCAAATATTTACTATAATTTATATTTTATGTTGCTTTCACTTTTCGGGAGAGTTTTCCTCTCACCTTCAAAAATCGATTCATTCTTCGTCACGCTTCAACCTTGACTTAGTTTCTCAAATAAACAAAAACATGTTTTCTTACCATAGTATTAATTACCGATCATGATTTTTCTCTTACAATTTTTGCAGTTTATTATATTTTGCAATAACACTTTCGTCTGAATTTTTTGTCTATTCTTCGTTCATTCATCATTCAAACATTTTGCCAAGATATTTCTCAGTGATCACTACTAATGATTCCTTTCTCTTAAATTCATCCATCAATATTTTGTTCTAATAGAATATCGTAAACAAAATACGAATAAAATATATATAAAATAGTTTGCCAACTTTGTTCAAATTAATCCTGCAACTCATATCAGCATTCTTTCCGAAATCATCGTAAATGCATATATAATTAAACAAATGAGTAAGTAAATATATGAATAAATAAATAAAACAAATTAATAATTTATATATATATATATATATATATATATATACACCGTAAATATATCTAGTATTGTAAAATAAACATTGAATAAAACTCCATTATTTTCCACTTTCATCATGCAACTAATATTGCAAGGCATATTTCTTAGCTTCATTAATCAACCCATTGTTCCGTCAGCCATTAGTCTTTGCAACCTTAATTTATCATCCTTTCATAGCGCTTGCAACATGAAGTATTAATTTTTGACACTATTCTCATAAGTTCTTTATATATTTTCTAATATTTTTTTGCATTTACTTTTTAAACTTTGCTACGTAGACCTCCATCAAACTAAAAAGAAAATATCACCAAATCCCACCTTCGAGATAAATTTGTACATTTTGTATAGAAAATTGCCCCGGCCGAAAGCTGGACACCTATATGGCACGAAAGGTCTTGATATTGACAAAGAAATAGGACGACATATCGTATAATCGTCAGCTAACTTTATTCTTGCAACTTTAATATATTTTCCTTTCATATCGCTTGATGCATGGAGTACTTATTTCTACACTACCCCCTTTAACCCATTCAGTACCAGGGACGTCCTTTATGCTGGCAACTATTACACTTATGTATTCAACTTACAGTAGGAAGGACCTCTAGCAATAATATACCTTCAAACTATCTCCACCAACCCTTTTAACTACCACAGATCCTTCCTAAGCTGCTTAATATCTTCTAAATATAATAGCTAGAAAGAAGAAAACACACGTCGCTGGTACTCAAAGGGTTAATACTATCTGGTCCGACGTCTTGTGGGTTATGACATTTTGTTTGATTATTTTTGAGGATTTTGCTTGCTTTCGTCATTTTCGAGCCACCATATACTTTAGCTTGCCCCCTAGGCTAACAAAGACTCCTTCCAAGACTTCCTTCAAGCTTTAAAAAAAATAAAAAATACAAAAAAAAGACACCCTACAAGCTAAATTTGTAAATGTGTCTATAGAAAAAGGTCTCCGCCAATACAGCCTCCTCGAATCATAGAGGGTTAAGGCGGGTTGGATTCTGCGTACTTTTAAAACACGCGGTGAATTGCCTATGATAACGCTCTTCAAATCTCTAGTGCTACCGCGGCTTGAATACTGTAGCGTATTAACATCTCCATACAAAGCAGGTGAAATAAATGACTTAGAGAGTGTACAAAGAAATTTCACTTCGCATATAAGTTCGATAAAACATCTACACTATAGGGAGCGTTTAAGAGCACTGAACCTGTACTCCCTGGAACGTAGAAGAGAATGTTACCTAATAATATACACATGGAAAATCGCAGAGGGTTTAGTACCAAACCTACATACTCCGATAGTCATGAAATTCAGTGATAGGAGAGGCTAGGAATGCGAAATCCCCCGGATGAATAACAGGAGTGCTATGGGCTCTCTGCGAGAGGGCTGGTTATCACACAGAGGCCCACGTCTCTTCAACAAACTCCCACGGCGAGTAAGAGACATGAGGGACATCTCGTTAGATAACTTCAAGAGAGCCCTAGATGTCGAACTGCAAAAAGTGCCAGACGAGCCCATCCTCGCAAGGGAGCGAGCTGTCGCTTCAAACAGTCTACTGCACCAAATCACCACCCATAACGAGGGGCGTCGCGCTCCTTGGTGCCGCTAGAGGAGCGGCGATCACATCCAAAGGTAAGGTACGGACTGCTATATATAATATTTTTTTCTAAAATTAAAATAAAGTAAAAAATAATCGTTCAACGGAAGAAAAAACAAAAGTTATATCTACGTAAGGGTCAGCATCGACGAAACATTTTCATCATTTTGTTTTGCGTTGCATAGGAGAGCGTTTCGAATCAACGGAATAATTCATCATGACTTTTTTTTGAGAGAGAGAGAGAGAGAGAGAGAGAGAGAGAGTACAAAGGAAATCAAGCAACAACAGTTCTAGTGACCCTTCTAGGCTGCTTGTCTTCCAAAACACTGAGGATCAAGTGTCCAAACAGTGGTTTAGAGTGGGTAAGGGAACATTGGAAAGGGAACTACTGCCCTAGAACTAATGTCCGTGGCAGGATTAGGAAGTTAGTAGGGGACAGATGGGTGAGAGAGAGAGAGAGAGAGAGAGAGAGAGACAGAGAGACAGAGAGACAGAGAGAGAGAGAGACAGAGAGAGCTTTCGAGTCAAGGGAATAATTCATAATGATTTTTTTTTTCTTTTTTTTTTTATAGTTCTCCCACAATATACCAACGCGCCACTTTCACTCATTAGCTATTCCCGGCCACGGCTCTCAACCATTAAGGGGAGTCACCGTTTTTTTTCTTCTCTGGCTTGTATCCATTCGGCCCCATTCAGCCAACTGTTTTAAGACTTTTATCCCCATCCAAGTGTCAATTTCTTCCTGGCGAGCGATAGCAAGCCAGCATTGTATGGAGAAAACCGGCTTCGCCGGAGAAATTTTTCTATCGAAAAATTTACAAATTTAGCTTGCAGTCAAAACAAAAATATATATATGCTGGTTCGCTACCGCTCGCCAGGAAAATATTGACACCTGGATGGGGGTAAACTTCTTAAAACAGTAGGCTGAATGGGGCCGAATGGATACAAGCCAAAGATAGAGGCAGAGAAAGAGAAAAAAGCGAGGTGGGCCCCCTTAATATTATATATATACAGTAGCGCTTGATATTACGCTCAGAGGTTGGTTGCGTACAATTAAGTTACAGTAAAATCCGTAAATATAGAACTGAATAACAGAAAACAAGAATATAGAAGTTGATAATTGAAGAGGCAAAGGAAGAGGAGGTAACAAGTAAGATATGGAGGGAAGTAAGAAAGCTAACATGAACAAAGGAATAAATAAATAACGATAAATAAAAATAAATACAAATCGATAAAGGAACATAAAATACATAAAGGTGGATAATTGAAGAAGTAAATAAAGGAGGAGGAAGTAAGGAGTGAGAAATGGACGGGGGAGGAGAGGGGAAGGAGGGGGGGGGGGGGCAGGAGGAAGGAAACTAGAATGGGGAGAATAGGAAGAAATTATGGTTCAATTGAGAGGAAAGTGAGGGTGAGGGGTGAGGGTCGATGTTGGGGGGGAGGGGGGCAAGGGCAGGGGCGGAGAGAGAGAGAGAGAGAGAGAGAGAGAGACTGTAGTAAAAGAGGCATGAAAAGACTTAATCAATAAAGGAAACTACCACAGAAATAGAGTTAGATATAGACTGCAAACAAATACCTTGCGATCCAAACGAGGTGGCCAAGACTTATTTCTAGAAGAGACAGCAGAACATCAAGGAGAGAGAGAGAGAGAGAGAGAAGGGACGCAGGTAGAATATTATTGATGGAGAAAGCAGAGTAATGATAGCGTTGGAGATGGAGAGGGGCAGAGTGGTGGGGGTGGAGGTGGGGATAATCTGCTTGGTGGTAGTGGTAGCTGGTTGGTAATGGAGGTAGTAGTAGTGGTAGTGGTGGTAGTTGTGTTAGTGGTAATGGTGGTAGTGATGGTAGTATTAGTGGTGGTAGTAGAGTGGTGGTAGTGATGGTAGCTATAATCTAGTTGGTAGTAGTGTTAATGGTGGTAGCTGGTATCATCTTGTTGGTAGTAATAGTGGTAGTGGTGATAGTATCGTTGGAAATAATAGAGTGTCAGTTGTTGTAATCTGGTTGGTGATGGTAGTAGTGGTGAGGATGGTACAATTAGTGGTGGTAGTAGTGTTAGTTGTAATGGGGATAATGGCTATAATGTGGTCAGTGGGAATAGTGGTAGTAGTAGAGGTGGTAGTAGTGCTAGTAGTAGTAGAGGTGGTAGCAGAGAGCCAAGTCGTAGTGGTAGTTATTCTAAATATGGTTGGTAGTGATGGTGACTATTGCAATAATGGTAGTAGTGTTTATAGTGGTAGTAGTAAGGATAGTGGTAATAGAGACTTGGATTGATGTTACGCCGTTAAGTTCAAGAGGTCCTTGCGCAGCTGCATAAAAACGTCTAATGTTAACAATATAATCCCCCCCCCCTCCCTCCGCCATATTAGGAGCAGGGTTAATAATGCTGGAGCGCTTTAGGCAACTGATGTTCAGGTTTTCCGTGTTTGAAATAAAAGAGAAAGCAGTGTACCTGCTAAATCGAGATGCGAGAAGTGTGTTTGGCTTTGTAAGTTAAATCCTATTAAGGGGGCAGTGGATTAGCTACAGACAGGCTTTTAATGATTAGTAAATCCTTGTCTCAAGTAAGGTTTCGTCGAAATAGACTACGATGGCAATACACCGTGTTCTTATAAAACCATAATCCCACATCCGATTACCTTGAGGCGGAGAGAGAGAGAGAGAGAGAGAGAGAGAGAGAGAGAGAGAGAGAGAGAGAGAGAGAGAGAGAGCGAGAGAGCGAGAGAGACGAGAACCGTAAATAGTAGCCATCAATATAGATTTACTCACAAAATTCCGTTCCCGTCGAAAGGAAAAGAAGGAAACAAACCATAGATATTTCCGTACATACAATAGTAGAGTAATCACTAACAAAATTAACCGTTTCAGTACCAGAAAAGTCAATTTCAGTTTGTTCCGACTATTAAATGATTATCAATTTCAGGAAGGGCCTTAAACAAATATAAGGTCTAAAGCTAACAAAGCCACTCCAACACCCCTTCTCTCCTATCAAAGGTTTCAAGCTAACTAAGCCACTCCAACAGCTTCCTCGCTCTCAAACACCCCTTCTCTCCTCTAAATACTCTTCAAAAAGTAGATACGAAGAGCCATTGTAAAAGCTTATCCCTCAATACCTTCACCTGACTGATCTCTATTGACTCATTTCTCTACCCTATTTTCGTCCTAAGCTGCATAAAATAGTCTATTATATACAGTATAGTTAGACTAAAAAAATTAGGTCACCGGTACTGAAAGGGTTAATAATCAGCCCCAAGACTAATCGCCCAAGGAGCCTCGACCCTTGCAAAAATATGGACAGGGAAGGCAAATACACGAAGAATAAATAGCCCCAAGCAGGAAGAAGAAGGAGGAAGAGGAGGAGAAGAGACCATGGAAGGAAAAGAAGAAATAAGGAAATGCAAATACAAGAAGAAATACCCCCGAAGCTGGAAGAAGAAGAAGAGACCACGATAAAGAAACAGGAAAGGTAAATATACGAAAATTAGATCGCCCCAAACAAGAAAAAAGAAGAAAAAGAAGGAAGAGAAGAAACCACGATAAATAATAAGGAAAGGCAAATACACGAAGAATAAATAGCTCCGCAGCAGGAAGGAGAGACCCTGATAAAGAATAAGAAGGGTTGAAGGACAAGTGCACTAGAGACCTCTTATAACAGACTGGTGGCCATCTCTATCTTCGGCCGCCATTTTGGTTCCTCAATTATCAAAGACAGAAGTTTGATTATATCTTTGATCAATTAGAATATATATCCAAAGATCATACTACATTATTGACTATTATGTAATAAGATCTTTAGAAATGCATTCTACATTATCAGAGATACTATATAATCAAACGTCGGTCTTTGATAACTTGGGAATACCGGTACAGGATATATATATATATATATATATATATATAAAATAACAATATAACACACGGCCACATCCTCATCATACAAGGAAAATATATCTGTGCCTGATAAAATGCCTATGACTAATATTTCCACAACCTAAGGGCAAGGTGAGAGAAAACAAACACTGGGAACTACTCGCGGAAGAGGAAGAAGGCAATTGCAATTTTCAGTCCTATAGTTTATTCGCTGCAAGTAGGCGATAAATCATGACCTCTAATCTCTGTAACTTAATAACGACTAGTGTAATCTAGCAAATATTTGTACCATTTGGGAAGAAAAAGTCAAGGAATGGATGTGGACATTTACAGCCAATTTGCTCTAGCCCTTTTTGAGTTACAGGGGATAGAAGTCATGATTTCTCGCTTACTTACAGCGAATAAACTATAGTCACACACTTAAGGAAAAACTTGATAAAAAAATGATTAGGATTATACAAAACTCAAGTAGAAAGGGCTTGAGTGTAATGCAAATTAGCATATATCTAGTCTATTACACCAATTATATTTACATATGGAACGACTTATTGATGGAATAAAATATGTAATGTACACAAAATATATACACTACTAAAATATGTAATGTACACAAAATATATACACCACTAAAATATATTTGAGATTGGTAATCATGCATTATCCAGATTAGTTTTCACCAACTCAGCAATTAATGTATAAATAAACTAAGTAAATCAATGAAAGTAATGAAAATACATGTGGTACTCATAGGACTCGAACCTAGGACACTCACAACGAAATACCGTACACTAAGCATTACGCTATCGAGAGAGATTCACCTCGGGAAAGTCAGAACAAGTTGGTGGTAGCAATAATAAGTCAACTGTACGTACAAGGTATTGGGGGGAGAGAGAGAGAGAGAGAGAGAGAGAGAGAGAGAGAGAGAGAGAGAGAGAGATAGAGATAGAGAGATATAGAGAGAAAAAAAAAATATATAAAAATATATATATATATATATATATACAAGGTATGCTAGTCTCTATAATATGAATTTTGAAGCAAATTTGAGGCTGAGAATAAGAATCCCATAAAATTTCCTTAACTCTCTCGAAGATTAGTTCAATTTCTTCCCACACAATGACGCTATCGGGCTCACTTTTTGCTCGATATGCAATTCTGAGAGAGAGAGAGAGAGAGAGAGAGAGAGAGAGAGAGAGAGAGAGAGAGAGAGAGAGAGAGAGAGAGAGAGAGAGAGAGAGAGAGAGAGAGAGAGAGAGAGAGAGAGAGACAATAAACGAAAATAGCCACCATCAACACGTTTACTTGCCTGAAAGACAAAGCCAAATAAATGCATGATAAACTCTATGCACCTTCAGCCAGACATATATTTATGGAAGGCTATAGTCAATTCGCTGTAAGTAGGCGAGAAAGCATAACTTCTAACCTCTGTAACTCAAAAACGACTAGAGTAATCGAGCTAATATTTCTACCATTTGGGAAGAGTCCGTTAAGGAATATCTGAAAATGTACAGTCAATTTGCTCTAGTCCTTTTTGAGTTACAGAGGATAGAAGTCATGATTTCTCGCCTACTTACAGCGAATAGACTATAGCAAGACGGTCTAGTTTCCTGATGCTGAATATATGGGCGGTGTCATAAGAGCTATTTTTCCGGCAATTGAATCTGGTGGCTGCAGAATTAAAGTTCCAGAAGTTAATTTGACTTTGTCCCAGTTTTGGTTGGTTTAACATAGTATAAGCAAAAGAACGTGCTCATCGACAATATTGCTGGTGATTTTTTTGTCTATGAGAGTGAGGGAGACAAAAGGCAAAACTGTTTGTAGCGAGTCCCTCCCCCATAGTTGAAAGAATGACCGGGCCAAATTCGAGGGACGAAAATAGCCACTGGTCCTCCTCCCTCTCCTAAAAATATGATTTAGTTCAACAGTTTCTCAAAATTAATCGACTGCTATTGAAATGCAATTCAAACTTATGTACTGTATAATAATTCTGTAAATTACATCTTAGTAATTTTTCAAAATTATGTGCACTAATTAATCAAGACTAACAATGGACCAATTAGCGGCTTCGGCCGAGACATTTTTCAACCGAAAAATATACAAATTTATCTAGAAGGGGGATCTTAGAGATTTTTGTTAAAGCTTGATAGAGGTCTAGGGAGCAAACTAAAAGCTTACCCTTAATCTATCCATCTCTCTCTCTCTCTAGGTTAATTCAAAGTTAGTGGGGTCTATGCAATGCTTAAGCCGTTGAGTACCAGCGAAGAGTTATTTTTTAATTCTAGCTTTATTTAGACCATATTATGCAGCTTAATAAGGATCTGCGATAGTTTAAAGTGTTGGTAGAGATAGTTTGAAGCCTGATTATTGCTAGAAGTCCTTACAAATCTGAATAAAGTCTTCTTATAACTGCCACAATATAATGAAAAAGAAGTCACCTGTACCGAAATGTTTAATGAAAGCGCTCCACTAACTCCTCCCGTGGCTGGCATGGGAGAAGAGAGTGAGAGGCGTACACAGGTGGACAATAGAGAAAGCTGGTCCGATGTTTTGTACAACTTATAAGAGTGTAAAAAAGTAGCCTATCCTTGTGTGGTGAAATTTGTTGCTTAATACTCACACTCTCTCTTACACACATTAGCTCTCTCTCACACACACTCACGCTCTCCTTCTTTGCTATAATTTCCTTCCACCTTCCCTTACTATAGAGTTTGCTCCCTACTAGAATTAACTCCAGAACACCCCGCAGGGATCGTAAGGTCTGTGTGGCGAGTGTATCTATATAAATTACGAAAATCTCGCTCTCATGCAGATCGTGCCAACTCACGATTTTGTATATATACTGTATATTTTCCTTCAGTCTCATATATTCCTTCTGTCAGTCATTCTTATAGACAGGCTGGCATCTACCACTTTATTACAGTCTCCAGAAACAATTTATCTCTCTGTTCTATCCTTCAACTTTCTTTTTCTATCGGATATGCCATCTCTAATAGAATCAAGTCCTGACCACCTCGTTTGGATCGTAAGATCTGTGTGGCCAGCATATATATGTACATCCATGTAAATATATATATATCTCACTCTCTCCCTCTCTAAGTGGTATAAGTATTAGAAGCTAACCCGAACTGAATCTAATCTACTCATTAATTCTTTACCTAGTATATGAATTATGTTGGTTCATCTAAAGTTTAACAGTTCAAGGATTCAGAGAGGGCAACGACTGATGTTCCCGAGTGTATGTGACAAAGTGACAGTCTGAATTATAATGCAAACCAAAATACAAATAGAAAGGACTAAAATCATTCATATTTTGTTTTTTTGTTGTGTATGAAGGAAACAAAAACAAGCTGCCTGTGTAAAGAGGGTCTCCTCCATATCCAAAAGAGTGAGAGAGCCAAAATAAGTCATAGGATGAAGGGAAAATTGATTGAGGGGGAGTCGAGTTCCAGAGTTCACTAATATGGAAAACTGGTTAAGAATTTGCTCTATAGATTACTGTATTAGTTTAGCAAGTATGTAGAAAGGCGTCAGTCTGAATTATAACTTGCTGACTGACAGACGAACGCTTCAACGCTCTCACACTGATTGATATGTTTCGCAAAAGCGGAAAGATTACAAATACTGAAAATCTGAGTTGTTGTTAAAGACAGAACTACAGTAAGTTATCTTTTGATTTATAAATAGTTTTCAGTGTACGGACATTTTTTATTTAAGGTACTGTATATAGCTTTGGTTTATGTCATTTAAATATTGGCTTTCAATACAATAAACTTACTGCACATAATGCACAGGAATACACCTTGTTATAATCACTGATAATAAAACATAAAAAAAAAGATAAGCATGGTAACTTCCTGTACCCTGACCTTTGATTAATACTGATTTGGTGAAATTTAAATGTCATGGAAGAAAGTACGTAGTCGAGTTTTCAATAACAAATAAAATGTATTATAATATATACTGGCGTTTCTCCGACAGACTTCCGATAACTTTCATAAATCTCTTGGGTTGATGCTGGCGACTTTGGCCTTTATAGGGAATGACGGGACAATTACTACCCCACTAATAAAAACACACGGGTGACTGCATTATCTATAAAGGGCACCACCGAGAACTTTCCTTGGCACTGGCACCGTGGCCCAGTAGACTATACCCCGTTCCAAATAGGTAGGCTAGATATCGTGAACCCAAACCTCTATAACCAAACAAAGGGCTCATTCCTGTTAATCAATCCTTAGTTATACAAAAAGTGACTTCAGAGACGATCAGCCATTCTGGATAATAAACCAGCACACTGTAAGTCAAGAATTTCGAGAACACCAGTCCCTTGATTACATTAAATGACAAGTTCAATTATTATATCTGCCGGCTGAAGTCTAATAATATATATATAGCGGTTTTGATCTGAACATCAATCTAAATAGATATATTTGCATAAACAAAATCGCAAGAGCTTACGAACATTTGTCAGTAGCTGTACAGTGGCGCTAATAAGTCGTGTATCAGCTGGCATTAAGTTTGGCTCGCTCTGTGCAGTTTTAATGTCGGTCAGAAGTTGAATAGGGAGGGTAAGTGGAGGAACATGTTAGTAGATCTCACTCAAAAAGAAGAAATAAGTGTAAATATTGCAATTATTGATGAAAATATAAGAGACATTACTTATTTGGCCGACTGTATCTGGTCACACCCTCAGGCACCTCCAACTATATAAACTATATAAATTTCTGCTCTCAAAATCGCAACACAAGCACTCCATCATACCAGTTCCAGATATTCCTCGCACCATAAAACACATCATTGACTAACTAAATTAAGGCGAGGTTTTTAGTGTGTTTCCTAGACTTCCATCAAGCTTGAAATTACACCCCCTTGACCCCTTTTCAAGATAAATTTGTACATTTTTCGGTAGAAAAATGTCCCGACCGAAGGCCAGTTCCTCTTAAATTACAGGCTCGCTAGCGCTCGCCAGGAAAAAATCTACACCTAAATGGGACGAAAAGTCTTAAAAGTGACATAAATGGGGTGAAACTTCTTAAAATCGCCAAACTAATGGGGCAAAAATCTTAAAATCTCAAAAGCAATGGGGTTAGACATGAGAGAGAAAGGGGTCCAGAAAAAAGTCCCTCAAGTGGATATCTGCCCTTAAGGGGGGAGGTAGTCGCTTTTTCTAGACCCCCTTCTCCCTCATGTTTAGCAGATTAGTTTGGAGATTTTAAGACTTTCTTTTCGTTAGTTTGGCAGTTTTGAGACCTTTCGCCTCATTTATTTATTAATATTAAGACTTTTCGTGCCACTTAGGTGTTTATTTCTTCCTGGCGAGCAACAGCGAATCGGCCGGGAAATTTTTCTACTGAAAAATGTACACATATCTTGAAAGGGGGTCTGGGGGGCGTTTTTCTAAGCTTGATGGAAGTCTAACGACGAAACTCAAAAATATATACATAGACCAACACACAAGCATTACCCCTTAACTATTTGTGTAACAGATTACATAGTTACAGCTACGGTGATGAGAACCCTTCAATAATTAGCTATAGATTTACACTTCTAGTTTTAACACGCTCTGGTCCGACGTCTTGAGGGTAGTTATCATATGGCTGAATTATAGTTATTGAGGATTATGCGTGCATTTGCCGTCTTCCAGCAAATTGTCTGTCCCCTAGGCAAACCAAAACGCCTTCTAAAAAAAAAAACTTATTATCGCCGAACTAATGGGGTGAAAAGTCTTAAAATCGCCAAATAATGCAGCGAAACTGGGGAAGTTACAAAGAGACCCCACTCGGACCAAATAGGGTTAATATATAGATGGAAATAAAGTAATACTATATTAGGGACTACGGCCAAAACTTTAAATAAAAAAATCTTAATAAGTCCCGTGATGGGTTTTCAGAAGAATGGGCAATAAATTAGAGCACAACAGCAATTAACTACGGTATATATATATATATATATATATATATATATATATATATATATATATAAATATATATATATATATATATATATTATATAATATATACTAGTCACCCTATAACTTCCTAAGTTATATATCAAACTATATAGCGCGTGTACATATGAAGGCCAACATACACACAGCTCTCTAAATCCCATGGTGAACACGGTGATAAGGATTTTTTTCCGAGTGCAATTAAATTATATTTAATTACCAATACGGTAATGAATTAAATTAGTAGGGCATTAGGTGCTCACCCTCACTCGCTTTTGTTCTCTCTTCTCACCCTCTCTCTCCTGTTTTACCTTGACTTTGTTTATCTTTGCATTATCTAAAACTCCTTTCTTCTTCCTAAATGTTTTTATTTTCTCTTTCGCTCTCCCCTCCCCCTCTCTCCTTTTTCACCTGGTCTCCCTTGGCTTATCCATCTCTTTTCTACAC
Source organism: Paralithodes platypus (assembly GCA_032716605.1). Classification (NCBI taxonomy): domain Eukaryota; kingdom Metazoa; phylum Arthropoda; class Malacostraca; order Decapoda; family Lithodidae; genus Paralithodes; species Paralithodes platypus. The sequence goes on from CM064505.1 coordinate 42,672,543, forward strand.
CTGTCTCTCTAACTTTTTCTATTTTCTCTCTCCCTTTTTTACCTCTTCTCCCTTTACTTATCCATCTGTTTTCTACGCCTCTCTCCCTGTTCTTTTTTCTAACAGTTTCTCTCCCCTCTCGCTCTCTTCATATATCTATCTTACTATCTACTACACCTATGGCCCTCTCTCTCTTTTCATCTATCTACTGTAGCTCACTATCTACTCTCCCACCTCTTTCTTTCTCTCTTAATCTATCGAGCTCACTATCTACTCTCACACACCTCTCTCTCTCTCCATCTATCTAGCTCACTATCTACTCCCCCACACACACACCCTCTCTCTCTCTCTCTCTCTCTCTCTCTCTAGCTCACTATCTACTCCCCAACACACTCTCTCTCTCTCTCTCCAGAAGTCATGGCTAGCCTCTTCCTCGGTGAGACAAAAAGCCACCTTGTTCCCACGGCCACTGACCTGACCAACACGGACACAATATATATATATAGATATAGATAGATATAGAAAGAAAAAAAGGGAGAGTAAGGAAGAGGGGGAGTGTGATCGTGATTTACAAATACACTGGTCACACAGATCTTATGATCCAATGATTGGCCAGGACTTAATTCTCGTAGAGAAAGCAACCCCGAGAGCCATAGAAAGGGGAAGGAAAGAATAGCAGAGAGAGAGAGAGAGAGAGAGAGAGAGAGAGAGAGAGAGAGAGAGAGAGAGAGAGAGAGAGAGAGAGAGAGAGAGAGAGAGAGAGAGAGAGAGAGAGAGAGAGAGAGAGAGCGAGAGAGAGAGAGAGAGAGAGAGAGAGAGAGAGAGAGATAGCGAGAGAGAGAGAGAGAGAGAGAGAGAGAGAGAGAGAGAGAGAGAGAGAGAGAGAGAGAGAGAGAGAGAGAGAGAGAGAGAGAGAGAGAGAGAGAGAGAGAGTTCAGAACATTCTACAAGTTTTTCATTTGTGTTCAAGAGTAAATTCCACTGTTCGGTTACAATATTGTTCAAGAAACAAAAAACAAGTCAAGCAGATTTCACCCACAACCGGTTAGGTGATTAAATGATAAAGATTTCTTTTATTGGGAGTTGACTACATACAGTATATCCAATTCTACATAGATCTCATTCATTCTACAACATTTAATTCATTCTACAGCATCTCCAAAATTCATTAATTCTGTACTGCATCTGTAGTTCACTCCAGCTTTCATTCAGGTTATGCTCCACCTGCCATTCATTCTACACTATCTCCCGTCATTCATTAGTTTTGCATTGTCATTCATTTTACCCGCCACCCCCCTCCTCTTTGTCTTCCACTCCCTCCATCTCTCCCCCCACTACCTCTCTCACTCACTTCCCCTCTCCAACCTCTCCCTTTCCCCCACTCCCTCCCAAAGGGATTGGAGTTCTCGAAAAAGGGCTCTAGTCCTGAAATTGTACTTGACTTGCAGTGTGCTGGCTTAATAATCCAAAAGGGTTGATAGCCTCTGAAGTCTTATTTTAACCAACTAATTCCCTTCCCTCCTCACTCTCACTATCATTCTACCACCCAGCACAGGCCACCAACGAACTTGCAACACCTCGTCATTCTCCTCCACCAACACCACCATTATAATTTACATTCTCGCTCACCCCCCCCCCCCCTCACCACCACCACCACTGTTCATTTTGTAATCGCAGAACTTGCTTTAGGCGTATTTGGCAGTTTCGGCGCTTTCAATTTCCCGCTTGCGAGTTTTGGTGATGGACTGAGATTTAACCCCTTCTATACCGGCGAAGTCTTTTTATGTTCATTCCAGCTATATTTAGACGATTTTGTGCAGTTTAAGAAGGATCTCTTAATTTAAGGTATCCAGAGGTTTTGCTACCTGGAGAGTTGCGCACAAGAGAGATCCAACAATACTTCCCTCGTACCAAATAAGTTTAACCCCTTCAATCTGATGGCGCCAATTGACCACTTGCGAGTATCAGGCTATAATGAAGTTCGGCCTGTAAACATAGATATTAATCACAACAGTAATTATATAAGTTTATGATGGATAAATAGTACCTTGAATTTGGTTTTATGTATATATATAGTTATACAAAATTACTAAAACCGTATTATAGCTAGTTATTCTGCTAAATATTAAGGTCTACAGCTCCAACTTCCTTATAGAACGAAACTCGCAAGTAGTCCATTATCTTCAGTTCAGTTACCTCCAGATTGTTTGTATGCATTATGTGAAGGATCTATTTGAGCTAAAGGAGGATAGACATATTTATTAACTCATTTATGTATCTATTTATTATTTGAGTTTTCCTCCCTAGACTTCCATCAAGCTTAAATTTACATCCGCCCAAGACCCTCCAACATAAATTTGTAAATTTGTCTATAGAACAAATTTCCCGCCCCATGGCCGGTTCCACATAAATTACAGGGTCGCTATCGCTACCCAGGAAAACATCGAAACCTAAATGACACGAAGTCTTAATAATGACTAAGAAATGGGGCGAAAAGTCACAAGATCGCCAACCTAATGAAACTAACTTCTTAAAATGTCATAACTAGTGGGGCTAAACATGAGGAAGAAGGGAGACCAGAAAGGTGACCCTTGAATGGTTAATTTAGATGGCTTCGGTCGTTTCTTTCCTGTTGATCGATCCTCAATTTGGTGTGGTGAAATTAATCAAATATAGATTACCCAATTAAACTCGTCTGGCGGTAGCTATAATCAACCCGGTAACATATGATTTAAGAAACAAATAATGCCATGAACTTTCCTACATGATCTACCTCAATGAAGGACACTAGAACTTTTCAAAATGGCAAGTAATATTCAATGATAAAGACACCTGAAACACAACACTCGCATTACATATAAGCATTGCCCCTTGGAAACTGCATAACGTGTGTACGGTGCGTAATAGTACATTTGGTCAGTACAAACTTGACAAATACACAGTTCATCTAATTTTCAATATACATTTTGCGGCATTATTTTGGAAGAGGTTTAACTCAAAATTTGCGAATACCGATATACATACATTGATGAACCTCACAGAAATACGTATTTCTGCAAAGTTTTAGCGAATTATATAAGAACATAAGAACATAAGAACATAAGAACATAAGAAAATGGGAGTCTGCAGAAAATCATACAGATACCAGTGAACATGCTACGCTACAGATTATGCAACTAGAATTTATGTTTGTATTTAATATTTTAGTCTGTATATGACTTCTAACTTTTGAAGACTACTTTCGGTGCAGTTTTTATGAGTTTTTACCTCAAACCTGTATATTAATCTGACCACTCAAACTAGAATAAGTTTAGGTAAGTTCGGTTTAAATAATGGCATTTGTACATTAATATTACGGTACATCATTTAGAAACTGGTTAACTTTTATTATCGTTTGTGAATATGCTCTTTTTAATAGGAACCTAAGAACACGGGAGCCTGCAGAGAGCCAACCGGCCCACACAAGGCAGATCCCTTTCAAACCCAACCTATTTGTCGGTAGTAGCATTTCGTATAGGAAATTAGCTATATAGAGGCGAGAGGATTTTGTAGAAATACCCATAAACCTAGGTAGTCACTAAAAGAGGTAGTCCGAGTCAGAGTCCTAGTCGAAAAACAACAGAGTCGAAAACGGTTTAGGGTATATATTTTATTAAAAGGGAGATTCATATCTAATATTTATATATAAGAACATAAGAAAATGGGAGTCTGCAGAAAGCCGATTGGCCTAAGCAAGGCAGATCCCTGTCCCACACAACCCCAGTTCAATTACAAAGCCCAATTATAGGCTCAACACTCTAATACCCTGAGGATCATCTTACCAAAACGGTTAGAGATTAACGCAGGATTATGGGGGTATGCAGAGTGCTGATTGGCCCAACCCGGCTGATCCCCCTTCACACCCAACCCTTCTCGTCCATATGCTTATCCAATTGTATCTTAAAGCTCCCTACCGTTTTAGACCCCACTATAGCACTTGGTAGTCCATTCCACCCATCTACAACTCTGTTACCAAACCAATATTTGCCTATATCTTTTCTGAAACGAAATTTATCTAATTTGAAACCATTGGTACGAGTTCTTTCGCCATCACTGAGCTTTAGTACATTTGTCATGTCCCCTTTGTTAATCCCACTAACCCACTTGAACACCTCTATCATATCCCCTCTAACTCTGAGTCTCTCTAACGAATGTAAAACTAATTTCTTCAACCTTTCTTCATACGAAAGATTTCTAATATTATGGATCATTTTTGTCATTCTACGCTGTACTCTCTCCAATGAATCTATGTCCATTCTGTAATAAGGACACCAAAATTGGACAGCATAATCCATATGGGGTCTCACTAATGACAAGTAAAGTTTTAAGATAACATCAGCAGTTCTGTTACTCACTCCTAGAGATGAACCCGAGAATCCTGTTTGCCTTATTACGAACGCTTATACACCGTTTTCTAGGCTTCAAATCATTGCTAACAAACACACCTAGATCTTTCTCAGTCTGAATTTTCTAATTCTAAATTAGCTAGTTTATATTTAACATTTGTATGCATCTTCCCTATCTTTAATACCTTGCATTTGTCAATGTTAAACTTCATCTGCCAATTTACGGACTATTCATGTAAGGTATCTAGATCCCTTTGGAGGTACTCTATATCGCTATCTGAATCAATTGATCTCCCCATTTTAGTATCGTCTGCGAATTTACTTATCCTACTAGTTATACCTAAATCTAGGTCATTTATGTATATAAGAAACAGGGGACCTAATACCGATCCCTGGGGGACACCACTTTTGACTGCTCCCCACTCTGACTTGGTACCATTTATGCTGACTCCGTTTCCTACCAATTAGCCAGGACCTAATCCATCCCAACAACGATCCTCCTATTCCATGTGCCTCAACCTTTCTCATCAATCTCTCATGAGGGACTCTGTCGAAAGCTTTACTGAAATCTAAATAAATAATATCATATGACTAGTCACTATCTACTGCTTCATATACCTCCGAGAAAAAGCTAAGCAAATTAGTAAGGCAAGAACGTCCCTGAGTGAATCCATGCTGAGAAGAATTTATTAAGTTAAATTTGTCTAAGTGGGCCAAATGTTGTGTATATAAGGGAGAGGATTATATAAGACGAAGATTTTAGCTCATAAATGTTTTCTTTTGTGATTCAGGGTTAATTTATGGTTTCCAAGTCACTAAAAAGGGTAGTTGGATTGCAGAGTCCTAGTTCGGTGAACGCCACGGCGCCCGATCCAATACAAATCCAAAGATAATATTTATAATTTATTTTCTTCCTCTTCTTACCTGCTCTGTAGCCTACATCTCTTTAGGCTATTGTTTCTTCCCACTTGCTTTTCTGGTTTGTTTCGTCCCTGTAGTTTCTTCCTCATTTGTTATTATTTAGTTTGATCAATTGCCCTATTTATATAAGAATAAAGTGCCTCTTGTCGCCGTTTCTCGACCACCTGAAATGCGAGCTTCTAGTCAAAGGTTTGTAGAATTTCGATACAATACCGTAATATCGAGATGTGCTTTGTATATTTTCGCACGTAAGTAGTCATAATGGATTATATTTCATGTGAGCTTTTAGTCAGATGTTTGTATAATTTTGATACAATACAGGCGGTAATTTCGAGATGTTTGTTTATGTTCACACAAAAATACTCATAGGCTAATGGAATATATTTAATTTAATTTATAATGAAATAATATAACATTGCATAACAATACAAAACATGTGTCGATTTCGTTGTCTGTCAGTGAGTCGGCCATTTGACTTCATTACGCTAACTCAACACTCATCCTCTTAACGGAGCTATCTACCCAATCATTAGGCCATATTGTTTTCCTAATTGGTCATAATAAAACTACTGAATATAAACGAGACACAAACTACCCTCGGGCAAGGTACTGGAGTTTTCGAAAAGAGGCTCCAGCCTTGAAAATAATACTCGACATAAACAGGCTTAATAATCCTGAAGGGTTGATAACTAATATATATGCCCTATTTTTAATAACTACCCCTCGGGTACTCTTACGTTCATCTATCCATTAGGGAGAGTCTTATTTTAAAGTTCCCATGCCCTCAACACTTACGCTCACCCATACATTAGGGAAGGACTTATTCATGTGGTCACCTTAACACCTTGCCATAAGGTTACTCTATTTGATCAGGTATCTTGTTTGTAACCAAGTTTAGGGGGGCATCCGCTATGGCCATGTAGCAATATGGGTTGAAACATAACACATTGCGTTAAATACTCCCTGAATAATGGCAAGACGTAGGGCATCTACTCCACATAATACTATTGAAAGTTTCACGCCTATTCAAGCTTATTCTCTTGAGATAACTTTCAAGATAATTTGAATTCACACCTGTTAAGAATAATGACTATATAACTATATAACGACCATTTAATAAATCCCAGATTAACTACAAGTTATAATACTGAACTGATCAATAATTCTTCTACTACAATACCACTCTGTATAACAGTTTCGTGTATAACCAAATAATCTCATTATACCTTATACAAGTGTGTATTTCTACCCCTCATATCTGGGATAACCATATCATTATACACTTAACCCTACTAGTAATGGTAGTAATTAGCAGCTTTAGCTTAAGTTTTGTTTAGTTCATATGTTTAATGTGCAAGAGATGGTGGTCGAGAGATGTGTGTGAAATACTTCATGCCTTCACAAGGTGTTCAGAATAAATGTAATCGGTGAGGTCCCAGAAGTAGCTCCTAACTGGGCGAGAGCGAGAGAAGGGAGGGTGGGTGTAGTTTTGGGGTAGGAGAGAAAATGGGAAGTTTTAGGTGGGGGTATGGAAACAAGGAGAGGACTCGGCAATCCAACTACCCTTTTTAGTGACTTTGAAACAATAAATTATCCCTGAATCACAAAAAGATAATATTTATCAGCTAAATTTTTAGTCATATATAATACTCTCACTTATACACACAACATGTATAAATATTAGATATGAATCTCGCATTTAATAAAATATATACCCTAAACCTTTTTCGACTCGCCTGTTTTTCGACTAGGACTCTGACTCGGACTACCTCTTTTAGTGACCACCATAAACCTAGGACAACTTTTTTCAAATGATTCTCCAAATCGCCCTGTACATTTAGCTTAACATAAGGCTTTAGGATATTTGGTTTAATGTTATTTTAATACCACGATTTTTTTTGATATATTTGAAGATAAATATTGAATCTATATGCTCTAAAGATCATAAGAAAATTTGTTTTAACCCTCGGCAAAACCTAATAAAAAAATATGGTACTAAAATTTCTTTTTCGTAACAAGGTTGTCAATACGGTACTTTGTCATCGATAGCTCTAAAGATCATATGAAAATGTGTTAAACCCTCAGAAAAACCTAATATAAAAGTATGGTACTAAAATTTAATTTTCGTAACAAGGTTGTCAATACGGTACTTTCCCGTTATCAATGTACAATCAAGCTGAAGATTGCAGAGTAAACACCATAGACTTTATCGAATTTTATTTCACCTTCGTATAATAGACAGCCAATTTTGTTTTGTTTTATTAAGGGGTATTCAACCAGCGGGGGTGTGGGGGCAGCAGCCCCCACTCATAATACTAGGTTCGGTTAGGTAAGGTTGTTAGGTTAGGCTAATGTCTTTTCAAATCACTATCGAGGGGCTGTCTCAACTTCGATCGATAGGCCTAATGGGGAAAATAAGTTTTCCCGAGATTTCTAATTAATTACAAACACTATATACTGATGCAAATGACCAATTTTGTTTATAAAAAAAACACTGAAAATTCGTGGTATTAAAATAACATTTTTCCGGATATTATGAAGCACACACACACACACATATATACTGTATATGTATATATAATGTATATATATATATAATGAGTCACATTACTTGATCTGGTCAAAATATAATTAGTTTAAACTTCTTATTTCTTTACTTAAGTAAAGTCTTTACTTAAAGTAAATTATTCTATTTCGTTTGATTTAACCCTCAATATGTTACAATTTAATATCCATATAACGTATTTGTGAAACCGAGAGGTAAAGGCACAACCAACGTACCGTATCAGAAGAACGTACAATAATGACAAACACTGTAATAACCTAATTAACAAACATATTCAAACATATAAATAGATAATAAATGTTAGCATTAGTACATTACTTTACCCTCCTACACGCCCGACTATAAATGTCAAGGGCCGATACACTTCCTTTATCTCCTTCATACACCGAGCTACTTGTTTACGACCACCTCCTACCCAGTAGTTTGACACTTTGCCCTAGATAACACTCTCAATAGTACCTTTAATAAACCCTCTTATAAATAAATACACCTTTATCCCGCTAGCTTTATCGACATCTGAACCCTCACCTAAAAACTGTACACTCGTATTATTTACCTGTTGCTAGGAGGGACACCAGTGAAGCGAGGAACCAGAGACACATCCTCACCCTCTCCATGCTTGTGACACACTGACCAACCTCAGACTGCGCCGGCCGATCTTGAGTGCGCCGCTCTCCCATTGGCCGGGCGGATACGTAACGTCACCGGTTGGCTCACGACGTCATAGGACTACCTGGCCAATGAGAATCGGAGGTGTGTGTGTTACCTTGATATAGTTTCCGCCCGTACTCAATGGCGTCATGGAATGTTTAAGGTTATTATTAATAGAGCAAAACTTTGAGAAAATAAATAATTATACCTGGCTACAGTTCGACAGGTAACAGAAAACGTAAAATCTTGCACTCTTATTATTGTACCCCCCACCCCCCACCCCCCGACACACACACACAGACACACACGATATTATGATATATTTGTTTTGCCTGTGTAATTAATCTTGTGCATGCCTATCTTTCTGTCTGTCAGTTTTTCATTCTATTTCTCTGTATGTATGCATATATGTATTGTGTATACAGTATATCTACATATATATCTTTGTCTATCTACAGTATATATCTATCTACCTATATATACTGTACATGTGACTCACAGACAGACAACCAGAGAGAGAGAGAGAGAGAGAGAGAGAGAGAGAGAGAGAGAGAGAGAGAGAGAGAGAGAGAGAGAGAGAGAGCGAGAGCAAGCCGTAGAGAGCGAGATATGCCACGGCCTTCTAGTTATATAGAAGGCCGTGGATATGCAGACAGAGATAAATAGAACACACCAACTCATTAAGGGGAGATTTCCACCTGGAGGATTTTTTTCTGAATCCCTTTCTCCCTCATGTTTAGCCCCAATGCTGTTAAGATTTGGAGATAAGTTAGACGATCTTAAGAACTTGCGCCCAATTTCTGTCAATTTTAAGACCGTTCGTGCAATTTAGGTGTCGATTTTTTCCTGGCGAGCGATAGCGAGCCTGTAATTTAAGAGGAACCGGCCTTTGGCCGGGACATTTTTCTACCGAAAAATGTACAAATTTATCTTGAAAAGGGGTCTAGGGGGTGTAGATTTTTAGCTTGATTAGAGGTCTAGGGAACAACCTAAATACCTCTCCTTAACATCGTCCCAACACAGTATAAACACCACCATTATCACCCCAGTCCTTCGATTGCGGGTACCCACTTTTTTGTTGACTTAACCCCGTCTGTACCGGCGACATAATTATAATTATATTCTGGCAACTATTATACGATTTTATTAACCCTTTCAAGCTCCAATACGCGTTTCTGTTTTGTTTTCTGGCTACTATTAGACGATTTTATTCAGATTAGTAACGGTATATGGAAGTCAAAGGGTTGATTGAGATAGTATTTACCCTTTTAATACCCACAGATACTTCCTAAGTTGCATAAAATCGTCTAATGATAGCCAAAATAAACTGTTAAAACGCGTCAGAGCTTCAAAGGGTTAAGATTGAAATGGGTAACCAGCAATTAAGAAGCTTCGAACTATCATAATTAGTCCTTTTTACTACACCAGATCCTTCTTACGCTGCAGAAATCGTCTAAATAAAGCTAGAATAAAACTAAAAATACATCTCGGTTAAGAAGGGGTTTTTGGTCTATATATTTAATTATTTGTATATTTGTGAATTTCCTCGCTAGACCTCGATCAAGCTTAAAGAAAACACCCCCTAAATTCCCTTTCAAGATAAAATTCTAAATTGTTCGGCAGTTTCTTTTAAAATTACAGGTTTGCTATCACTCGCCAGGAAAAAATCGACACCTAAATGACACGAAAGGTCTTGATATTGAGAAAAAATTAGGCGAAAGGTCTCAAAATCGCCAAACTAACGGAAAGAACGTCTTAAAATCTCAAAACTAATATGCTAAACATGAGGGAGAAGGGGGGTCCATAAAAAGCGAGTACCACCCCTTAATAATCGGATTAATGTAGCAGCTGACTGGCTTGTTCCTTCACTTTCCTAATTTCCAAATATACCCTGGGTCTGGCTGTGTGTTGGTATATACCTGTTCTTGCTTCAGGTACAGGTAGCTCTTGTGGTTGTTGTTGTTGTTGATGTTCTTGTTGTTTATTGCAATGTAAGTGTAGTAGTATTAGTAGTACTAGAGGTAGCGCCAGCCAACTTGACAATATTCTTGATCCCTTAACTTCATATTACTCGAAATGCATGAAAGCAATCTGGCTGACGTTTCTATCATTTGGGAAGAGTCCACCAGAAAATAGGTGTGGATATTTACAGCCAGTTTGCTCTAGGCCCTTTTGAGTTACAGAGAGGTCAGGGATCAAGATTATTGTCAAGTTCGTTGGCGCTACCTATAGTAGTAGTAGTAGTAGTAGTAGTAGTAGTAGTAGTATAAGTAGTAGTAGTAGTAGCAGTAAATGCAGTAGTTGAACAAATATAATGGCTTACTTAAGAATGGGAAAAGGGTGGGACTTTTTAAATAGTAGTAGTAAAAACAGTAGTGGTAGTAGAAATTGTTGTTGTTGTTGTTGTTGTTGAAGCATCGTAGGCTAATTGGGGAAGGGTTAAGCTAATCGGCTTTGGCTGGTCTCATCTCTTTTGTGAATATCAGACTCAGCATAACACAATTATGAAAACATGTGGCAGTAGAGTTTATGTAGTAGTAGTTCAATTTCAATTCAATAACTTTATTTCGTAATATACATAAACTTATATACATTACATATACATTAGAAATAGATCAATCTTTAAAAGTGTGACCCGGTACATCCAATAATAGTTCGTCCCCTCATAATACATTATTTGTAATACTAAAAATAATTGTTTAACTCAATTCTGGTACTTCTCAATAAATTGATTTGCGTTTATATTAACTTAATACAGTATTTACGCGTTGTTACAGTAGCTTTCATTTAGTCGAAAGTAAAATATACATAATAAAAAAAAAAATATATATATATATATATATAACTAATATTGTATAACTGTTACTGTATTACTGTACAGAAAAGATATGTTTACTCCTTAAATTAAAGCAAGCTCCAACAATAAAAGTAATACATCACTTCAGCTCATTAGCTTATCAAGCTAAAACTATATCTGAATATTGTTAGAAATTTGAAAAACAGTGTATAAGTAAATCAATATAAATATGACGGGAAATAAAACCTAAACAGCAGAACCTATGACAACTTGTAAGAACTAGTACCCATAATATATTATGCAAGGGCCTCGTCTGTCCTCATGCCTTTGAACCCACTCTATCCTGGCTTTCAGTACATCTACCTCTTCTCCCAGTATATTAACATTGTATACATTTCTAAAGAGATTTATTACATGCTGCATCATGAACCCTTCCTTAATAATAGATATATTGAACTTAATGATAGGGTTTTGTGACCTTAATATTCTCCTACAATAGCGAGCTTGAACCAATGCTGTATGATGGTCAAGAAGCAACTGGTGGCATCGAGCTGCCGTGATATGACTGCTGGCATAGGCTGGCACCTGACATATGCGCTTAAGTGATTTATTAAAAGCTATTTTAAAAGTTTTAAAAATATTAGATTTAAAAGAAGATTATGATTCCAGAGGGGAATACCATAGTCTGGTAGACAGTATGAGTTAAAAAGAAATATAAAAGTATCTGTATTCACCTGTTTAAAATTTCTAAACATGCTGTTAAAGGAGGCATAAAATGTGTTTATTCTAAAACTTATGTCATCCGTATCTTTGAAATTAAAAAGGATGTTATGCCCAAGGTACTTGAACGCCTTTACAACCTCCAGTCTATCACCATTCAGCTCGATGCTTTGTACTTTCTGATCTGGTTTTGTAGAACAAAATCATACTTTTAGATTTACCCTTATTAATTGTAAGTAAATGTGCGTCAATAGAAGAACATAATTTAGTATATAATACATCCATATTCGAAATCTGCAAGTAAAACCAAATCATCTGCGTAAGCTAAAATGTTGCTTCTTACGTCACCATATTATCTGCATCCAACATTGGTTCTTACCACATCAACTATAATTTCGTTAATGAAAAAAATAAATAAAAAGGGTGAGAGAACTCCCCCTTGTCTTACTCCCTTTTCAATATACTGATAGTTACTATAGAAGTCTTGCCATTTAATGTTAGCTTTTTGATTTCTTAAATAATGAAGGATAATAAGGGTAATATCTACTGGTACAGAAGATTTTAACAATTTCTTACCTAGAATAAAATGATCCAACCTATCAAAAGCTTTGCTTAGATCAATAAATGTTGCAATAGCAGTTTTCTTACAGTTTGTATACTTTTTCATAACCTCTTTCAGGACACAGAATGTATCTGTTGTTGAAGAACCAGCTTTAAATCCAAATTGTCTATAATTAATAATAAGTTTTTCAGACAATATATCTAACATAAATAGTTCAAAGAGTTTTAAAAGGCATGAGGACTGCATTACAGGCCGGTAGTTATCTGCCTGTTACATTTTTTCTAATGTCCTTAATAATTGGAGTAATAGTACCCTTTAATAAGTCTTCAGGGAGATAACAGTGGGTAAAACACGTATTCAAGAAGCAAGCAAGGTTTTATAAGAATAATTGTGAAGCATTCTTTAAAAAAGTTGCATGGATGAGGTCATGACCTTGGCCCGAATTAAGACGAGGTATGAGATTTTTAAGAGTGTGACTAGATATTGTTAGATACATTTTTCTACCACCAGCCCAGGCTTGTTTCAGTTCGTTGCAGAAATTTTCCTCTGCCTCATTGTTATCCGAAATTAGACTAGGTAAACATTTATCTGCAAATACTTGAGTAATATTAGAATTGTCACTTTGACCATTAATAACACTTGCCGATTTCTTAAATCCCGTTTTCTTTTACCTTCACCCCAAAATTCTGATTTGTTTTTATAATGAAATTTTTCCATGATTGAATTGCAAACTTCTCTTTGTTCGTTACGTTTACAGTCATTGAGTGTTGTTGTAGTAGTAGTAGTAGTAATAGTAGTAGTAGTAGTAGTAGTAGTAGTAGTAGTAGTAGTAGTAGTAGTAATAGTAGTAGTAGTAGTAGTAGTACTGGTATAGAGTACTAGTAATATAGTAGAATAGTAGAAATAGAGTAATATCTGATGTTTATAAAATATAATCAAAGAAAACAAAAGTGGTAGTAGTACTTGTATTAGTAGTAGTAAATTGCTGATATGAAAATTGCCATAAAAACAGGGCTCTCACACTCACATTCACACAGCCACAGACACACGCGCTCTCTTACACACAATCACACACAAAAGCTCACATACACACGCACACACACAATCATAAACAAGTGATCGTACACACACACATATGTAAACATACACAATATCAGACAAGCGCTCACACACACCCACATACACATAAACTCACACACACACACACTCACACACCCACACACACACACACATACATATATACAAACGCTCACTTGAACAAAAACAATCATAATTATAATATTAAGATAGGCTTCTCTCATTACGCTGCATTTCACTGAGAATTTAGTTATTGTCAGTATTCTACTTTTAATATTATTATCTACATAAGTGACAACAAGCGTAGGCAACTGTCAATATTATACTTGGCTCGAATCATTAACACTATCTGGGTCCGATCTATTGGGGGTAATTAAACTAATTACTAATTATGATATTGTGTTTGATCATAATTTATGATTTTGCTTGATTTTGGCATTTTCCAACAATGTATCTTAATTTATCCTTTAAGTTAACAAAAACAGCTTCCCAGACTTTCTTCAAACTAAAAAAAATGGCCACTCACATGCCCTTCAAGTTGAATTTGTAAATTTTTCGAAGGAAAAATGTCCCCGGCCGAAGACCGATTTCTCCTAAATTACAGGTTCGCTATCGATCGCCTAGATCAAAATTGACACCTGATCGGGTTGAAGCGTATTATTATTGCCAAACTAATGGGGAGAAATGTCTTGAAATCTCCAAACTAATGGGGCGAATCAGGGTGTATTATATACATGTATACATATACAGGTACAGCATATATATATACAGTTATATATATACTGTATATATATATATATATATATATATATATATATATATATATATATATATATATATATATATATATATATATATATATATATATATATATATATATATCCTAGGCTTCACCCATTAAGCAAGTTGATAACATTGTTTCACCTCCTTCCTCGCAGCTCTACTACCACCTGCAGCAGTGCGGCAGTGGTGTATAATTTAGTTAACGTAATGCAAAGGAACGTGACTTCTTAATTCCAGGCCTAATGTACGGTATAGACCTTGTGTGTGTGGAGAGAGAGAGAGAGAGGGACTGTGTGTGGGTGTGTATTATTCGTGTTTAAATATATGTGCTGGTGTGTGCGTGTTTGTGTGTGTGTCTGTGAATATTATGTGTGTGTGTGTGTTTAAAATCTCATACCAAGGACTACAATTAGGGTCAGAGATAAGTGCGCAGCAATAAATTAAAAACAAACAAGTGAGCAGATAACATAAGATGACAGAGAGGGGATAATGACGCAAGAGGAGAAAGAACAAAGGAACACATATGAATAAAGAGGCCATAAAAGGAAATGTGTTAAATATTAAAATGGAATTACGTAAGGGAGAAGGAAGAAACATTAAGCATTGACAAAATAATATACTTTTAAGGGGAGATCTCCACTTAAGGGATATTTTTCGTGACCCCTTTATCCCTCATGTTTAGCCCCATTGCTTTTGATATTATGAAACGTTTGCCCCATTAGTTTAGCGATTTTAAGAACTTTCACCCCATATTAAGACCTTTCGTGCCATTCAGGTGTCAATTTTATCCTGGCGAGCGATAGCGAGCCTGTAATTTACGAGGAACCGGCCTTTGGCCGGGAAATTTTTCTACCGAAAAATTTACAAATATATCTTGAAAGGGACTCAAGGGGGTGTAATTTTAAGCTTGATGGAGGTCTAGGGAACAAACTAAATACCTCCCCTTAATACTCAGAATATTATGAGAGAGAGAGAGAGAGAGAGAGAGAGAGAGAGAGAGAGAGAGAGAGAGAGAAAGAGAGAGAGCTCTGTGTTGTATTAGTGTCTGTCAGATGTTGAGTAGGATGGGTAAATGTAGGAACATGTTTGTATATTTCACTCGATATGAAGAAATGAAGCTTAGATATGGCTGATACCAATTATTGATCAAAACATACTTGGTGACGAGACATGACTTCTTAGCATGACTGTACATGATCAAGAATGTAATATAACTTCGTTCTTTGATAATTGATCCCCCAACTACGGTCCAAAGGAAAAAGCTGCTAACTCTCTCTAGCTCACTATTCAGGTTAGTGTTGCCAATTTAGCTACTTTCCCGCTAGATCTAAAGGCATTTACTTCGATCTAGAGACATAATTTTACATCTAGCGACCTGAATTCTAGCGATATTCTGTAGATTTGAGCTATTTTAGAGAGATATTGTAGAGATGGTGCCATTATTCTAGCTAATTTCGGCATGTATTTACTATCCAGCGGACTTGCTTTGGTAACCTTGATTCAGGTTCTCCCATTGTTTCACCGGCTTGGTGTTGTTGGGAAATGAGTGTGTTGTATATTGTGGCTTTGACCTCTGTATTTTCTAACATTGAACTTTGACGCGGATTCTGGGATTTCGCGATAGGTTAACAGCTAACTTTATATATATATACACTAATCAGCCCTCCAGGATTCTTGTACCCCGCCCTGCACACTCTCCTTAATCAGGTTGTCCCCTCCACTCTCTCTCCTTAGTAATATATGTAATGTTGAGACACACACACTTTCACTTTCTCTCTCACACACACACAGACACACACTCACTCTCACTCTCTCACACACACACTCACTCACTCTCACTCTCTCACACACACACACTGTCTCCCTCTCACACACTCTCTTTCTCTCTCTTTTTTAATCCTTCTTCTCCGTTCTCCTCCTCTTCCTCCTTTAAATTCACGATAGCCCCATTTGCAGGGCACGAAAGGTCTTAAAATCTCTCAACTAATGGGACGAACATCGTAAAATCTCAAAACTAATGGGGCTAAAGATGAGGGAGAAGGGGGCCCATAACAAAAACACACAGAGCCTCTCCTTAACCCCTTCAGTACCGGCGACTCCTTTTGATTATATTCCGGCAATGATTAGACGATGTTATTCAGCTTAGGAAGGACCTCTAGCAATAATAAGGTGTCAAACTAGCTCAAGTACCAATCCTTTTAACTGCCACAGATCCTTCCCAAGCTGCACAAAATCGTCTAAATACAGCTAGAGTGATATATAACACGCGTCGCTGGTACTCAAAGGGTTAAATAACGTGTATTTCCTCTGCATAATGACTAACCCCGCGTCGTTCACCCGATACTAGGGGTGGGGGGTTTAGGGGGGTGTAGGGGGGGATAATGATGAGGTTTGTTGTTGGCGTTATCGGGAGAGTGTGTGGATGGGGCGGCGGCGGCGGCGGCTGTGTGTGTACGGTTCTTTAATGATGTGTGCTGGATATGTATAATGTTAAAGTCTGTCTGTCTGTCTGTCTGTCGCTCTTGCTCAGTTTTGTGCTCTCTCTCTCTCTCTCACACACTCTCTCTCTCTCTCTCTCTCTCTCTCATACACACGGTGTTATGATACTTCTAATTTTCAATCTCACTATCACTCCATCATTCTCACTATCACACACATACACACACAAACACACACACACTCACTCTCTCTCACTCGCGTCGACCTACTCCCATTTTTTGTAACCAGAATGAATGAGTGTCTACAGCGATTAAACCCAGGGATCCAGACTTGTACACGTAATAATAATATATATATAGATATACCTGTATTAGTCAGAGGCCTCATTAACGGAGGTAGGAAGGTTAGTGATTGGGTAACGATATATATTAATGGACACGAACACAAGCAGACATCAATTATGGGCGTATTTGTTTGCTCATTTAGGAATATTTTAATGATTTTGTTTTTAGCTTCCTCCCTAGACCTCAATCAAGCTAAAAAAAAAAAACCCCGTAATCCTCCTGCTAGATAATTTGTTTATATTTTTCAATAACAAATTTCCCGGCCTTAAATTACAGGCTCGCTATTGCTCGCCAGGAAAGAATCGAAACACTCCATATACCGTTATTAGTCAGAGGCCTCATTGGCGGAGGTAGGTTAGTTAGTGATTGGGTAAATAGAGACACAAGCTGCATCAGCTATATTGACAGACTGACAGTTACGACGCAATTTGACAGTTAATTTTGGCTATCATTAGACTGTTTTATGCAGTTTAGGAAGGACCTCTAGACATCGAAGGGGTCATCACCTACTTAATTACGCCTCTGACTCCCACAGATCCTTATTAAGCTAAATTAAATCGTTTAATGATAGCCAAAATACACTGTAAAGACGCGTCATTATCCTCAAGGGGGCAATTGAAGACAGTTAATTAAACCCTCATTCATAATTATTCAGGATTTTTGTCTTTAGCAAAATTACGGTTTAATGGTGTTGTTTATGTTTGAAGTGATGAGATCCTTATATATAGAATATTAAGGGTTTGCTATCGCTCGCCAGGAAAAAATCGACCCCTAAATGACACGAAAAGGCCTAATATTGACAAAGAAATGGGACGAAGGGTCTTTATATCGCCAATTTAATGTGCCAAACGTCTTAAAATCGGAAAACTAATGGGGCTAAACATGAGGAAGAAGGGTGACCCGAAAAAACAACCCATCTCCCCTTAACACAGATTTAAAGAGAGAATAAGTAAGAGAGAGAAAACTGAAATTCTCATTGATCAAGGTAAACTAGTCTATTCGCTGTAAGTAGGCGATAAATCATGACCTCTAACCTCTGTAACTCAAAAACAGCTAGAGTAATCGAGCTAATATTTCTACCAATTGGGAAGAGTCAGTCAAGGAGTAGATGTGAAAATTTACAGCCAATTTGCTCTAGCCCTTTTTGAGTTACAGAGTATAGCGGTCCTGATGTGTTGCCTACTTACAGCGACTAGACTATAAGTTGGATGTGGCACTGATTATTTCCCTCCGCAACTTAGCTAGTGTAACGCTTATGTTGTAATCCAATCGCTGCTATGTCTGTTTCTCTCTCTCTCTCTCTCTCTCTCTCTCTCTCTCTATATATATATATATATATATATATATATATACTGTACATATATATATTAACCAATCAATCTCTCTCTCTCTCTCAATCTATGTATCTTGTTCCCTGTATCTATCAATTTATCTATCTGGGTTGAACATGGCACTAATTATTTCCTTCTGCAACCTTTCTAGTGTAACATTTATGATGTAATCCACTCGCTTCTGTATCTCTCTCACTCTCACTCTCTCTCTCTCTCTCTCTCTTCTTCTTTTCTATCCTTTCCTTCAACTTTCCTTTTCTATCGGATATGACATCTCTACTGGAATTAAGTCCTGACCACCTCGTTTGGATCGTAAGGTATGTGTGGCCAGTATATCTATGTAAATCTATGTAAATTTGTCTCTCTCTCTCTCTCTCTATATATATATATATATATATATATATATATATATATATACAGTCTATACAGAACACCACATACGTCTTTAACATTGCTCCTACCATCCCTCCAAGCCATAAACGGATTATATGACAACACACTAGGCACGCAGAGTAACAGACAGACAGACAGAGAGACAGACAGCCAGCCAGCCAGACAGACAGACAGGCAGATTCAGGCTTACGTAAGATATTTCCAATAATACAGACAGACAGACAGACAGCCAGCCAGACAGACACAGGCTTACTCAATAATGACACCCCCTCTAGTGTAGCCCCTGGACACCACCTAACACTGTCTTAAGGGGGAGGTGGCTACTTGTACTGGACACCCTTCTCCCTCATGTTTAGCCCTATGCATGATAAGTGCGCCAGCAACTAGTTCGTTTGTTCCCCCCATCCCTGGCGTCATCCTTTCGCCATAAACTACTAGCCCGCTGACCCTACCATCAGCCCCTGTGTTTTACCAAGGGAACCCGTTATTTGGCAACGGGGGGTTTGTTTTCTCAAGATGCTAAGAACGTGAAATACTTCGTAGTTGAACAATCTTGCACAAAGAGATAAAGACGCAGTATACTGTATATATATATATATATAGAGAGAGAGAGAGAGACGCAGTATACTGTATATATATATATATAGTTTTTTTTATTGATCTCCTTCTCCCTCATATCTAGCCCCATTAGTTTTGAGATTATAAAACATTCGCCCCATTAGTTTGGCGATCTTAAGACCTTTCCTGCCATTTAGGTGTGGATCCCCTTCCCCCTCACGTTTAGCCCCATTAGTTATGAGATTTTTAGACTTTTGCCCCATTTGTTTGGTGATTTGTTTTATGTCACCCCATTTTTTGTTAGTATTACGACCTTGAGTGCCATATATATATATATATATATATATATATATATATATATATATATATATATATATAATATATATATATATATATATATATATATATATATATATATAATATATATATATATATATCATATATATATATATATATATATATATATATATATATATACATATTGAGAATATATCACAAATACACGTGAGCCACTAAATGTTTCTAGTCTCTCAGTGGGGAGAGAGACTAGAAACATATACATATATATATATATATATATATATATATATATATATATACCGGTATATATATATATTAGCATTATTGTAATACTTATTATTTGAAGATAATAAGAATACGGCATATGAAATAAATAGACATCTCCAGTCTGCGACTAGGCCTACCCATTAATGAAAATAATGAGAAAATGAAGCAACAATTAAATACTAGATAAAAGATAAAAGTTGGAATTACCAGGAACTAGAAATAAAAGAAAAAGAAAAGTTAGAGGCATTTCCTGTCGCACTCCAGCACTTTTCCACTCCACGGTGTATTTATTTATTTACTTTCTCTCTCTCTCTCTCTCTCTCTCTCTCTCTATATATATATATATATATATATATATATATATATATATATCTATCGTATACTTAATGGGCTTTACAATGAAGATTATAGCAAAATGTTTAGCCTCAACATGACTACAATAGGACTCTCCTCCCCCCCCCCCTTATCTCTCTCTCTCTCTTTCTTTCTTTCTTTCTTTCTTTCTTTCTTTCTTTCTTCTACTCTCGCTCCCAGTCACTCACACTCACACACTCTCTCTCCTTTCACAATGACAAACAAATCTCAGCAACCCGCACGTAATGCACAACAACTCATAAACACAAACACCATTTTTCCAGATGTTTATATAGCGTTATCAAGACGTGTATATCATTTCAGAATTTAACTTTCTCATAACCTTCCATTCTATTTCATTGTTATCTCTAAAATAATTTCTGTCACTCTCTCATATTTGTGTTTATCATACATGTGTTCATTCATAAATGTTCTTGAAGATTATACAATTTGCAATATATTATACTGTATAAAATTTTTGCAATATATTATACTTTAGAGCAAATTTTACAGTCTAAAGGAATATGGTGTCATAGAGTACTTACCTTAACCCCTTGAGGGTCATGACGCATTTCAACAGTTTATTCTGGCTATCAATAGATAATGATATACAACTTAGGAAGGCTCTCTAGGGATCAATTAACTCCCTAGCTCCCACAAGTTCTTCCTAAGCTGAATACAGTCGTCTAATAATACCCAGAAACAAAGGCGTCATAATCCTAAAAGGGTTATGTTAAAGGTTGCTTTTTTTATATTGCATTTTAATTCATACTATTTTTCCACATGTTTTTTCCCAATTCCCTTTCTGTATTTATGATTTTTTTTTTTTTTTATCTATTTTGCATTAGCAGCCAATATTCGTTTCTGTAATTTGCCTTATTCCAGATTGCATATAGAGATGTCTTAATATTTATTTATTCACCCTCTTCAGTGTTTCTTTTTTGTTTTAATATTAATTTCAACAATTTAGTTTTTCTTTCTTTCTATAAATATTTCCTCACACATTTCAGAACAAAACATGGAGTGATTTTTCCTCTAACTTATTTCCACACGTTAATGGGCTGTTGTTATCGGAAGGATTGGAGGATGGAGAGAAAGCCTTTTATGTTGTTCTCCCAATCTTTCACTATTGTATTTTATTAGGGAACACCTGTTTATCAGTTGCTTACAAAGGTCGGATCATCTTGTTGGAACCAAGAGGGTTGTGTGGTGTGTGTATCTATGTAACTATGTATAACTAACTCTCTCTCTCTCTCTCTCAAGGATTACTGTATCTGTGGAAGCTTTCGGCACAAATTGGAAACATAATGGTCAATTTTTGGTGGAAACGACAAGACGAAGGGAGGGATGGAGGGAAGGATGGGAGGGAACAAAGGAAGGGAGGGCTTGAAGGGAGGGAGGGGGATTGAAGGGAGGGAGGGAGATAAGGAAGGGAACAAAGGAAGGGAGGGAGGGAGGGAAGGCAATACAAGGAGGGAGTGAAGGGAGGGAGCGGGAGTGAAGGGAGGGATGGAGAGAAGTAAAGAAGGAAGGAAGGAAGGAAGGAAGGAAGGAAGGAAGAAATTAAACGAGAGATGGAGAGAGAGAAGGACCAAAAACAAACTAGCTCTCTTTATTTTGAGTTGGGGGTGTCAATTGAATGATAAAGCATAATTCGCATCATATGAGTCCTAACAATAGTAAATAGTGAAAGTTATATAAACTAGTAATAATCAGAAATAATAACAACAATAAGAATACAAATTAAAAGCTATTACACACAGGGTTATATAAGTAGACCTTAAAAGCAGAAAAAAAAAAAAAAAAAAAAAAAAAAAAAAAATATATATATATATATATATATATATATATATATATATATATATATATATATATATATATATATATATATATAATAAAGTGGACGACCACTTTAAACTTAAACTTTTATTTTCAACTCAGGGCTGGTCGCTCGACTAATGAAAATGCTATGAATTCTGTCACGTATGTTAATCGGTCACCAGCCTAGTTTCTTATACTAATGTCAAAGATCCCAAAAATGCTGCAGGACTTGATTTGGACATCGAAAGTAATAGCCGAACAGGAATCCAGACAAGGTTGCGTTAGTAATTGGGTGCTGTTAAGAAGAGTTAGTTATATATTTTATTTCATATTTATTTTATTTTTGTGGACCCCCTTCTCCCTCATGTTTACCCCCAATTACTTTTGAGATATTGAGACGTTCGCCCCATTACTTTGGCGATTGTAAGACCGTTCGCCTCATTTTGTTGTCAATTTTAAGACCTTTCGTGCCATTTGGTGTTGATTATTTCCTGGCGAGCGAGAGCAACCCTGTAATTTATAGGAGGAACAGACCTTCGTTGGGACAGTTTTCTATTGAACATTTTTATAAGTAATCTCGAAGGGGGGTCTTAGGAGCGTTTATTGAAGGTTTACTGTGGTTGAGGAAGGAAAATACCCCCCCCCCCCCACCCCTCATAAAACATATACAATCTGAATCAAACATGCGCGCCTTAACCCCTTCCGTACCGACGACGTCTTTTTAACTTTATTTTGGTTGATATTAAACGATTGTATTCAGTTTCAAAGGGACCTCCAACAATTAACAGGCTTCGAACTATCTCACTTAAACCATTTTACTGCCACGCATCCTTATTAAACTGCACAAAATCCTCGAAATATAACTAGAATAAAATGAAAATAGACGTCGCCGCTACAGAAAGGGTTAATTCATGATAAAGAGTAAATGAATGTCTAGATATGCAGACGGGTTAGGAAAATGATGAGGTGTTGACAAGTAATCGTTGATGTGATTATGTTTTATAATTTAATATATTTTGTTGTTAAATCTGCAATAGGCTATTTGCATTTAGTGAATTTTACATGCTCGTTTGTCTTTATATTGTGAAGTTTCTGGTTTTGTTGTGTGTTTTTTGTAAGTTTTAAATTTTAGCATAATTAAGTTACCCTACCGTTATTTCCGTTTTCTATTATTGTATTTCACGAGTGAAAACGAAGTGTTAAGAGGGTAACATTTTTCACACCGCGTTTCTGGAGCTATATCCGTCATGTCTGTCTGTCAATCTATTTTTGCTTAGATTTATATATACCCGTATATATGTTTTATAACCTCTTCTGTACCGCTGCCGTCCTTTCATCTTTATTCTGGCTACAATGAGGAGCTTTTATTCAGCTTAAAAAGGACCTCCAACAGTTAACAGGTTTCGAACTGTGTCACTTGACCTATTTTACAACCATAGATCCTTCTTAAACTGCACACAATCGTCTAAATATAGGTAGAAAATTACTAGAAAGACGTCGTCGGTACAGAGGGGGTTAATATATGCGTATATTTATGTGTATTTACTGCGATCGCAACGGTTACAATTAAAATTATGGTTTGATACCATTATTACTGTCATTATCGCTTTCAAGATCAGAATATGCATTTCTATTCTGTTACCTGGCGATTATTAGACGATTTTATTCAGATTAGGAAGGGCAAATGGAAGTAAGAGGGTTAATTGAGATTAGTCTTTACCCTCATAATTACCACAGATCCTTCCTAAGCCATATATATATATATATATATATATATATATAATAATTGATATAATAATTGATATAATAATTGATATAATAATTGATAGGCCTACACTGTCTACAGGTCCAGAATCCGAACTGTCAGATTTGGTGCGAATATCCTCTAATATTATGATGAAGGGTTGGAACGTCGAGAAGTGCTATCACATCGGTGTTACAAGATGGGTCAACTCGATCGGGTGCACGGAATTGGAGTCACTTTTAAAATAGCGACTGTAGCTCATTCAACTTTGGGGGAGACACTTGTTACAGGCAGCTTTGCATTTTGTCTCCTTCATACACATAGCAAAAACACCGTATCAGCAAATTTCGGTATATCAATTGGTACCTTATCAGTAAATGTCAGTATATCATTCGGAACCGTATTTAGTATATTTCAGTATATCAGTAAATTCCAATATGTCAGTTTGAGCCGTATCAGCAAAGTTCAATGACGCCGTATATCTGTATCTGCCGTATCAGTAAATGTCTGCAATATCAGCCAGTTGAACGTGTAATTGGTAATTATCCGAGAGCCGGTGACATACTACGTAGTGCTCTTGTTGTCGGAACAAAAAATAGCGTTCTTTATTTCTGCCTAGGTCGGAGCAATCAGGAGTTGTCGACGTTAGCGCAAAACAGTAATTTTTATTTTTGTTTGTATTTTTTCCCTAGTTTCATGTGCTGCCATGATGGTGTAATGGATAGAGCGTGTAAGGTTCGAGTCCTTGGAGTGCCACATGTATTTGTTGATTTAATTAATTGAGTTTAGAGGTGAAGTTGGTTGGTAGAAAAAACATAATAATCCTAGGTTCAAATCCTGAAAGAATCACAGGGTTTCATTAATTTAATTTGGGTGTTATTGGTGTTAAGAACGATGTTAAAAATGTATAGATTTAGTTATACAATCGGTTGTAATTATTTATTATTATCTTATTATCGTCATTGATCTGGTTAATTATCATTGTTGTTATTATAACTATAAATATCTATTCATATATTATAATAGGTAACAAAAAAGACTCGCCAGGAACTAGTATATTATATAAGTGTAGGTGGTTGATGTTATTTTTTTTTAACTTGCTCTAAATAAAATCAACTGCAACAGTTGTATAGCATACGCAATCGACAATAATCATAGAACTATAAACACATTCCTCAGATAATCCTAAATAGTCTGATATTTATTATTTTTATTTTTATTTTATCTAAGAAATTTAAAGCGATTTAGTAAAGGGTAAGCTGGTACGGACACTATAACGGTACTGCTTTTTGTTTTATTTTTTTACTTGGGGATAATTTTACTCCCTTAGCAGGTCATTTATCGATACCGAATGGAAAAATATGAAGCTACTATGTCTCTGCATCATATTATTGCCAGGTTTTCCTAATGAACAACATATTTGGCTATTGAAAAGATGAAATAGCTTAGTAATTCAAATGAGAACAAGCCAATTTCTCACCAGCTGTTAAACAAAATAGACTGTTAGGTTTACCCTTATTCTACCTAGTTCTCATCCACAAATTATAACATCTGAGGTGAAGCCAGGGATTTGAGGGGCTGATGAGTGATTGGTGCTTCTGAATGCTTGCCTGCTTGCTTTTTGTGGGCGAACTGTTTTATATGTGTTCTTCTCCTGACACCTCTTTTTTCTTTCTTGTGTCTCTTGCTGACCCTCCCTACCCCTTGTGGGAGTAAGGATTGGTTACTGACTGACTGACAGACTTAGCCAAACAATTTAACAGTGTAACTATATTGGAGGGGGCAGGAGCTAGGAATCCTCCTCCTTTTGTAGACTTCACCTACTAGACGAGACAGAGAAAGGGGCGAGGGAACGCGAAAGTGCTCCCGGACCCTAATAATATGAACTTTAAATGTTGTTTCTGTTCGGGCTCTGTCTAGAGTCGGCCACCACCAGCTATGGGGTATGTGTCTGAGCATATACCACATTCATACATACATACATACATATTGGAGTCAAAATCAGATATAGCAATTCATTTTTATTTACCCAGAATTTGGCTGTCAAAGTTCAAAGGGTGTGAGGATAAAGAACTTCAATTCCTAGACCTTGGAGAGAGAGAGAGAGAGAGAGAGAGAGAGAGAGAGAGAGAGAGAGAGAGAGAGAGAGAGAGAGGGAGAGAGAGAATGGGGCGAAACGTCATTAAACAATCCAAAATAATGGAGCAAATTAGGAGAAATAAAAACAAAATAAAATAATATTTTTGGACCATATTGGGCTGGTTAACCGCCACACAAACATTGCTGCCGGAAAATATCAATTAACTCTTTTATGACATCGGGTCGCTGTCCAAATTTGAGGTGAAAATATATGTGATGAACAGGGATTTTTGGAAAGGATATAAATAATGTTTCCGCTGCCGAATGCTAATACAGACGCAGAGTTGATACCCCAAAACACCCACACCCACCCACCCTCACATCCACACACTCAAACACACACCTATACACACTCGCATGCACCCCCCCCCCCACACCCACACTCACATGCACCCACACACACACTCACTCTAGCTCCATCTATCTATCTATCTATCTATATCTCTAGCTATCTAACTATCTTCCAAGATGTCTAAGCTTATCTATCGAGGTAACTCTTTCTTCTATCAACTCTCTCTCTGTCTCTCTCTCCAGTTGCTAGAAATATCCCAGGTAAGAGAAAATGCAATTACTGAAATCTGTGCAGTGGTGTTAATGGTGGTGTTAGTGGTGGTGTTAGTGGTGGTGTTAATGGTGGTGTTAGTGGTGGTGTTAGTGGTGGTGTTAATGGTGGTGTTAATGGTGGTGTTAGTGGTGGTGTTAATGGTGGTGTTAGTGGTGGTGTTGGTGGTGGTGTTAATGGTGGTGTTAGTGGTGGTGTTGATGGTGGTGTTAATGGTGGTGTTAGTGGTAGTGTTAATGGTGGTGTTAATGGTGGTGTTAGTGGTTGTGTTAATGGTGGTGTTAGTGGTGGTGTAAGGACCAGTAAAGAGAGAGAGAGAGAGAGAGAGAGAGAGAGAGAGAGAGAGAGAGAGAGAGAGAGAGAGAGAGAGAGAGAGAGAGAGAGAGAGAGAGAGAGAGATAATTAGTTTGATACCTGGAATTAATTATGTAAGATGAGTAGGTGTGTGTGTGTGTGTGTGAATCAAGAATGTTAAGCATACACATACGTACACAGGTGGAATATTTGTATGTACATTTCATAACATTCTATCATTCTTTCCAAAATGTTTTTTATTACCCATGTGTTAAACCCTACTGTACCGGTGACGTCTGTTTCATTATGTTCTAGCTATATTTAGACGACTTAATGCAGCTTAGGAAAGATATGTGGTACTTTAAAGGCTTGATTGAGATCAGTCGAAGCCTTATAATTTTTGGAGATCCTTTTTAAACTGAATAAAATCGTCTAATAGAAACCAGAATAAAGTGAAAGAGACGTCGCCGGTACAGAAGGGGTTAAAATCTATCGTTTAGGACATGTCATATTCAAGTTTTCGGAAATTAACCCCTTGAGGATTATGCAGCGTTTTGACAGATTATTCTGGCTATCATCAGACGATTTTATACAGCTTAGAAAGGATCTGTGGGTATCAACAGGGTAAAGGATCTGTGGGTATCAACAGGGTAAAGGATCTGTGGGTATCAACAGGGTAAAGGATCTGTGGGTATCAACAGGGTAAAGACTCTCAATTATCCCTCTGAATTCCACACACCCTTCTTAATCTGAATAGAATCGTCTAATGATAGCCAGAAAAAGGGGTTAGTAAATCCTTCGAAAATAATGATGAACAAACTTTAAGTTGACAGAATGAATATACACACCATATGAGGAGGAGCACTTTATTGACGTTTCGCAGACCTGAATAAGCTACTGTATATGCGAAACGTTGTCAATAAAGTGCTCCTCCTCATATGGTGTTTATATTAATTCGAAAATGGACCCAAGCAACATCAAAAGCAGACAACATAAAAGGTGGATGCATAAAACAATTTCCCAGCTGTAATTACTTCCTCCTTCCATCAGAGAACCCGGAGACCCAGAGACCGTGAATATAACAAAACGCTCGCTGTCTCTGTGTATCTTGGGAAAGGCAAAAGGCAGAACACAGGACTGGCAGGGCAAAGGCAAACAATAAAAGGCAGGAGGGACATGTGGCAGTGAGAAGGTTAAACTGGAACATAGGACTGGAAAGACGAAGGCAGAAAGGGAAGGCAGGAGGGGCGAAGGCAGAAATGGAAGGAAGGAGAGAAATGTGAACGTGAGAAAGGAAAGATGGATAAACTGGAAGAAAAGAGGCAGAACAGTTAGAACAAATATTTGCAAAAACTAGTAGACATAACTGGAAGACAAAAACTGGTAGACAGAAACTAGAAGACAGAAACTGGAAGACAGGAGGGCCGGCGGAAGGAGAGAGGTCAGACGAAAAACAAACCCAGGATAGAAAACAGAGGGTGTAAATGGAGTTTGTTTCTTTTATTTTGGGACCTCTCTTGTTTTGCAGGTTTCCATTAACCCTTTTGCTCTCTCTCACTCTCACTCTCTCTCTCTCACACACACACTCTCATACACGGTGACACACACTCTTTCTCTCTCTCTCATGCAGTCACACACTCACTCACTCTCTCTCTTTATCTCTCTCTCTCCCATGCAGTCACACACACACACACTTTCTCTCAATCACTCAATCACACACACACACACACACACACACACACACACGCAAACACACACACACACACACACACACACATACACACACACACATACTCTCTTTTTTTTTTTCTCTCTCTCACAACAAGAAAGAGGTGTTCAGATAAAAGATGGACTCTAAACTTCTAAAGGGTCGGAGAGGCGAGAAAATGTCTGGTCAGTCTGAGCTGAAAATAGCTCAAAGACTTAAGGGGAGCCTTTCTTTCATATACTGTATCTGTTTATTTATTTTCTTATATATATATATATATATATATATATATATATATATATATATATATATATATTAATATAAATATTTATATATCTATTTATCGATTTATTTTTTAGTTCCCTGCGTAGACACCCATCAAGCTTTTTTTAAGTAAAAAGAAAAGAAAACAAAATACTGTTTTGCCTGTATCAGTAGAAAATACCTGTACATTTAATATCATAACGTTTAATTAAGAAGAAAACAATTGTCAAGAAAGCATTTACATTCAGCATTTACACATATATATATATAATATTTAGTTCCTCCCTAGACCTCCATCAAGCTGTAAAAAACACCGCCACGACCAACAATAACACCACCAACAACAACAACAACAACAACAACAACAACATCCAAACAAGAGAATAATCACCACAAATAACTTCATCAACAAGGACAACAATAAACAAACCGAACAACAACATTTTAAACTCTAACTACATCAACAACAACAAAACAATTAACCTTCACCTGTATATAATTGTGAAACGTCCAACAATGTATATGTAAACCACAAACTATACATACATACATACTATATACATACTACTATATACACATACATACAGTACATACATTGCCACACACATACATACACAGTCACATACATACATACACAGCCACGTGCAGTACAGACACGCCTACAGACAACAGCAACAGCCTTCATTTGTTCTTCATTTTCTGCAACATTTGTGTTAAGGTAAAAATGGATAATGAATAATGATAAATAGATACAATATATAATGAACAAATAATAGATAGACAGAATAGATAAATAATAAATGATAAATAGATAAAATAGATAATGTATACGAACAGATAAATTATTTAAACAAAACTAATGAAAATAAGATCCACGCACCCAATGACCTTATCTTGTCCCTTACTTAATGAACCATATATGAATTAATTAGCATTAATCAAAAACATCAAAGAACCCTCCAGATTTACAAAGAAGAGAAAACACCAATACATTTTTAACATCGAATATATTTTTTACATCGTTCTTGACACCAAAAACATCCCAAATTAAATTAATGAAAGCATGTGATTCTCCCAGGATTCGAAACCAGGATATCACATACATATTTTGTATATATTTATATTTGATAGTGACAGATAACTTGAATGTAAAGACGATAATAGGGTTTGGTGGTAGCTGATAACTATGTGTTTGATGGAGGAGCAATAATGGTTTGGTGGTTTCACAGGTACGCCACGGTAGCCTTGTCCGTTTCCTAGTCATTTAGGTGTGACTTTAACCTCATGACACAGGGAAAAGTGGTTTAATTATCCACTTTTGGTAATGCACAATATTAAACAAAAAATAGGGGACGGTGTGAAACAAGTTGTGGCAAAATATCATACTGATCCAACTGTTTGTTAATAAGTTATTCCCGAAAAACGATGTAACACGGCTTCTGAAACCCATAGTAATTGGCACGAAAGGTCTTAACATTGACAGAAATGAGGCGAAAGTTCTTAAAATCGATAAGCTAACCGGGCGAACGTCTTAAAATCTCAAAACTAATGGGGCTAAACATGAGGGAGATGGAGGTTCGAAAAAATAATCTCTTAAGTGAAAATCTCACCCTTAATGACTACGTATGCTGTAATAAAAAATGCATGGAAGAAATCTGTCAAATTCCTTGTCGAAAAATGGGAAGTAATTGGCGTGCGTATTTTAATTGGAGATAATTGCTATGAAATGAACTGAAAAGACAGAACGATATTTTAATATGACATAATAATTACTGGTAGGGCATGATTTTTTTTTTTTTTTTTTTGGCTTCTGCTGACACGAGTATAGAGGAGAATTTTGTCGAGGATATCTCTCTCTCTCTCTCTCTCTCTCTCTGACCCTTTAACCCCTTCTGTACCGGCGACATCCTTTTCATTATAGTCTGGCAACTATTAATTTATTCAGCTTAGGAAGAAAGTTTACCCATGAAAAGGCTACAGACTATCTCGATTAATTCTTATAGCTGCTATGTATGCTTACCTAGCTTCATAATATCGTCTAAATGTAGCTGAAATTAAATAAAAGGGACGTCGCCGGTACAGATAGGGTTAAGTGTATATTTTGACAGCATACGCATTACTTCTCCCGCCAAGCCAAGCCAAGGCCCATTTGTTTTTTGTTCATGTCAAGTGATCAAAGTTGAGTGGAAGCACTGGGGCTGACACTTCCATTACCCGTACATATAGATTTTCTAAAAACAAAAGCGCCTATCACACTCCTCACACGCCCTGATTCATGTTTTCCAAAGTGTTTTATATTTATTTATTATTTTATCATATTATTATAAACTTTGTAAATAAAGCGCCCATCACACTCCCTGATCCCATGTTTTCAAGGTTGACGTATTTGACTCATTATCCTCTACGTAGGGTACGTAGTACCCGTCGTGCAACACAATCCCACCCTACTCTGTACACCTCTAACTCAAGAGTGAAACGATACTCCCAATCTTTCTTCTATTCAATAGCTGAGCTCTGGAACTATCTCCCTGAACCCATCTTTCCCTCATCCTATCACTTAAATTATTTCAAACTCCGTGTGTCCAAAAATTTTGACTCTAATATTCATTGATTTTGGCCCTGTCACTCTTTCAACTCTGGGGGAGGCACTCGTCACAGACAGTTTTGCCTTTTGTCTCCCTCTTCCACATAGAAACAAATATATATTTATTTATTATTTTATTATAATGCAAACACTGAAACAATCATCAACCCTATAAACAAACACTAGAATCCAAGAAACACAATTGAAAACAAAACAGAAAAACTATGGGTAAATGTCCTCAATGTAGTCTTATATAATACTATAATATATATATATATATATATAT
This sequence comes from Paralithodes platypus, assembly GCA_032716605.1. Classification (NCBI taxonomy): domain Eukaryota; kingdom Metazoa; phylum Arthropoda; class Malacostraca; order Decapoda; family Lithodidae; genus Paralithodes; species Paralithodes platypus. Next base: position 42,704,372 of record CM064505.1, read on the forward strand.
ATATATATATATATACTGTATAGAGAGTATATATATATTACATAATATATAAATGTCTTAATATTCAATCTTACATAATACTTATACCAACGAATGAGGAGCTAACACAAATAACAAATGCATACAAGCGAAAAAGACCACAAGGCTAGTTCATTAGCCTAGTAGCCTAGTAGGTAGAGCTCTCGTCTCACACACGAGGGGTCGGGGGTTCAATCCCCGGCCGGGCAGAGACAAATTGGGCTTGTCTCCTTTCATGTGTTAGCCTCAGTTCACCTAGCTGTAAATAGGTACCTGGAATAAGTGGACGACGTTGTGACGTCACATCTGGGGTTGGCAAAAATGGTACAAGGCGAGATGGGTATCATATGGTTCACCTAAGCTGATGGCTACCTAAGCCTTCGGGCGAGACGGTACCGTCTATAGTGAGAATGGTACCATACAGATCCACCCTAAGCCTTCGTTTCCGATGTCGCCAATTGGCTAAAAATACATACTACACACACATCCACAGCCATTCCAACGATACATATAACACCTACACATATAGGAGGCGGGAAATAACGCGCATGCTCACTCCCGCAATACAACTAGAGTAAGTACAACTAGAGTAAGTACACACACACACACACACTCTGTCACACAAAGCATATCCCTTATCATGTTCACTTGCATAGTCTACACACAAACAAACATAGCAACAAACACACAGTCCCCCCCCCCCTCCTCCCTCCACACACACACAATGCTAATTCAGTCTTTTCTAGTTCCTTAGCCAAGCGCTCACACATCAAAGCCTGGGGGGGGGGGGGAGGGGAGGGAGAATACAGTACCGTTGCCCACATAAGTTCCGTTCCTCGTCGTGATCTTATGTATTCATATTATCACCAGCCCACCAATTAACTGACAAATTAACCTAATAAACGAAATCAATGAAGCCGAAGCCGAAGCCGAAGGCTGGTTTCTCTTAAAATACAGGCTGGCTTAGCTCGCCAGCAAAAAATCGACACCTAAATGGCACGGAAGGTCTTATAATTGACAGAAATGAAGCGAAAGTTCGTAAAATCGCCAAACTAATGGGGCGAACGTCTTAAAATCTCAAAAGCAATGGGGTTAAACATGAGGGAAAAATGGTTCAAGAAAAAAGTCCCCCAGGTGGAAATCTCCCTTTAATTCTCCGGTAATGAGGTATTTTAGCAGCGAATTTTTCCCTGAATTTGATTTCCGCTATAAATTAGCTTATAATTAACCCTTTTCCGTACCGGCACCGTCCTTTTAGCTTTATTCTGGCTACTATTAAGCTATTATATTAAGCTAAACAAGGGCCTCCAGCAATTAACAGGCTTCGAACTATCTCACTGCACCTATTTTAGCAAGATATGTAGTCTATAAAATTATATCTTGCATGTTAGTACCACAGATCCTTTTTAAACTGTACATAATCGTCCAAATATTGCTAGAATAACATTTAAAAGACGTCGCCGTTACAGAAGGGGTTAACACAGGTTTGTGATTAATAGTCCTAGTTAAACATGACAAACGTCCATTACGGAGAGTGGGTGGCACCCGCCTTTCAACCTATTCCAGCCTCTACTCTGTCCAACCCTCTAACCCAAGAGTGAACCGATTTTCACAATATTTCTTCTACTCAACAAGTAAACTCAGAAACTCTCTCCCTCCATCAATGCTTCCCTCAACCTATGATTTGGACTGCTTCAAGTTCTGTTTGAAATTTTTACTCTAACGAACCTCTCTCTCTCTCTCTCTCACACACACACACTTTTTCTCCCTCTCTCTCTCTCACACACACACACACATACACACATTTACTCGATCCCTACCTCCCGCTGCCAGTTCCCAAACCCTCTTAACCATAAATAATAGAGTACCCCAGAGGCCCCCTTGTTCACCCCCACCCCTGAGACCCCCTTCCCTCCCCCCCAATGAGACCCCTACGTGCTCCCCCCTTGCCCCTTCTGCCCCTCCAATGATATCATCGTGCTAAGAGGGTTAGTGCTCCTACTGTTAGTACTTTGAGTCATGGAATAGTGCCTTCCTAATGCGTATTAATCCTTTTCTTGATCATGTCCTTACCTTATAATCCCCCGCATATTATGCTGCCCACGAATACGGTTTGCGAATATCCACAACGAACGCACAGTAAACGTATACACAAAAACAAAACAAAAATCCCACCCTTTCATCTATGTTCGTGAGGCTTTTAATTCATAGAAAATGGAAGCAACACCGCAGTTTTCACGAAAGAAAACGAATTTTGTATCATTGATTTAAGGTAGACTGTCTTACATCCCGTGCACTTTCTCGGCGTGGCTTCTGTCAAGGTTAGAGGACGAATCCCTGCTCTCTATTTGGTCTCATCCTGTGATCTACTGTAAGGTGTTCAGTTTATCTTGACCAGAATGTTATAGGTGGGAAAGAGAGAGAGAGTCAATATGTGAAACAGGGGACCGACCCTTCCTGAGTTCGTGACAACCTAGGTACAGTACTTTCTAATTAGGTGGGGAATAAATTATTCTAACAACTTAATAAAATTTACAGTACTTCAATAAAATCGGACGGTAATTTGAGGCAATAGATTTGTCACCGTGTTTAACATTTTGGTACTATGGAACTAAGCCTTAAGGGGAGATTTCCAAATTTTTCGGTAGAATAAATGTCCCGGCCCGGTTCTTCTTAGAATTACAGGCTCGCTATCGCTTGCCAGGAAAAAATCGACACCTAAATGGCCTGAAAGTTCTTAATATTGATAACAAAATGAAGCGAAAGGCCTCAAAATCGCCAAACTAATCCTATTAGTTTATCAAGCCAGCGCACAAAGTCAAGAATAATGTCAGGACTGGAACCCCTTTTCGAGAACTCCAATCCCTTGCCGAACATTTGAAAATCTCAAAACTAATGAGGCTAAACACGAGGGAAAAGGGGGTCCAGAACAACTAACCATCCCCCTTAACTGCTTCACTTCTGTTTCAAGCTCATGATTTTGTGTTTGTGTTCTTTCCAATCTTTCACGGTCTGTTTCATATTGAACAATGATTAAAGCACTTACTCGAAGCTTCGATATTAGATAGGATTAGAGAGGATAAGATACAGTAGATTAAATATGATTATAGAGAATTAGATACAGTAGATTAGATAGGATTAGACAGAAAGGGACAAGAATGTATGGTACCCTCTTAAGGCCCAGTCACACATTCATGACTTCGGTTCCGACAGATCTGGACCTCTATGTCGGCGTCAAAAGTGTAGGGATTGGGGCCGACTTTTATTGCCGACGACAGTATGGGGAGCAATTGACGCATGGGCTATGCTAGACCAACGTCGGACATAGGTCTAATGTAGTCCATGCACCGGCAACCCGCGGCGTGAAGAATATACTATAAAATATATCCTAATCCAGCAGCGCTTAGCGTCGTCTTACCGACATCAATTGGTGACGTAGTGTGGCAGAGGTAGCTACGTCGCCAAGGACTCCACAGGGGCACCATGCAGGGAGGTACTGTATACTGTAATATATTGTTGCTTTGTAGGTTTTGTTAATAGATATAAATGTAGGTGATGATAATGCGATAATCTAACTTGATTCTTGTGCTTGACAGTACTTGTGAGGTTCAAGGAAACTCACATAGTATACAGTTATATATTGTAGATTTGCATGTAATGTGAATAGACACATATGTGGATGAAAATATTGTGAAAATATAAAAAGCCCCGTTAGTCACGGACAATGGCACCGTCTTACACATCATCCACTACATCATGCGGTGCGATTGCCATGATGGTCGCCTTCCAGGCAAAGACAAATTCATCCGCAGTGATCACATTCCCAAATTTTGGGCATGTTCAAAATGTTCACCTGCTTTTCCAACACCTCTTGCACTCAGCCAGACATCCCATGACACCCCCAGATGCACGCCGCACAATGTGCCGACCATGGTGGCGACCACGTTGTCCTGGTCTGTCGGAATGAAAATCTTGAATGTGTGACGGGGGTTTCGATATATCAAAGTAATCATATCTGCTATAAACTCTTCCTTAATGCCAATCTTGAATTCCTGTGTGGGTCCTTGTTGTGGTGTGAAGGCCACAAGAGCCGGGGTGGTGACCTTGGCCTCCTCCAGGACTGGTATAGGTATTTGGACCATAGCACTGTTGGCACTCCTCTTGGCAACAGGGAGGTGGGAGGGCATTGTGACTCCACCATCTGTTGAGTAGGATTAGACAGAATAAATTAGATAGAATTAGAGAGGATAAGATACAGTAGATTAGATAGGATTAGACAGAAAGGGACAGAATGTATGTTAGCATGTAAATTAGATAGGATTAGAGAGGATTAGATACACCGCCTTCGTGGGTTCTTTACCCCTGCAGACCTTCTTGCTCTGTATAGGGGCACAGTGCGCACATGTATCGAGTATGGGGAGGTTCTACTCATACTGCACTTCTCGAAAGGGTAAAGTCAAAAGCATTCCGCCTCATCAACTCACTTCCTCTTACTTGTGCCAACACCATCTGTAGAATAGGATTAGATACTACAGGTTCGATAACATTAGATAAAACAGAATATAATGGTATAGATTAGGATAGAATATATAAGTAACATAGGGTTAGAGAAGGAAGATGACATAAGAACATAAGAACATAAGAAAATGGGAGTCTGCAGAAAGCCGATTGGCCTAAGCAAGGCAGATCCCTGTCCCACACAACCCCAATTTAATTACAAAGCTCAATTATAGGCTCAACACTCTAATACCCTGAGGATCATCTTACCAAAACGGTTAGAGATTAACGCAGGATTATGGGGGTCTGCACAGCACTGATTGGCCCAACTCGGCTGATCCCCCTTCACACCCAACCCTTCTCGTCCATATGCTTATCCAATTTTATCTTAAAGCTCCCTACCGTTTTAGATCCCACTATAGCACTTGGTAGTCCATTCCACCCATCTACAACTGTTACCAAACCAATATTTGCCTATATCTTTTCTGAAACTAAATTTATCTAATTTGAAACCATTGGTACAAGTTCTTTCGCTATCACTGAGCTTTAGTACATTTGTCATGTCCCCTTTGTTAATCCCACTAACCCACTTGAACACCTCTATCATATCCCCTCTAACTCTGCGTCTCTCTAACGAATGTAAACCTAAGTTCTTCAACCTTTCTTCATACGGAAGACTTCTAATATTATGGATCATTTTTGTCATTCTACGCTGAACTCTCTCCAATGAATCTATGTCCATTCTGTAATAAGGACACCAAAATTGGACAGCATAATCCATATGGGTTCTCACTAATGACAAGTAAAGTTTTAAGATAACATCAGCAGTTCTGTTACTCACACTCCTAGAGATGAACCCGAGAATCCTGTTTGCCTTATTACGAACGCTTATACACTGTTTTCTAGGCTTCAAATCATTGCTAACAAGCACACCTAGATCTTTCTCGCAGTCTGAATTTTCCAATTCTAAATTAGCTAGTTTATATTTAACATTTGTTTGCATCTTCCCTATCTTTAATACCTTGCATTTGTCAATGTTAAACTTCATCTGCCAATTTACTGACCATTCATGTAAGGTATCTAGATCCCTTTGGAGGCACTCTATATCCTATCTGAATCAATTTATCTCCCCATTTTAGTATCGTCTGCGAATTTACTTATCCTACTAGTTATACCTAAATCTAGGTCATTTATGTATATAAGAAACAACAGGGGACCTAATACCGATCCCTGGGGGACATCACTTTTGACTGCTCCCCACTTTGACTTGGTACCATTTATGCTGACTCTCTGTTTCCTACCAATTAGCCATGACCTAATCCATCCCAACAACGATCCTCCTATTCCATGTGCCTCAACTTTCTCATCAATCTCTCATGAGGGACTCTGTCGAAAGCTTTACTGAAATCTAAATAAATAATATCATATGACTTGTCACTATCTACTGCTTCATATACCTCTGAGAAAAAGCTAAGCAAATTAGTAAGGCAAGAACGTCCCTGAGTGAATCCATGCTGAGAAGAATTTATTAAGTTAAATTTTTCTAAGTGGCTTCTAATTTTCCTAGCAATAATAGACTCTAGCAACTTTCCTATGATTGATGTGAGACTAATGGGACGGTAATTGGATGCTATCGATTTATCACCTTTTTTGAAGATCGGAACTACATTTGCAAGCTTCCAAGCTTCTGGAACTAAACATTAGAACAATCAATATATAAACAAAGTGGTGCCATGGACGTGATGGGTTGGGTGTGAAAAGAAACTGCCTTGAGTGAGTTAAGGAAAACAAGGGAACAACACAACGAGAATGAATAACTAGGTCAGAGAGAGGAGTGGTCCATAATTCGAATAAAAAGCCAATAACAGAATGTGTGTGTGATGGAGGAGAGAGGTGGAAGGTGGATCCCTCGTCTTGATCCATTAGAGATATCACCGAGTCTCGTAGATTGGTGAACAGAACTTTTATTTTCTCGGTGGAGCTTCCTTTTTCCACCGCGGGGAGGGACAAAAACACACCGGATATAAACTAGGCAGACAAAAAATCGCCAGCCAAAGGAGGAAAAATTAGTAGGACAAAAACTCACCAGACGGAAAAGAGAGAAAAACAAATATAAATCACCGGACAAAAATCCAAGGACGACAAAACCCACCAGACAACAACTCAATGGACAAAAACTCATAGGTAAGGACACAAACGCCGATAGAAAAATAAATAAATAAAAACAAATAAAAAAATAAAATCACTGCTTAGCCCCTTCTATTCCAACAACTTCTTTATCATTTTATTCTAGCTATATTTAGACAATTTTGAGCAGCTTACGAAGGATCTGTGGTATTAAAAAGGGTTAAGTAAGATAGTTCGAAGCCTGTTACTTGCTGGAGGCCCTTTCTAAACTGCGTAAAATCGTCTAATAGTTGCTAGAACATAATGACAAAAATATCACCGGTAATGAAGGGGTTAACCCACGGAGTACCTATGACGCGATTCCACTTTTTTCTGGTTACTATGGGGCGATTTTATTTAGCTTAGGTAGGAACTTTGGCAATCAATGGTATCAACACCGTATACAAATTACTCTCTAAAAAAGTTCGGTATAATCCTGTGTAGCGGGCTACCGTGTATATACTGTATATCTCAATAATTTGGTAATGTAACAATATATTTTTACCTTTTACATTCATACGTAGTACACTAATATACTAGGTTAGGTTAGGTTAGGTTAGGTTAGGTTAGGTTAGGTTAGGTTTTGGTTAGGTTAAAGTAGGCATCCTAAAAACAGTTACCCGCTACACAGGATCTTACCAAAAGTTCTTCAATCAGAATGAATATATTAAAGAATGGCATCATTGCTCACTGAAGGGTTAATAGCAAAAGATGATGAACACTCAAAAGGACGAGATGGGTTGGGTGTGAAAGGGATCTGCCGTGTGTGGGCAAATTGATTCTCATATTTCGTTCACAATTATAGGTAGATAGTTAGATAGTGAGATTGATAGTTATGTTAGATAGATAGTCGGCTAGATAAGACAGATAGACAGACAGATAGATATATAGATAGATAGATAGATATAGATAGATATATAGATAGATATACAGTAGATAGTTAGACAGATAGACAGATAGACAGATACCCGCCTGTTTGTCCGTAGCTCTCTATACCAGGTGTGAGTGCATTTCTAATCTCATAATAGGGATATGTATATTAAGAATGCCATTTCTCACGTTGTTGCTAATGGCCGGTAATTATAGGATAAGCGAACTAGAATCCCGCCTTCTAATTTTTTCCTCTCCCTCCATTTATCTCATTCCTATATATTTATTGCCTTGATAACTCGACACTTATATAGTTATAAGGACATAAGCAGAATACAAATAAGAAATCTGCATAAACCGGCCCACACGAGGGAGATCCCATTCACACCAAACCCATATCGTCCATATGACTATTGACATGAGAACATAAGAAAGCGGGGGTCTGAAGAAAGCCGATTGGCCCACACAAGACAGATACCCTTCACACACAACCCATCTCGTCCATGTGACTCAAATGTTATCTAGAAATTATTTGATCTAGAAAATGTGATATTTTCGAGGTTTCGAGGTTCAAACTTGGAGGGTCGTTCTCCGATTATTGGGTCCCTTACTGCAAAGTTCCATTTTCGTGAAACAGAGGCCATTCGTTTTCACCATGATCTTGTCTCGTGGCATGAGCGTCATAATTTTCGACACACATCACTGAACATAAGATAACTGGTCTCGGAATGATTGACAGCTGATAATAATGCACTGTTGAAAATGATGGGTTTAGCGAAGGAATTATACGAGTAATCAAAGCGTCCATAATAATCTACCCAATAATTAAAGGTTTATTGGTAGTGATAAACCCAATGAATATAAGGGAAGACAAGTATATCAAATAATCAAGGTTAAATCACAATAAAAACCCATGACAATGTGGTCTTGGCCAGGGTCAAATATACCCGCTAGACCCTGGGTTGGGGGTAAAAGGGAACTGCCACACGTGGGTCAATGAATCAAATGTCTGTCTTGGCACGATTCAATAGCAAAGTCACACGAGCGTTGCGGTAGCCAACTTATCCCAAAGGAGGTCTACACACTGACTGCCACCAAGGTTAAGGGGAGGTATTTAGTTTGTTCCCTAGACCTCCATCAAGCTTAAACTTACACCCCCTTGAGTCCCTTTCAAGATAAATTTGTACATTTTTCGGTAGAAAAATGTCCCGGCCAAAGGCCGGTTCCTCTTAAATTACAGGCTCGCTATCGCTCGCCAGGATAAAATCGACACCTGAATTGCACGAAAGGTCTTAATATGGGATGAAAGTTCTTAAAATCGCTAAAGTAATGGGGCAAACGTCTTAAAATCTCAAAAGCAATGGGGCTAGACATGAGGGAGAAAGGGGTCAAGAAAAAAGTCCCTCAAGTGGATATCTCCCCTTAAGAGATACAACGTTGTATCTCTTAACCTTGACTGCCACCACCACCATAAAACACGCCAATATCAAGAAAAATAGCCCTAATAATAGCCTAATCTCTCTCTCTCTTTCTCTCACCTGTTCTACCTGTGCTCGAAAGTCAAAATGAACAGGTGGTTGGAGAATTTCGCGTAAGCTCGCCACAAATTTTAGCATGTCCACCTTCGGTTTGGTCTTGTTCAGACGCGATATGCAGCTGTTTCGGATTAAGGGGAAATGGGTCGTTTTTCTGGTCCCCCTCCTTCCTCATGTTTAGCCCCATTAGTTTTCAAATTTTATGACGTTCAGCCTTTTAGTTTGGCGATTTTAAGACATTTCGCCCTATTTCTTTGTCAATAATATGACTTTTCGTGCCATTTAGGTGTCAAGTTTTTCCTGGCGAGCGATAGCTAGCCTGTAAATTATGAGGAACAAGCCTTCGCCCGGGACAATTTTCTTTCGAAAAATATCTTGAATGAGGGTCTTTTGGACAGTGTTTTTTTAAAAGCTTGAATAAGGTGTAGGGAGGATACTAAAAAAAAAAACTACCACATTTCCTTTCTTAAACTGCATAAAATCATTTAATACAGCTAGTCTAAAAGATAATAGACGTCGCTGTACAAAAGGGGTTAACTCTTGTCCTCGTGCGTGTCCTCAAAATCAAATAACGATAGATAAATAGATAGATAGAAGTATAAACCAAAACATTATCTATATATCTACGTATCTACTTCTACTCCTGGTGCTAAGTAACTAACCTTAAGGCCGGCAATAATTATAGCGGCGAATTATAGCTCTCTCTCTATCCGGGTTGTATCCATTCGGCCCCATTCAGCCTACTTTTTTAAGACTTATACCATTCAAGGTGCCGATTTTTTTTCTAGCGAACGATAGCGAGCCAGCATTATATGGAAAATCCGGCTTCGCAGGAGACATTTTTCTATCGAAAATTGTACACATTTTCCCTGCTGTCTAAACATTATCCAAAATATGCCGAAAAAACATCGACACCTCGATGGGGATAAACGTCCTAAAACAGTAGGCTGAATGGGGCCATAAGGATACAACCCAGAAAGAGAGAGAGAGAGAGACATAGAGAAACAAAGGGAGGTAGTCCCCCTAATGAGAGGGGCGGGCTGGTAGAAAACGATTGTATCTTCACAGAACCCAGGCCGCACACACAAATTTAACGCATTGGCGGTATCGTGTAGTGAGACAGGTCAGACGAGATGGGTTGGTTGTGAGAGGGATCTGCCTTGTGTGGGCCAATCGGCTTTCGGCAGACTCGCATATTTTGGTGTCTTTACTATTAAGCAGCGGAATATTTTTTGTTTTAATCATATGGAAATTAGATAAAAAAAAAAAAAACACACACACACACACACATGTGAAAAGAGTTGAAATTAATATAGATATATGAAAAATATAGAGATACAGTCAAACACCCACCCCAAGGCGGACTTCATCAGGCCACAGCCATCCGCCGTAATCGGGTTTCTCTTATAACTGACAAACCGGCTATCTCTACACACACACACACGATCGATCGAACATTTTTGAGATTTGCAGATTCATTTTTTTTTCACCAGGGTCGATGCAATATACACGTATTTTGAGAACAAAATAGGATGACAGCTGACGTGGTTGAAATGTTGGAGTGGTGGTCGAGAATTGGAGAGGGTGGTGGAGAGGTGGAGGGTGGAGAGAAGTGGAGTATGGAGAGAGAGGTGCAGAGGTTGTGGAAGGGAGAGGGGGGAAGGAGAGAGAGAGAGACAAAGGTGGAGGTAGAGGATGGAGAGAGAGGTGAAGTATGGAGAGAGAGGTGGAGAGGTTGTGGAAGGGAGGAGAGAGATAAATGAATGTAGGTGGTGGGGTGCAGAGAGATATGGATAATTGAAGAAAGAGAGGTGGAGAGTCTGTGGAAGGGAGAGGGTGGAGGAGAGAGAGAGAGAGAGAGAGAGAGAGAGAGAGAGAGAGAGAGAGAGAGAGAGAGAGAGAGAGAGAGAGAGAGAGAGAGAGAAAAAAGGTGGAGGTGGAGGGTTGAGAGAAGTGGAGGATGGAGAGAGAGGTGGATATGCTGTGGAATAATAATAATAATATATTTTATTTCCACCGACGTTATTCTTCTTACATAGTATTTACAAATATAATTATATATAGTTGGGGTTTAGTGTTTTCAAAGTAAATACAATATAGGAACCAATAGGCCTACATAATTTAGTGTTACATACAGTAGACAATTTTACAATTCATTAATACATGTGTTGTTAGTTGTGTATTCAGACCAGGTGTGACGGAGCACAATTCCTAAGCTGTAATTACAAATACACCGTACCAAGTAGGTCAGCTCAGATCTATGTAGATTAAGAGGGCAGATAAGCCTGTGGTAAATAGGTTAGCCCTTGCACCTGGCTCAGGGTAGGACACCTTCATAATTATAGCCTATCTAAATACAGTAACTATTTAGAATACCTACTGCTAAGAATATGACTTATATTAGTGAAACAATTATAATAATTATTAGGGCAAGAGAGTGTTCATACATTGTATTGACATATCATTTAGGTTGCATATCCTTAATCTAACACATTCCATTTTCGGAGCAGAACAATGGAACGTTCTCTTTAGTACAGTATTATATTTTTACATAAGAACATAACAGTGTATACAATTAAAATTAAAGACCTGCTGTTTAACGAAGACATACCCGGTACTGGAGAGAGAGAGAGAGAGAGAGAGAGAGAGAGAGAGAGAGAGAGAGAGAGAGAGAGAGAGAGAGAGAGAGAGAGAGAGAGAGAGAGAGAGAGAGAGAGAGAGAGAGAGAGAGAGAGAGAGAGAGAGAGAGAGAGAGAGGAGAGAGAGAGAGAGAGAGAGAGAGAGAGAGAGAGAGAGAGAGAGAGAGAGAGAGAGGTTTGTATATAATATACACTGGTCACAAAATCCTACCCGCTTAACCTCTTTGCTCCAGTCTCATTTAAGCGTCTATTTTTATCCTCTCCTCCCCCCCCCACCCCCTCCCTTCCACCACCACCACTACATCACCTTAAGCACACCTTAATTACCCAGAGAGCCTCGTTTGGCCGGGCTTCAGGTAGTTTTCTCATTAGTAATATGTTTTCAGGTGTAATTATTGCCACAACCATTATTTAGCTCACTGTGCGGTATAAAATAGTTTCCCCTTAATTTGATTTATTATTTATTATTTACCGGTATGTATATTTGGCTTAGTTTGCTCTTTAGACATCAATCAAGCTTACTAAAAAAAAAACCCATACCAAATACCCCCCATCACCCCTTCAAGATAGATTTGTACATTTTTCGGTGCCGGTTCCTCCTAAATTACAGGTTCGCTATCGCCTCACCACAGAAAAGATAGACACCTAAATGGCACGAAAGATCTTAATATTGACAAAGAAATGGGCGAAAGTCTTAACATGTGAACACTAATGGGGCTAAACATGAAGGAGAAGGGGGTTCAGGAAAATACAAATACCACCCCCTTAATACACTTCATGGTCCACCCATCCTCACTCTAATCAACCTATGCCCCTACCCCCGCACCTCTCGCCCCCTTTAATCACCCTATCCCCCCTACCCCTCCAACTCTCTCCTCTCTCTCATCACCATCTCCCTCTCCCCCCTCTTATCACCCTATGCCCCCCTCCCCCACCGCCCTCTTTACCCTCCTCTCATCATCTTATCCTCATTGCCTCGCCTAGTTGTTATCAGTGAGCTAGTAAAAAATAACATGAACAGACTAACAGACAGAAAGACACAAAAAAAAACGCACAATC
>CM064505.1:42717255-42747255 GCA_032716605.1 Paralithodes platypus
AGAACATAACAGTGTATACAATTAAAATTAAAGACCTGGCTGTTTAACGAAGGACATTACCCGGTATGGGACAGCGAGAGAGAGAGCGAGAGAAGAGAGAGATGAGAGGACGGAGAGGAGGAGAGAGAGAGTGACGGATGAGTGACGAGAGAGAGAGGAGATGGGAGAGAGAAGTGGAGGTGGGGAGGGAGAGAGGAGAGAGAGAGAGAACGAGAGGGCGAGAGAGAGAGACGAGAGAGAGAGATGGAGAGAGATGAGATGAGAGAGATAAGAGAGGGGAGCGGAGGGAACGTGAGAGAGGAGAGAGAGAGAGAGAGGAGAGAGCGAGGGAGAGAGAGAGAGAGGTTAGAGAGACGAGCAGAGAGAGAGGAGGAGAGAGAGAGATGAGAGGAGAGAGATGAGACGAGCAGAGAGAGGTTTGTATATAATATACACTGGTCACAAAATCCTACCCGCTTAACCTCTTTGCTCCAGTCTCATTTAAGCGTCTATTTTTATCCTCTCCTCCCCCCCCCCCCCCCCCCCTTCCACCACCACCACTACATCACCTTAAGCACACCTTAATTACCCAGAGAGCCTCGTTTGGCCGGGCTTCAGGTAGTTTTCTCATTAGTAATATGTTTCCAGGTGTAATTATTGCCACAACCATTATTTAGCTCACTGTGCGGTATAAAATAGTTTCCCCTTAATTTGATTTATTATTTATTATTTACCGGTATGTATATTTGTCTTAGTTTGCTCTTTAGCCATCAATCAAGCTTACTAAAAAAAAAAAACATACCAAATACCCCCCATCACCCCTTCAAGATAGATTTGTACATTTTTCGGTGCCGGTTCCTCCTAAATTACAGGTTCGCTATCGCTCACCAAGAAAAGATAGACACCTAAATGGCACGAAAGATCTTAATATTGACAAAGAAATGGGCGAAAGTCTTAACATGTGAACACTAATGGGGCTAAATTTACATGAAGGAGAAGGGGGTTCAGGAAAATACAAATACCACCCCCTTAATACACTTCATGGTCACCCACCCCCATCCTCACTCTAATCACCCTATGCCCCCTACCCCCGCACCTCTCCCCCCTTTCATCACCCTATCCCCCCTACCCCTCACCTCTCTCTCTCTCATCACCATCTCCCTCTCCCCCTCTTATCACCCTATGCCCCCTCCCACCGCCCTCTTACCCTCCTCTCATCATCTTAACCTCATTGCCTGGCCTAGTTGTTATCAGTGAGCTAGTAAAAAATACATGAACAGACAAACAGACAGAAAGACAAAAAAAACCCGCACAATCAAACAAACCATTAAACATAAACACAGACAGATAAATAAAGACACAATCACACAGAAAGAGGAATAGACAATCAAATGAACGATTAAGCAAACCTGCAGACACAAATAAAGACACAATCGCACAGACAGACAGACAGACGGACGGAAAGAGAGACAAAGAAGCACCGACCTCCCTAAGCCGGGTAATCCCCTCGAAATAAATCCCTCCTACTTTCAAATATTAAGGAGATTGTCTTAAAATAATCTTCCAAGGCGTACAGGTAAAATGGATTCCACTCAGAGTTGCCAAGGTCGAGATTTTCACACACAATTGGCCTACTTTTCAAAATCAGTTATGGACAATTTCGAAGGGTGGTTATCATATTATTATTAGTATTATTATCAGTATTATTATTTGACTAGATGGGTTGGGCGTGAAAGGGGTCTGCCGTGTGTGGGCCAGTCGGCTCTCTGCAGACTCCCGTTTTCTTATGTTCTTATGTAGTAGTAGTAGTATTAGTTAGTAGTAGTATTGTGTAAATGATGTTCAAGTAGGTAAGAAATACACACACACACATATACACGCATATACTGTACTGTATATATATATATACACACACACTCTCACTCTCTCTCCATTAACAACAACGAGGTTAGGAACTTTATTAATTGTATTACTTATTGTTAAGGTGAAAACAATGTGTGAGAGAGAGAGAGAGAGAGAGAGAGAGAGAGAGAGAGAGAGAGAGAGAGAGAGAGAGAGAGAGAGAGAGAGAGAGAGAGAGAGAGAGAGAGAGAGAGAGAGAGAGAGAGAGAGAGAGAGAGAGAGAGAGAGAGAGAGAGAGAGAGAGAGAGAGAGCTGTATGGAAGGATTTAAACTTGGGACAGGTAAGGGGGGGGGGGGGGCTGAAGTCTGGATAGGTCGGAAATAATAAGGAAGTTTGACCTAATTACTTACAGCCAGAGAGAGAGAGAGAGAGAGAGAGAGATATATAACGAACGAACGAAAACTGCCACGAACGAGAATTACCACGAACAAGAGAGATCGCGAATGTGAGAGACCAGAATCTAGAGACACTGCGAATGGCCAAGACCGCGAATAACCGAGAAAGTAGAACTGTGTGGAATGATTTACCGCAGACAGGGAAAGGGGTGAGGTTGAACTCTGGACAGTTAGGGAAACAAGAAGAAGAAGGAATGTTTATTGTTGTTATTTATAGAGGACCCAAAGTTTACTGTCAGTTTGGTGGGTGGAGGAAGGAGTGGCTAGATAGATAGATAGACATATACAGACATCGGTAGATAGATTCGGGTACATGACAAATAAGTAGTTATATGTATTTATAGCTAAACAGATAGATGAACTTGAACTAATTGATACCCATACTAAATGTCCGACAGAGAGAGAGAGAGATGTAGATCGGTAGATATTAATAGCTATAAGAAGATTGAAGGACAACTATACAATTAATACATATATACTAACTATATGTAAGTGTAATAATTCGTGTAAACATATTTAATCATAGTCTCATAATAACAAAATAATCTTTACATAATTACACACTGTGGACTAGGCTACCGAGTGCTATAGTGGGATCTAGAACGATAGAGAGCTTTAAGATGAAATTAGATAGGCATATGGACGAGATGGGTTGGGTGTGAAAGGGATCTGCCGTGTGTGGGCCAATCGGCTCTCTACAGACTCCCGTTTTCTTATGTTCTTATATTACTAACTGACCAAACATTTTCCCATTATGCTATGCTGTTTCCAGAATATTACAAATTTATATATTTATCAATCGACCGTACATCGAATTAAATGCTGTATGTAGATATGCTAGTGTGCGTATTCGTGTGTGTGTGTGTTTTGAGTGAGTGAGTGTGTGTGAAGTTATGTAAGGCCTAAACTGCTTCTCTCAAGTGGGCCAACTAGTGTCGTCTCATCGAATTTGTCAATGTCAATTCATGAAAAAGAGAGAGAGAGAGAAATAACTACATTAACCTGTGACTGTGCACCCTCTTTCAATCATATAACGCTTTTATCAATTGCGCACACACACTTTCTCTCTCTCTCTCTCACACTCACACATACGGAAGAGGGGAAGAAGTACAGGATAACAGGTCAATTAACCCGACTGAGGTAGCTCCCTCGAGAAGCCAGTCAGTACCCGACCCTATCATTATTATCTCGCTTTGTTATCCCCTCTTGCCTTCCTCCAATCAAACCACAATTAACCCCTTCTGTACCGGCGACGTCTTTTAAATTTTATCCTCTTTACATTTAGAGGATTTTGGGCGGTTTAAGAAGGATCTGTGGTAGTAAAAGGGGTTAAGTGAGATAGTTCGACGCCTGTTCATTGCCGAAGGTTCTTATTAAACTGAATAAAATCGTCTAATAGTAGCCAGCATAAAGTTAAAAGGACGGAGTTAAGAGACTGTGGCTGTTCTGTTTGTGGTCGTTTTCACTTAACCCCTTGGAGGATTAGGACGCATTTTGTACTGTATATTCTGACTACCACTAGACGATTTATACAGTCTAGGAAGGACATCTATAGGCATCTCAAGGGCCAAAGCCAACGCATTTATGCTTCCAACTTCCACAGATCCTTCCTAAGCTGTATAAAATTGTGTCCTGATAGCCAAAATACACTGTCATAATCCTTGCTGGTTTAAAGCTACTTTTACGCCTGGGAATCTATTTACCGTGGAACACAGTTATGCTTGTATTATTAAACTATTATTTCCCTTCCCAGCGCAATGTTAATAATAATAATAACACTACTACTACTACTATTACTACTACTACTACTACTACTACTACTACTACTACTACTACTACTACTTATAATAATAATGATAGTTTAGTGTAATAATTTTCTTTATAATATTATAATTTACTGTAAATTCTCTTTACAGGATTGCTAAGCAAGCTGGAGTCGGCGTTGTGGGATCACCAGAACTTAAACCCGTGGCCACAGAAACAGGCTACACAAAAGATGGGGAGAAAAGAAGATGATGTGGTGGATGGAGAAGAATACAGAGGGAGAAGAAAGAGGGGGGAGGGAGGGCTACGAAAAAAGGGGTGGGGGTGGGGGGGTGGGGGGGGGATTAGGAAGCAAGAGGAGGAACAGTGAAGATTAAGGGGAGATTTTCACATGAGGATTTTTTTTCTTGACCCCTTTCTCCCTCATGTTTAGCCCCATTGTTTTTGAGCTTTTAAGACGTTCACCCCATTAGTTTGGGGATTTTAAGAACTGTATAGGTTGTCATTAAGTATTGATTTATTTTATATTTTTGGTGGGCAACGCTAACAAGCCTGCAATTTAGTAGAAACATGATTTTACCGCAAAAAGGTTTAAATTGAACTTGAAGGGTGGTATTTTTATTTTCTTTGAAGGGGGTCTGGGGAACCATATATCAGTTATCCTTCCTCCAATGTAGTTTAGTTTCTTAATAATTAGTATAACGCATAAGAACATAAGAAGAACATAAACAAATGGGAGTCTGCAAAAAGCCGATCGGCCCACACAAGGCAGATCCCTGTCACACCCAAGCATTCCGTAGCTTACATCTTGCCAACGCTCAGTAGCTAAACGAACACGTGCACATTTCTCGCCTTGTTAAATCTATCTAATTCTAGGATGGGCCTCACTGTTTTTCCTCATTATATTGAATTCAAGACTGTTCGCCCCATTAGCTTGGCGATTATGAGAAATTTTCCTCTATTCAGGCTCAACCCCAAAAATATTGCATTAATTTGATTTTTCAGGTTTATTAGAACAACTGTTTAACCCCTTCAGTACGATGACGTAATTTTCATCATATTTGGGTTACCATTAGCTCATAATCTACCTCTAAAACTAAAGGGATAAATACCATCTCAATAATCCCCCTGAATAACACACTGTAGATCCTTCTTAAGCTGCATACAATCGTCTAATTGTAGCCAGCATCATAGTTTAAAAAGGCTTCATTGTGCTGAAGGAGTTAATAGATTTGCGAAATAATGTGAGTGCATAAAAATCTACGGCACGAAAACATAAACATTCGGATGAGTTTTTAATTTTTAACCCTTGAGTACCTGCGATGTGTGTTATATTTCATTCTAGCTATATTTAGACGATATTGTGCAGCTTAGGAAGGATCTGTGGTAGTTAAAAGGATTGGTTGAGCTAGTTTGAAGCCTTATTATTGCTAGAGGTCCTTCCTAAATTGAATACAATCGTCTAATAGTTGCCAGAATATGATGAATATGGTACTGAATGGGTTGAGGCGGAGTCACACGATAATATTTTTGGTAATTTTTGAACGGCACAAGTTTTTCTCGCAATGTTTGGCATCTTTTTGGATTAACTGACCGTAAAATGTATCTACCTTTCTTTAATATAATTGTTCTCCCGATCATTCTTCAATATCCATATCTATCTATCAATCTATCCTTCTCTCTCTCCCCCCCCCCCCTTTCTCTCTCTCTCTCTCTATCGACTAAAATTCAATATGTATCACATCAGACTTGCCAAGAAAGATTGCCAATAAAAGTGAACGTGTGACTCCAGTAGGTTATAACAATAGGTTCAGATGTTAAGGCGATGTATCTATGGACCTTGAGTGTGTACTGAGCCTGTGGTCCATGTGTAGGATCAACGTCCTTCTTTTGCCAGTATTCCTAAACCAAAGCTAATATTATTGGTGGTTGTTACTCTAGGTTTGCCGCCATTAACCCCTTCTGTACCGGTGACGTCTATTTAATATTATTCTGGCTATATTTAGACGATTTTGTGCAGTTTAAAAAGGATCTGTGGTAGTGAAAAGGGTTAAGGGGAGATTTCCACTTGAGGGATTTTTTTCTGGACCCCTTTCTCCCTCATGTTTAGCCCAATTGCTTTTGAGATTTTAAGACGTTCGCCCTATTAGTTTGGAAATTTTAAGGCATTTTGCCCCATTTCTGTCAATTATAAGACCTTTCGTGCAATTAAGGTGTCCATTTTTTCCAGGAGAGCGATAGCGAGCCTTTAATTTAAGAGCAACCGTCCTCCGGCCGGGACATTTTTCTACCGAAAAATGTACAAATTTATCTTGAAAGGGGGTCTAGGGGGTGTAATTTTAAGCTTGATGAAAACGTAGGGAACAAACTAAATACCTCCCCTTAAGTGAGATAGTTCGAAGCCTGTTAATTGCTGGAAGCCCTATTTAGCTGAATACAATAGTCTAATAGTAGCCATATTAAAATTAAAAGAATGTCGCCGATACAGAAGGGATTAAGGGGGGAGGGTTAATTTTTTGGTAGGATATTTTTTTCATTTATAAATATTTTTTAGTTTTAGTTTCCTCCCTATAAACCTCCATCAAGCTTATATTTAATATATGTGAATGAACAAATAGATATAAATACACACAGCCCGTAGCCTAGTGGTAGAGCTCTCGTCTCACACACGAGGGGCCGGGGGTTCAATTCCCGGCCGGGCGGAGACAAATTGGGCTTGTCTCCTTTCATGTGTTAGCCTCAGTTCACCTAGCTGTAAATAGGTACATGGAATAAGTGGACGACGTTGTGACGTCCCATCTGGGGTTGGCAAAAATGGTACAAGGCGAGATGGGTATCATATGGTTCACCTAAGCTGATGGCTACCTAAGCCTTCGGGCGAGACTGTACCGTCTATAGTGAGAATGGTACCATACAGATCCACCCTAAGCCTTCGTTTCCGATGTCGCCAATTGGCTAAAAATACAGACTACACACACATCCACAGCCATTCCAACGATACATTTAACACCTACACATATAGGAGGCGGGAAATAACGAGCATGCTCACTCCCGCAATACAACTAGAGTAAGTACAACTAGAGTAAGTAAGTACACCCCCTTAATAATGTTTCAGTAAATTTCATTGCAAGTAAAACACTAGCATTGCACATTGATTGACTAGGAATACGGCAAAAGTACAGATATAATTGCCACCGATAATGATGCGATTAATTGGCCTTTGTAATGAATATGGTTGATCTCCTGGTGTTTTTATATTATCATAGATTGTTCTCAGTTGATTTGGTACGGCGCATTATCATACCAAATGAACTCTTAAGCCGGTATCACACGAGAGATTTTATAGTCAACATTCGATGCTCAACATTTTGCTGACAACATTTTTGGAGTATTTTGCACTGGTATCGGAAACTAGATTGATGATAGATGGATTTAGGTTACACACATATTAAATGCTGACCACATGAGCTGTCAGACCAGTGTTGAGGATAAATGTTGAGTGAGAAAGAGCGCTCGTGTGATACCGGCTTTAGTATGATCATATACATTTATTGCCGAATCTAAATGTTTACCGAATGTTTACCTATGTTTATCGTAATTGATATAGCTTCAACTAAATAAGATCAGAAGAAAAAACGGGTGCTCTTTTAGTAGAACATGGAGTTAGTGTCTTAGCAGAAAACGCAGGAGTAGATGGGGTAACTATTTTAGTCCTGTTGAAATAACTTAGAAAAGTTGACAGAATGAATATAAACACCATATGAGGAGCACTTCATTGACAACGTTTCGCAGATAGCCTGAAGTAGCTATCTGCGAAATGTTGTAAATAAAGTGCTCCTTCTCATATGGTGTTTATATTTATTTTAGTCCTTTTATCCTAAAAGAACGATTGTATATTTTTGCACGTTTTGTAAGCAGAATTTTGCTAATAAAAAATAAAATAAATTATTTATTTTACTCTTACCCTATTATCCGAATGAATAATGTAGGATAGACAGTATACAGTATTACACAATGTAAATATAACAAAATATGGATGGTATGGACATGTGGAGAAAATGGATGAACACAATTGGGTGAAAAGATGCAGGTCTGTGATTGTGGAGGGAGCTGCACCAAGGGGTGGACCGAGGAAGACCTGGGATCGGACTATACGTGCCTGTTTCAATTCCAAAAACTTGACAAGTGAAGCAGCCCTTAACAGGGTTGCCTGGAACGCCGCCATTATGACAAGAGACTGAAACTGCACGTATGTGTGGAGCACTCAGCCTTAAAATGCTATGTATGTATGTATGTATGGCTTATTGAATTATTCCAAACTGATAAAATATGAACATTGTCAACGTGTAATATTATTTTCTCAAAAATAAATGCACTAATATATTAAGAAATAATTATCTATCTATCTATATATCTATATATCTATCTAAATATATTTATATACACACATATATATATATATATATATATATATATATATATATATATATATATATATATATATATATATAATTATAATGAGCCATGCTTAACCACGTCAGTATATTACGATACACTGAGGCAAAGGGTTAATTAAGATCGAGGCACCTCCTTGATTGACAGTGGTCCTTCCTAAGCTGTATAAATTAATTTAATATCAGCATGGACAAAGAAAAGGCACCACTTTACAGAAAAGGTTAAACTATTACAGAAAACATGAAACTCTCCCAGATTTTCTTTCTGCCAAAAAAAGACAATTTCATTTTGAAAAAGGCTACCTTGGGGTCAAAGGGGTTGCGTTGCTTTGATTCACATTTTACGGATACACTGACCGCACAAACTTTACTTCACGTTACTTCAGTATATATATATATATATATATATATATATATATATATATATTAGAGAGAGGAGAGCAAGAGAGATAGAGAGAGAGAGCACGCATCCCCGGGCAGTGATTTAAAAAGATTTGAGAATCGGAAATGAAACTTTTAATTATTCATTGCCAATTAAGATTCTTTGGTATGTCCTCTGCGATATTCCTCTTACAACTTAACTACAGCGAAAAGATAATACATTTTGAATTAAATTTGTTTGAACAATTATGGGGGGATGGTTCACTTTTTGGTCGATTTTTCATTTATTTATATATTTGTTCTACTTTCCTCGCTAGACCTCTATCAAACTTGAAAAGACGCCCCCTTTCAAGATAAATTTGTAAAACAAATTGTTAGAACAATTTCCCGGCCGAAGGCCTGTTCCTCTTAAATTACAGGCTCACTATCGTTCACCAGGAAACATTCTACACCTATATGGCAGGAAAGGTCTGACAATTGACAGAAATGGGGCGAAAGTTCATACAATCTCCAAACTAATGGGTCTAAAGATGAGGGAGAAGGTGGTCTAGAAAAGCGCCATGTTTCCCCTTAATGTAGTAATATGTTCTGTTACTATTTTCCTATTTTGGGTCGCGGCACTCTACCTTGTTTTCACGTTTTATATTGAACCTACTTAATTAATATAAGACTTCAGAGGCTATCAACCCTTCTGGATTATTAACCCCTTCACGCACATATGACGTAGAGGTTGCCAGATTAGCAATAGGAAATAGAGTTCTCTCACTGTTATAATCACCTCTCCAAAATTAGTTTTCTGCCCACAGCTAACTCAAAGACAACTGCAGAGGTTGAAGTAACTAAACTAAAGATTTCTAAATACCTCTGATGGTAACAAAGGCTTTAAAGTATCCCTAATAGGCTCAAAATCGCGTCATATGTCAGAGAGGGTTAAACCAGTATACTGCAAGTCAAGAATAGCGGCAGGACTGGAGCCCCTTTTCAAGAACCCAAGTCCCTACCTTACTTCCCGGAGACTATAGGCCGTATCAAAGGACCGTCCGTATTCTTAAACAGGTGGGAAGGGCGTCGTTTATCCTACATCGAACAAAATACTGAGCCACTGAGTGCTAATCTGTGGAAAAGAACTTAATTATCACCCACTTGCCTTTATGTTACAGTTTATTGCTACCTATTTCGTTCCCCAAAATGTATATATCGTACGTGGAACCGAGATCCGATGATTCTGAATATGAAACTCGGAAACCTCTGCCGAATCAGCTAGCTAAGGTAAACTCCGAAATAAAAGTATTAATTGAACAATTACTAAAAAGTGTCGATGTTGTTCTGGATAGTTTCGAAAATTTAAGGCCACGATTGAAGTCCCATAGTGTATAATAATATCTTGTTTTCTGGCTAACTTCTAACGATAATTTTAAGCTAAGAAAAGCCCTTCATAATACGAACAAATTACTTGATGAGGCGTCCATTTTAAAGATGGCAGTTTAGTTTTATTAGGAGAGGACTTTATTGGTTACCGACCCTTTAGGATTATTTACCCTTTTAATGCCGGTGCTGTTCTTTTAACTTTATTCTGGCTACTATTACACGATTTTATACAGCTTCAAAGGGGCCTCCAGCAATTAACAGGCTTCGAACTATCTCGCTTAACTCTTTTTACTACCACAGATCCTTCTTATAAGAACATAAGAACATACGAAAATGGGAATCTGCAAAAAGCCGATCGGCCCACACAAGGCAGATCCCTGTCACACCCAACCCCAATTACATAAGAACATAAGGTCATAAGATCGCGGGAAACTGCATATGGCCATGCGGCCCACATGAGGCAGCTCCCATTCACACCCAGCCCATATCACCCATATGGGAATCCAACTTATGCTTAAAGCTTTCAACTGTTTCTGAGCTAATTACTGTTCTGGGTAGTGCATTCCACATGTTAACAACTCTATTCCCAAACCAGTGCTTTCCTATATCTTTCCTAAATCTAAACTTATCTAACTTGAAACCATTTGAGCGGGTTATGTAGCCGTTCTTTAGCTTTAATACCTCATCTATATCGCCCTTATTTTAACCTTTTATCCATTTAAATACCTCTATCATGTCTCCCCTACATCTTCGTCTTTCTAGTGAGTGCAAGCCTAAGACTTTCAACCTCTCCTCATACGATAAATTTCTAATATAATGTATCTTTTTCGTCATTCTTCTTTGGACTGCCTCTAAAGGGTCGATATCCATTCTGTAATAAGGGCACCAAAATTGAACAGCATAGTCTAAATGGGGTCTTACTAGTGCTAAGTATAGTTTTAAGAAAACTTCAGCAGTCCTGTTGCTAACTTTCCTAGATATGAATCCTAGAATTCTATTTGCCCTGTTCCTAACACTTATACATTGTTTTCTGGGTTTCAGATCATTACTAACGAGCACCCCCAGATCCTTCTCAAACTCTGAGTTATCCAATTATACATTGTCTAGTTTGTTTTTCGCATCTGCACACATTCCTCTAAATAGAGCTCGAATAAAATTAAAAGGACGTCGCTGGTACAAAAGGGGTTAAGTCAGCAGAATCATGAAGAAAGTCAAGATTGGACTTATCTTTTCGAGAACTCCATTCCCTTGCAGTTTACTTTGTACAGTTCTTAGGATATATAAGAACTTAAGAAAACGGGAGTCTGTTGATAGATGGTTAGTTAGTTAAAATAGGACTTCAGAGGCTATCAACCCTTCTGGATTATTAAGCCAGCACACTGTATGTCAAGTATATTTTTAGGACTGGAGGCCCCTTTCCGAGAACCCCATTCCCTTGTGCATTTATATGATCAAAGAACACGGGAGTATGCAAATAGTCAATTGGCGCACACAAGGCAGATCCCTTTTTACACCAGCTCGAATCTTTGAACCTTTAAAGCCAAGTTCTGAAGCATTTAAGCTATAATAATGAATTGTTTTGTCTCGTTTGCGTTCGATACTGATTCAAATGGGTTTGCCGTCATTAATGTTCTTGACTGTACACTTATAATATTAGTGGTGTCCTTTAAATCGCTGTCACACGAGCGATTTTTCCGTCATTTTTGTTCGGGCAATTTTTTTTTTTATGGTCTGACAGCTTCAAAATGCAATATTAATCATAACTAACCTCTTCAGCACTATGAAGTTTTTTCACCTTTGAATCTGGCAACATTTAGAGGATTTTATGCAGTTTACGAAGGACCTGCATAATTCAGAGGGCTTATTGAGATCGTATTTACCCCTTTTGAGTTCTAACGGTAGATTATAAGCAAGAGAAAAGTGTCTAATGGTTACCAGAATAGGATGAACATTTCGTCATCGAGCTGAAAGGGTTAAGGCGCCTAGTAATGTCTACCTTAACCCTTTGAAGATGGTGTCGCATTTTGACAGTTTATTCCAGCTATCATTAGACGAGTTTATACAGATTAAGAAGGATCTGTGGGAATTGTAAGGGTAAATACTATCTCAATTAACCCTCTGACTTCCACATACCCTTCCCTTCCTAATCTGAATAAAATTTCGACGCATTGATGGACGATATAATTATGTAGAATTGCATTTTAATTTATGAGAAACCAGGATAATTGTTTGACATAATATATACAAATTAGTTCCCAAATCCTTCCAACATGTTTATGAACACGTTTCTATATCTAAATTTACCTTAAGTTATAATATTGAATATTCGCTGCAGATAAATACATGTGTGTATGTCAAATTAGCTTTGTGCTGCGCACTATACTTTAATTATGTAGTGAAAAATGTGTGCAGTTAAAACTATGGTGTCGTCTCATATTTTCAAATGAATCACCAACAAACTTGGATTTTGAAAGCCATATGAATCATTTAAATTTTCACGAATCGGCTGTCGTACATTGAGTAAATATGTCAGTCTGTGGGCAGCTGCGGTGGTGTCGAGTTGTTGGTGCAATTGTGTCTGAATGTGGGTTAGTTAGTTAGTTAAAATAGGAATTCAGAAGATATTAACCCTTCTGGATTATTGAGCCAGCACACTGTAAGTCATGACTAGCGTCAGGACTGGAATCCGTTTTCGAGAACTCCAGGCTCTTGTGGGTGTTGTCATAGCAAAATTGATAAATAATCGCAGAAAACTTGACAATTTCTATAAACACTATAAAGGGACTGGAGTTTTCGAAAAGGGGCTCCAGTCCTGACGCTATTCTCGACTTACAGTGTGCTGGCTTAATAATCCAGAAGGATTGATAGCCTCTGAAGTCCTATTTTAACTACCTCAACCCCATTTGAGAAGAAACACTTGATTGGCAAAGCTTTGATTGTAGCGTAACTCCTTGAGGATCATTACGCATTTTGACAGTTTAATCTGGCTATCATTATACCATTATATACAGCTTAGGAAGGATCTGTGGGAATCATAGGGGTAAAGACTATCTCAACTAGCTCTCTGACTTCCTTATACCCTTCCTAATATGAATAAAATCGTCGGGAAGGATGTAGTAGCCATGCGTATGGTAATGTTTACGTTGGTCCTGTCTATTTTGACGTTTTGTTTTGTCTTGTTATTAGTGCCCTGCTGGCAATATATATGATGACAAAACGTCCTTGGGGGGGTGGGGGGGAGGTGATATTATTGTATCCCATGTCAGTCAAAATAGACGGGAACGTGATCACGAGTAATGTAAACAAAACCGGCGATACGCTCGAATACTACATTCTTACCGATTTACCCGCTGCAATGAAGTGCTTCTCCTCAAATGGTGTGTGTATTTATCTGCACCTTTCTCCACAGTAACCACAGCCAGTATATCCCGTCATCACAACCGACCAACCGACCAGACACAACCAGCTGATTATTAACAACCCCTCTCATCTACAACCGATAACATGGTAGCCTTCTTGGACTGGGTGTGGGAAGAGTGAGTATAATTAATATCTCTCTCTCTCTCTCTCTCTCTCTCTCTCTCTCTCTCTCTCTCTCTCTCTCTCTCTCTCTCTCTCTCTCTCTCTCTCTCTCATTAATCAGTACTTGTTATCTTATGATATTCTATGCTGGCTTAATAATCACGAAGGATTGATAGCCTTTGGAGTCCTATTTTAACTAACTAAGCTTGTAAACCTCCCCAACCTGGCTATCCCCCCTCAACTATAACTTCAACTGTTGTAATCCATTGTTAAAAAAAAAGTGGTAAAAATTGGAGAGACCCCGGACAGCCTTTTTACTAATCATTGTTTGTTGTTTTGTTAGGTTAGGTTAGATTAGCTTAGATTAGCTTAGATTAGGTTAGGTTAGATTAGCTTAGATTATGTAAGATTATGTTAGGTAAAAAGACTAGTCTCTTCAATGTTAACAAAAAATAACTAAAAATATGTATACAGTATATATATATATATATATATATATATATACTGTATATATAAATATATAGAGAGAGAAAACTAATAAATACAATACAAAATAAAATAAAAACATACAAAAACGTTTCCTTCCCAGCCACTCCCCTTTCAGAGAGGGAACCAAACACCTGCCAAATGTTTTACTCTGTTAATTTATTTGACTCATCCCAGCCGTTTTTCCTACCTGCAGCACAATTGTGTTGCCCCGCTCGACAGTAACATGAACCAGAAAAAACACACTCATAAAAACAAAGCAAAAAACATAGCACCAGCAGACCCAGGTTATAGAGGTACAGGATTTGGTAAATTGATACGGTGTGACAGTCACGAGTTTTAGCATGTGTTTGTTTGTTTTTTGCATTTTTTCTTTGATATACAGTGTTGTTTTATACCAAGGACTGTCGCAAATGAGTATTTACCCATTATCCAACAATCTAAAAACACGGCCCCCACTAGTGGGGAGGGCTATGAAGATCAGGGAAATTGCGGGGTAAAAAGGGAAAACATATGGGTAATATAGGGAAGAACTCTGAAAATCAAATATAGAAAAGTAAGAAAACGTTAACATGTGAAAATCCGAGCCAAGTTTGGCAAAAGTTGGCTCGGATTTGGGTATTTTTCAGAGTACAAAAACCCCAAAATTGGGAAAAAAAAGTTGGCTCGGCTTTTGGCATTTTTCAAAGTAAAAAAACCCAGTAATTGAATTTTGAGAGTTGGCTCGAGTTTTCATGTTTTTTTGAAACTCATTAAACCCCAAAATTTGAAAACCCGAGCCAACATTTGCCAAAACTTGGCTCGGGTTTAGCGATTTTTTGAAGTAAAAAAACAGTAACCTAACGTAGAACGTTGGATACAAGAATAACCCTTACCTACCAGCTAGTATGTGTCTCTAGTTTATCCAATACCTACCAGCTGATACCTTGTCATGAACCTAACTAAGAAACCTAACCTAACCTAACCTAAAGCATCCCGTAAAACAGGACTTGTCATTATGCAGACAAGACTCTGTGTTTTGCCCTATATCTCCCTAATAATACATTTGCGAAGGGAAGGACATATATAGGACTGAAGACTATTATATAACATACCTATAGGCTACCTAACTTAACCTAACCTAACCCAACCTAACCTAACCTAAAAGTAATACGTGGATAGAAACTAACCTAATATGTACGCAATTACCAAAGCAGCACTGGATCGCGCAACTGTAAGGTCCCCCGAGTAAGGTAAGAGGGAACCAAAAAATCTATAAAGCAGAAATCCCGTAAAACAGGACTTGCCAAGACTCTGTGTTTTACCCTATATCTCCCTTATAATACATTTGCGACGGGAAGGACATATATAGGACTGAAGACTATTATATAACATACCTATAGGCTACACAAACATCGATGGGGCTTGTAACTGTCAAACCGTAAAATCTTACCCAGGAGGGCTGTTTTCATTTTACCTTTCAGTTAGATTACGGCAATTTGTTTTATTTTAGCGACTTCCAGAATATTTTATTAAGCTTAGGAAGAAACTATCTTTATCCTTTACATTCGTTATTGTACTTCTAAATCGGGTAAAATAATTTGGCAGTAGGATTTATAAAATAAAGATATCATCGCTTGATGGAGAGACCCGTATGTGCAGCTAATGTATGATCAAATAATACATATGATTAACAGTACGGCGTAGAATAGCAGATTTAAAGTGGTATAGTGTGTTGAGAAGAAAAATATAACTCAATGAATCACCATACCCACAATACTTTATATAAATCATATCTCCCCGCACATATAATACCTCACCATACACATATTAGCTCCACACACACATATAATATCTCTCCACACACACCATAGCTCACCAACCAATCATATCTCACACACCGTATATCACCACACGCATACACACCATACCTCACTACACACCCATACACACCCACACACTATGCTTCACCACACATACCAAACCACTGACCTAAATGAAGCGAGCTTGTTCAAAACTCCCAAACAAAAAGTTCCAAACACAAGCGCGATAGTTTGCAATCTATGGACCGACCATGCATGTGTTCTACAATGTGATCCCGTTAAATGGACTTAAAGGTGCACGTGCTGAATGGTTAGAGAGCTTGAGAGTTAAACAGAGTTAGAGAGAGAGCGAGTTTCTGTTTTTCTCTCTCCCTCTCTCTCTCTCAGATTATATTTTTTTCTATTTTCATTCCTCTATTTTCATTCTAATTCTATTTCGACTTTTCTGCGAGTTTCTGATATTTTGTTTGTTATGCATTTCCATCTTTCTATCAACAATTCTCCCCTTTCTTTTCTCTCCCCCCACCAGAAACGCGTCCCACCCCACGGTTAAGATTCCCTTGATCCTAATGTGCAGTTTCGTGGCTGCCTTAGTCTGCGGTCTGTTTTTCTGCTTCTGCCTTTGCCACTACAGGAGTAAGAGGAAGAAGAAGGTGGGTGCTCGCATTATAATTATTATTATTATTGATCATTATCAATTATTACTATTATTATAACTATTTTATTTATTTATTTTAAAAGCGAGGTGGGCTCCCTTAACGGAGAATACTTGTGAATAGATGAGTGATAACGCGATCGTAGGGAGTGAGAATCGGATGCCAGATTGACTAGATAATAGTCAGTCAGGCGCCTGGCCCGGGGAGCCGGTGTATATATGAGGGGCCATGCCTGGAAGTGATGTGGGCGGGCATTGTGGTATGGTTCTGCTGAGACTGGAACCTCTCCGGGAGGACCCAGGTCTGGGACCTGGGGGTTGCTGGACGCCCCTAGTGATCCTTGGTCTCTGGGTTTTCTCCTGGATGACCTAGAAGTGTGTGTTTTATATATTTTCTATTTAACTTTGTGGTTTCTGTACGGGCTCTGTCTTGAGTCGGCCACCCCCAACTATGGGGTACGTGCCTGAGTATATATATACATACATACAATTGTATAATATACCTGCTTGCATACAGTATACTTTTTTTGTAATGGTTTAGATGCTTATGTTCTGGGTGTGGTGTCCCGACTTCGAATCCCGGGAGGACCATATGCTTTCATTAGTTTATTAAAGTGCATTGGGGTTTGTAATTGGTGTTTAATGTTAAGAAGGGGGTGTTACTTAATTATCGAATCGCTAACTCTTTTTTTTCCCCTGAAGGCTGAGACTCAAAACAGTGAGCCCCAGATGATAAGCATGAACGCCTTCCCCAACACCAGCAGCCCCTCCTCCGATCCCTGGAAGTCTCTAGGTCAGTACCCTTACCCAGTGGCATATCACGTTCATTGTTCATACTGGTATTATCGACGAGGGTTAGCGTGATGAGTCAAGACAACAGTAGTAATGAAGGGATAGTTTGGAGATTTTAAGACTTCTCACCCCATTAGTTTGATAATAAAGCCATTCACCCTATTTAGGTGTCTATTTTTTTGTGGGTGAGCAATAGTGAGCCTGTAACATAACATAAATCGGCCTTTGGCAGGGATATTTTTCTATAGAAATATTTACAAATTAACTTGAAGGAAGTCTTGATGAGGTTTGAAGGTATTCTGGGAAGGCGTCTAGGAGACAAACTAAAATTATTGGATCGAAATTAGCAAAGGCAAACAAATATTTCTTTCTATCTATTTATCTATATCTCTCCCCAAACACAAATTATTCATGCTTTACCGAATTAACCGATATTGTTGCTCACATTAAAAGGGTGGCCATCCCAATTTAGTCTACTTTTATTATTCAGGATTACTAAAACACCGCTAAATGTTAGTGGTTCATTAACTGTATGCTAATGAGCGGTTTTATGCTCTTGCTCATAGGGTCTTAATGAAGAGAGTTCAAAGGCTGTGGAATTAATTTGTAATGGTTCGTGGCCTTGTCGTGTTGCAGATAAAATTGTGGTTGATTAGATACATTAATACAAGACTACAGAACATAAAATCTGCATAATAAAATAATTTTTTTTTTTTTTTGCTTCTATCTGATCTGTAGTTGCATCTACAAACTAATTCTTATTGCAATAACATTTGAGTTATATTGGATAGTGATCATTCTTAATAGATCCTTCTAATTAGAACATTGCTTGGTTGTAATAGTATACTTAGTTACCATATAGTTTCCATGAAATATGTCTTAAATTTCTTTAGTGTATTAAAGGGATAGTACAGTCACTTTATGGTTCTTAATATAACCTAGTTCTCATGTCACCTAATTTTCCTTTCTCGTGTCTCTTGCTGATCCTCCCTACCCCTTGTGGGAGTAAGGGCTGGCTACTGACTAACTGACTGACTGATATAGCCTAGTTATATTAGCAGGAAAGTCTCCGTCAAAGAATAGGAGGTTAATTATTTATCTTTTCTTCAGCATTTGGGGGAGAGGCCACCAGGTTCGACCCTGAACTTCTGGAGGAAAGAAACCGGAGTTTGGATGACTACGATGGTCCCTGCACACCTCTGGTCCTCCTTCACAGGCGCTCGGATGAATTCAGGTACGACATGGAAATCCAGGGTCGAGGTTTCCGGGCCACGATGGAAGACGAGAAGACAAGTGGACGGAGCGGGAAGTCCAGTGTGGCGTCGAAATTCAAAGAGTTTAAGAGGTTGTCTGGAAGGGGGAGTACAGAACGAGACTCGAAGGCTTTCCTCGGGGGAGCTAAACATTATAAAACTAGGCTGAGTGGTAAATCAAAGAGCAGTGGCAGTTCTGAAAAATCTAGTTCCCGATCTAGGAGGTCTGCGTTGGAATTCAGGAGGCCCGGAGCATCCAAGAGATCCAGCAGGGCATCAAGGAACACCAGTGATGATTCAAAAGCATCATGCGAGGTCAAAAATATTGATGACTCCAAGAAGCCCAAGGGTTCCAAGCGATGGCTCTGTAGGTTCAAGAAGAATGCTGATTATATAAAATTTGACGAAGAATTGAACAAATCAAGGGAAGAAGAAAAGGATATAATGACTGGTTATGTGAATAAAGCTTTTCGAGGTGACTCATCCGACACGGAATCAACACTCCATCTCTCTCTTGAACCTCTACAGCGGATAAGGTGCTCGACAATTGCCCAGGAGAGATCTATGGATGGTGTAAGGACATGGAACTCGATGAAGAAGGAATATGAGGTGATCCAGAAAGGCGGAGAAAAGCGAATGTCTAAGAACAGCGGAAAAGGGGTAAAGAGACTGGGACGAGACGATCCGGGAGCCACAAAGAAGCTGAAGACTGGGGATAACTGTGAGGTCAATGAAGGGACTACCAGGGAAGCGAAGGCGATACAGAAGGGGCCAGAGAGAGGAGGTACAGACAAAGCGGAAGAAACTTGCCTTTGGAAGGAAGTAATTGACGAATTGAAAAAAGGTAAACACAAGAAAGATGAGAGCAAAGACAACCAAGAGGAAAGCACAGAAGACAAAAGCAAAAACACTCAGGGCAAAGCTGATGACGAAAATTGCAAATGCACAAAAGAAAAAGGCAAAAGCGCAGAAAATGGGGGCAATAGTGAAAGCAAAGGCAAAACAGAAGGCAATGGTACAGACAATAAAAACCAAGACACAGAGAGGGAGATAGAGTCATTGGAGGGAACACAGAGGAGAAAGAGCCGAGCTGAGAAAGACATAATACTGGAGCAACTTCGCGGACTTACGGAAGGTTTGCTGGCTGATTCTCTCGCTCAGATTAACTCTACTCTAGTGGACGAGAAAGCCAAAGTCGAGGGAGGAGAGGCAGAAACAGACGCAGAGGAGGATAGCGAGATAGGGGAAGATGTTGAGGATATATTAGAGGATGGCGATAATGAAAGGAATGACAATAAAGAAAGGAAAGAAAGCACAGAGAGGAATGACTACACAGATAGAAGTGACAATGTAAATAGAAAAAAATATGGAAGCGATAAAATAGATGATGAGGAAAAATTAAAGAGTGGTGGAAAACGTGATGATAAAACAATGGGAGACCAAACAAACTTAAGTGGCGCTGGAGAAGCGACTGCTGCGAACGAGGGATTGGGAGTATCTGAAGACGATATTCGGCGGGTGATCGCGACGAGTAAGATCGAAGACTTGCGGAGGCGCTTCAACGAGGTTTTTTTCGAGTTCCCCCCTACTTCTCTCTACCCCTCGTCCTCGCTGCAACAAGCCCTGCAATATTCTTCAGTCCCCCCTACTCCTACTTTTCTTCCTATCGTCCCCCCTCCTCCTCGTCCTCGTCCTTCCTCCCTTCCCTCCACTCCTCTACCTCCTTCAGAGCCCTTCACCCCCCATCTTCTCCGCTTCACCACTCCCCCTCCCTTCGCCACTCCCACCCCACTCGACAATCCCAAACGAGTTATGACCCAATCCGACCCTCCAGCCTTCCCAATCCTCCAATCAAATCCTCCTCCTCATCATCTTCTTCCTACCCCTCTTAGTCAATCCAATCTCTCAATTCCTACGCAATCCAACCCTCCAATTCCTTCTCAACCCAATATCCCAACTTCCCAATCCAATCCCTCAACTACTCTTATACAATCCAATCCCTCAACTCCTTCCCAATCCAATCCCTCAACTTCTCTTACTCAATCCAATCCCTCAAACCCAAAATCCAATGCCCCAACTCCTCTCACTCAATCCAACCCCTCAACGCCTCTTACCCTTCCTGGCTTGACTCTCTCTCCTACTGAAACTCCCAATGACAGTCCCACTTCTGTAACTTCTAAACGTTCCTCTTCTCTTGACTCTCTCGATCTACTCATTTCTCAGCTTCCCCCTTCCGACGCTGAAAATCCTTATACGCTTAGCCTTGGCCTTGTTCCTTCTTGTGATTATTCCTCTCTTCCTTCTGTCGATCCTCTTGTTTCAATCTCTTCATTCTCCAGGCCTCTTAATCCCCCTCCTTTTTCTACTCCTCTTCCTCGTCCATTATACGACCCTCTTTCTGCACCTCTTGATCTTCCTCCTACTCTTATTCCTTTCACTCCTTCTTCTTACCACTCTTTTCCTACTCGTCCCTATTCTCCTCTTGCTTCGGTACATTCTGCAAATCGTCCTCCTTCTTCCAACCCTCTTACTCTCCCTCCTACTACCATTCATCTCCCTCCTTCTTGCCAGCCTCTTTCTATTCTTCTTCCTCCTCTTCTTTCTTTGGTCCACTCACCTTCTGCAAATCTATCTCCTACTTCTTCTGCCGACTCACCTACTACTCTTCCTTCTACTCTTCCTCTTACTGATCCTCCTACTCTTTCTCCTCCTGAATCCAAACCTTCTAGTCCTCCTCCTCCTCGTCTTTCCCTTCCTCCCCTTTCTCTTCCCGTTCATCTCTCCTCCCTCCTCTCTCCTTCATCACCCCCTCTTCTACCTCCACTCATCCCCCCCTCGCCCACCCCCAACCCACGACCCATCAGCTGGCCTCCAGGTAGAAATAAGGTCCCGAGTCAGAAGGCCGTGACAGGAGGAGGAAGTCTGAGTGAAATTACCCCTGGATCTAACGTCTTAGTGGAAGAGTTAGACTAGTTTTTGTATTTGGTATCTTTTTAGTGAAAGTATCCCCTGATCTGACGTCTTAGTGAAACTACCCCCTGATCTGGCGTCTTAGTGGAAGGCTTGGACGAGTTTTGCATTATATATTATTATTATTATTATTTTTTTTTTTAGTGAAAGTACCCCTTGATCTGACGTCTTAATGAGAGTACGACCTGATCTGACGTCTTGGGAAAGTGCCCCCTGATCTGACGTCTTTGTGGAGGGTTTGGAAGAGTTTATGTATTCTTTTTTTTATTAGTGAACTAGCCTCAACACACTGGTTTTAACGATTTTTATTCTGTATTCATCTCTCAGTACAAGCTCCAACATTCTTGGGAGCGATGTAGCTGAAAGGGTGTGTACGTGTGTGCTTTTAGTACATATTTTTACGTGTATGCGTTGTCAGTATTACATTGACTAGCGAAGAAGAGTTTAGACGAGTTACCCACATCGCATTTTTATTTTTAAAGAATAGTAGAAAACGTAGTAATTGGCAATGATGCAAACACTATACTGTAATTGCATCAGCCACATTAAAACCTATTTTAGTTTATTTTTATGGAGGGCAATGTGAATTATAAATATGTTACTATGGGGCAAAGAATTTAAGGGGAGATTTGAAATTACTGAGAGGCAAAGTAAATATATTCAAAGGTCATGGATAAATCATGAAATATTTTTAACCCACAGTTTTAATTTTTCTTTAGAATAGAAGTGTTGTAAATAAAATGTGTCCTGTTATGCATTATATTATTCCATATCCTATAACGAATGCAATGGTTTCATTTTTGTAATACAACAAATAAGCGAGGATTAAAAACACAGGACTGTTGTGAAAAATGCACACACACACACACACACACACACTTACTTTTCGTGCGTTGTGTTGTGGTGTAAAATAAAACTAATGATACCAAAATAAAATATAATGATGCATGCGTTTTTCTCTAAAGAGGATAACAAAACTATATCAAAAGTCGCCTAAAAATGTCCAACATACGGCAATAACCCTGCGCTTCAAACACTTCAATAAACACCAACCACCGCCGCCTCTCCCCTTTGATCAACAATTCAACATGGCGGCTTCTTCCCCTTCTTATTGTTTTGTCTTCTTCTTTGTCTTCTTTTCTTTTCTCGTTCTTCTTATTTTTCGTCTTCATTTATTTCTTCTTCTTTCCCCACTTTCGGCTTCTGCAACGTTGCCAGATTTCACTCTTATAACACGGGGACAACAAATATATTTATCCCTTTCAGTATCGGTGACTTCTTTTTAGTATTATTTCGGTTACATTTAAGAGATTTTATGAAACTTAGGAAGACAATATGGTAGCTAAAAAGATGTAGTCGGTAGCCTCTTAATTGGTAGACGTCCTTCTTGGGCTGAATAAAACTGTCTACTAGTTGCCAGAATATAATGAAAAGGATGTCACCGGTACTGAGAGAGAGAAAGAGAGAGAGAGCGACTGCAATCAAGCTAAACTCATTTGCTTGTACTCCTACCCTCCCTCGACTCTCTCCTCTAGTTCAATGGTATATGGGTGGCGCAGTACGGTATGCAGTGGGGGATATACAGTATTCACATCCACATCGTAACTTTAACAGCCAGGGTTCTGAATACAGTGTCTTATTTTAATCCCTTTGGTACCGGAAACGGCTTTTTAAATTAATTCTAGGTATCTCTAGACCGTTTTGTGCAGAATATAAAGGATCTGGAGTAGTAGAAAGGGTTAAGTGAGATAGTTCGAAGCCTGGTAATTTCTGGAGGCCCTCTTCAAACTGAATACAATCGTCCAATACTAGCCAGAATAAAGTGAAAAGGACGTCGCTGGTATAGAAAGAGTTAAGGGGGGATGGTTCACATTTTGGTAGAGATTTTCATTTATTTATTATTCTAGTTTCCGCCCTAAACCTTCATCAAACATAAACAAACACCCGCTGCATTGGTATCTAAGCAGCGTCATCTAGGTCACATATATTTGCCTCACAGTGTTCAAGCATGTGCATGTAGAAGATTGAACATTTCTAGTTAGGGGAGGTGAAGCAGGACTTGGCTTCTGGGAATTAACCCCTGCTGTACCGGCGACGCCTTTTTATTTTTATTGTGGCTTTATTTAGATAATTTTGTGGAGTTGAACCCTTTCGCGCACCAGGACGCGATTTGCGCCCTTTCTGAAATACTTAAAATCCTTTGTGACCATCAGGGGTGTTTAGTAAATTTTATTTTAGTTACTTTAACTTCTGAGGTTGTCTTTGAGCGAGATGAGGATTTTTTTTTTTTTTTTTGAGAGAGATAATTATGAGATTAAGATAATTTTACTTATGAATACTAAACGGCAACCCCCGATGTATGACAGGGTTAAGTGAGATAGTTCGAAGCATATTAATTGCTGGAGGCCTTTTTTAGAACTGAATAAAATCGTCTAATAGTAGCCTGAATAAAGTTAAAAGGACGTCGCTGTTACGGAAAGGGTTAAGACACCTGATGCAGCGGGTGGGTGGCAACATGGAAGAAAAGAAAGGGAGAAAGAGAAGGGGAATAATTGAAGAGAAGAGAGGTAGGGAGCAGAGAAGAGAATAAGAAAGGAATAGACAAAGCAAGCAAAATCCTCATTAATAATTGAACCAAATATCATAATAACCCACGGCGTCAGACCAGATGCTGTTAACCCGTTCAGTACCGGTGACATCCTTTAAATTGTATTCTGGCAATAATTAGACGATTCTATTCAGCTTAGGAATTACCTTTGGCAATAATAAGGCTTCAAACTATCTAAGCCAACCCCTTTAACTATCACAGATCCTTCCTAAGCTTCATAATATCGTGTAAATAATATCGTGTAAAAGCTAGAATGAAACATAACACACGTCGCTGGTACTCAAATGGTTAAAGGCGAGAGAAGGGATTTAAGTGAAGAGAGGAAAAAATAATAGAAATAGCAAAAACAAGCAAAATCCTACATAATAGTTGTTGTTGCTGTTCCCCAGGCTGTCTGACCGAACTGTCCCAAGGTCCCGAGCAAGGCCAAGACCATAACTGAGCGCCCCCACATAACCATCCCTGCTTTACCACTAAAAAATGCCCAGGTGACCGAAGCCACTCCCAGGCGAGGAGCTGAAGAGGGTGCAAAAACGCCCGAGACACCCAATCCCCTGTGCCTCTTAACAATTACGAAAGAAAAGTTGAGGGGCAAAGGAAAAATGTGATGCTTTGGCTCCCAGTTTGCCAACCTCTAGGCTCCCAGTAGAAGGTCAATTCACGGAAAAGACGCCGCCACTTGAGATCTAGAATATATATAAGTATTAGGAACAGTCGGAGTAAGCTATGGGTATGGCAGACAACGCTCAACTCTCACTCTAGACCAGCCCATCACCACATTAGTCGAACCCAATCATCTCAGCATCAGCTAGGAAAGGCCATAGAAAGCCGCCTTTGGCGGGAGGATAGCTCCCCCGTTTCAACCCGCCCTCCTCAATAATAGTTAAACAAAATATCATAATAACCCACAAGGCGTCGAACCAGATAGCGTAAGATATATATTGTATGAATTTGGGAAACAGCACTATTGAATATTTGTTGGAGATAAGGTAATTTCCTTCCGACTTTGCGAGACTTATGGTGTTAAAGAAAGTCAATCAGCTCTTGGCACACGGCTTATCAAACGGTCCAATCACCTCCTGAGAGAGTGAGAGTGAGTGTGTGTGTGTGAACGTGCGTATTCGTGCGGTCCATAAAAAGTAAGTGTTCACGTCTGTAAGTATACATGTCTGTGTGTGTGTGTGAGAGAGAGAGAGAGAGAGAGAGATAGAGTGTGTGTGTGTGTGTGAACGTGCGTGTTCGTGTGGTCCATAGAAAGTAAGTGTTTGCGTCTGTAAGTATGCATGTGTGTGTGTGAGGGAGAGAGAGAGAGTGTGTGCAAGTGTGTGTGTGTGTGTGTGTGTGTGTTTGCATTGAGTGTATGTGTGATCGTAAACTGTTAAATTGTAGTAGTATATTTAATTGTATACCCCAGAAATTATATTATATTTTCTGCATAAATTAATTAACTCTTACGGTCATTCATGAATGAGATAATATATTAAATTTCCGATGTGCGTCAAAATAAATATGTTTTGTGATCATGTGACTGAGTGAAAAGGACTTACATAGATTTTCATTAAACAGAGTAATGTTTTAAAAGAAGGGTTTACGATGCACGCTATAGTGGATCTGTGTTATCTTTAGCAGTTGTTGTTGTTGTTGTTGTTGTTCCCCAAGCTGCCTGGCCGAACAGCCCCAAGGCCCTTTAGCAGTTGATAGGAATGGCAGATTGTAAAACAATATATAGAGAAATAAATAAATAATTAACTACTGAAATAATATATCAATAAATAAATTACCGGCTCGCTTTCGCTCGCCAGGAAAAAATCGACACCTAAATGAAACGAAAGGTCTTAAATTTGACAACGAAATGGGGTAAAAGGTGTTAAAATCGTCAAACTAATGGGCCCAACGTCATAAAATTGAAAACTAATGGGGCTAAGCACGAGGAAGAAGGGAGACCAGAAAAACGACCCATCTCCCCTTAAAGGAAATATACTCATTCTCTGTATCTAATGTGTCGAATATTACGCACGAGTTACACCTAGCAATAATAGAACAAAGGGAATCATGACACACTTCACTGGTTCTCTCTGCATATCATTATCGGCTTGTATTGTTCATTGGTCGAAATAATGACCTTTAAATACCTCTTAAATTATATTGATTGAAATAATGACCTTTAAATACCTCTTAAATATATTCCCTTGCACCTCTCTCTCTCTCTCTCTCTCTATATATATATATATATATATATATATATATATATATATATATGATGAAGAAAAACACTAAAAAACAAATGCAATCAGACAGTGTAGCAATTATAGCTTAATTTAAGTAACCGAAATCTATCAAATGTTGACCTCATAAGCTGCCAGACCAGTGTTGAGGATAAATGTTGAGGGGATAAGCGTTCGTGTGATACCGGCTTTACTAACATACCCAAGAGCCATAGCATACCTTAACACAATATATTATCTCTCTGCAGACTCCCTTTTTCTTATGTTCTTATGTTCTGCTTTCTTTGTTTTTAGACGCAGCACTACTTCCAGCCGATTCTGTCTCGTCTTTCAATACAATTAATTTATTTTTAAGTATCAGTTGTTATTCTTTTATTATATGTTTATTATGTATTATTATTTTATTATTCATTATTCATTATTTTAAAACGAATCTCTCTCTCACACATACACACACACACACACACACATATATATTATAGATGCACATATATAATGATAGTTAACTACCTAGAAAGATAAGAGATCCGGAAAAGAGGTTAAGCAAGAAAGACCTACCCTCACGTGTTGCCTGGAGACACGTGATGGCAGTCAAAGGCTCTCATCACCTAAGACCAACAAAATATTCCAGTATAAACACCACGCATGCGCAGTCCAGGGGTCAACGAGGAGTATATAAACCCGGGAGTAGGGCCAGGGAGGCAGCATTCCCACTGTGTTGGTCGTCGGGGAAGCTGTCGAGTGCCACCGTCGCTCCCAGCCTCTCCCCCTCTCCCCCCACCCCACCACTGCCACCTCCCCTTGGACTAACTATATTCTACCGCCCTGATGCCTAGTTTCCACGTTAGGCTAGCATCATGAAAGGTGAAGAGAAATTAATAATACTATATAGAAAACCTGAATGAAAACTTTTAACCATGAGTGATAAGTAAACTACAGAACAACTAATTGGAAACTCGAACTATGTAAAACTTTGAGTGAAGCTCGCTCCGAGGTACTTATAAACAAGTAAATAGAGGGAAAACAAACTTATACAAACTGACTGGCATATTGTTTCTCGGTACTTAATTAAAAGTTGGTGTACTGAGTGTAAGCAACTTATATAGAGATGGAAGTTTTCTCAATACTTTGACAGAACAACATATTTAATCATTGACAGATGCCAGTAATCACTCTCTCCTCGGTACATTGAAAACATTATCTTAAAATATGAAATATATATACCAAAAACATAGCCGATGTACTGTGTTTTGAACAGAATCTTTATCCCAAGCAAGGTTGATTAGTTAGTTAGTTAATATAGGACTTCAAAAGCTATCAACCCTTCTGGATTATTAAGCCAGCACACTGTAAGTCAAGAATAGCGTAAGGACTGAAGCCCCTTTTCGAGAACTCCAGTCCCTTTGCAAGGTTGGTTAGTTGAAATAGGGTTTCAGAGGCTGTCAACCTTTCTGGATTATTAAGCCAGCACACTGTAAGTCAAGAATAGCGTCAGGACGGAAGCCCCTTGTCGAGAACTCCAGTCCCTTTACAAGGTTGGAAAACAAACTAGCGGTACATATTATTTAACTGATATAGCGCAGGTTGGAACTATGGGAAAACTAGATCTAAACATTATATGACTAATGCAGTGTTAGCAGAATATCGCATTTTATCAGAAACAGTATTGAAAAGATGAATAAAAACTAATGACATATTCTATTCGCATGATTAGCTGAACTTGAGCATGGCAGATTTGTGATTTTTTTTTAGAAAACTTAGAAACATTGTCGATTGGTAAACTTAGTTGGAAGTAGTTAAAATAAGACTTCAGAGGTTATCAACCCTTCTGGATTATTAAACCAGCACACTGTAAGTCAAGATTAGCGTCAGACATTGAGCCCCCTTCGAGAACTCCAGTCCCTAGCCTTAGTTGAACTTAAACTTTGGAAAGCGAGACGAAACTGGAAAAGGGAAATGATTTATCCTTGTTTATAATAAGGCATATGGACGAGATGGGTTGGGTGTGAAAGGGATCTGCCATGCTCTCTGCAGACTCCCGTTTTCTTATGTTGCTGTGTGTACTTCTGCAAGTGCCACCACCATAACTACCAACATCGGCACAGCTACCACCACCACCTACTCAACTACCAATATTCCTCCACTACCACCATCAACTCAGATATAACAATTTTCTTCGGTAACTGCAGCTAATTAATATATTCAATTCTCCAGGGCAATTAAGGGAAGATTTCCACTTGAGGGATTTTTTTTGGACCCTTTTGTCCCTCATGCTTAGCCCCATTGCTTTTGAGATTTTAAGACGTTAGCACCATTAGTTTGGCGATTTTAAGAACTTTCGCTCCCTTTCTGTCAATTTTAAAACCTTTCGTGCCATGTAGGTGTCGATATTTTCCTGGCGAGCGAGAGTGAACCTGTAATTTTAGAGAAACTGGCCTTCGGTCATAACATTTTTCTACAGAAAAATTTACAAATTTATCTTGAAAGTGGGGCTAAGGTGTGTAAGTTTAACGCTATTACAAGTAAAACAAAGACAACACATATACCACTAAAAAGCTTCTCTAAACTATCGCAGTTTTTGAATAAGTACAAACATTACATTGGTATCAAAAATTTACCACCACGCTCACTGCCAGCACAATCCAATCATCAAAACCTCGACAATCTTATACTTACTATCACAATATCCTATACACACCCATAATAAATATCTGCCACTATCACAATCTCATCAAAACCTCAACATTCTCTTACCCTTACTATCACAATCTCATCAAAACCTCACAATTTTCTATTTAATATTACAATCTTTTAAAAATATCACAAATAGATATCTCCCACTATCACAATCTCATAAAAACCTCAACATTCTCTTACCCTTACTATCACAAACTCATCATAACCTCACAATCTACTACTATATATTACACTCTCTTATAACATCCATAATTAATATCTCCCACTATCTATCTAATCAATCTAATCTATCCAATCTATCACAAGCTATACAATCTACAAGACCATCAAGCATCGAGACCAACAGCAAACAGAAATAGACGACCACCATATACCAGTTTTCCTCTCAACAAAGTACCACCCTTTCTAACAACCACAAGAACCACTGTCGCTGAGAACCACAACTACTACCATCGCTTGTTAACCACCTTCATCCATCTTCAGCAACCATTACAGCAACTATCTTCAACTACCACAACTACCACCATCGCTGTCAACTAACATCTCTATCTTCAGCAACCATTACAGCAACTATCTTCAACTACAACTTCTACAACCATTGTCAGCAACCATATTAACTATTATCTTCATCTACCACAATTACCAGCATCGTCAGCTACCAGATCAACAAATATCTTCACCTACCACATCAACTAGTATCTTCACCTACCACAACTACTAGTATCTCAACTACCACCATCGTCAGC
>CM064505.1:42749755-42775567 GCA_032716605.1 Paralithodes platypus
TATCTATCTATCTCCCTCTCTCTCTCTCTCTCTCTCTCTCTCTCTCTCTCTCTCTCTCTCTCTCTCTCTCTACATATATATATATTGACCATGAATATAATGATAAAATCTTACCTCACAAACATAAGACACGTAAATATAAAATTGTGGCCAAAAAAACACCTCCTCTCTCAAATTTAATCACCCGCGCATTAATAAAAATCCCAAGAAAAAATAAAGTACGTGGGAAGTAAAAGTGCCCAAATTAACCAAATCAGCGAATCCCCACTGGCGGTGGCGGCCGAGGGGGAGTTGTTAGCACCAAGGTTAGCGCCAGAAAAATTACGGGGTTTCTGCGGTCATTTTATTTTGCCCGCTCGCCACCGCAAAAAAGATTCACTGATATCATGGGGAGGAGCTTTGGTGTGGGTTGGGGGGAGGGGTGAAAGCAGGAAGGGAGGGGGAAGGGGGGGGGGAGGGGGGGTGGGGGTTGCGGGGGGGGGGGGGGGGGGGGAGAGCAGGTGTGGAGGAGGGGTGAGCGCAGGGAGGGAGAGGGAGGGAGGTTGCTTGGGGGTGAGGGCGGGGGGAAGAGAGCAGGAGTGGGGGAGGGGTGAAAGCAGGGAGGGAGGGGGAAGGGGGTGGGAGGGAGGGGGTGGAGGTGGTTGAGGGGGGAGGGAAGAGCAAGAAGGGAGGGGAAATTAAGGTGGGTTGGGAGGGAGGGGTGAGAGCAGGGAGGGAGGTGGAAGGGGGCAGGGAGGAGGGGGGATGGGGACGGGTTAGGGGGGAGTGGGAGGGAGGGGAAGGTGGGGGACTTGGGAGGGGTGGGGGGGATTTTAGTAGACCATGGAGGACCAGTTTGTGGATTTACCCTTTACCGTGTGTGTGTGTGTGTGTGTGTGTGTGTGTGTGTGTGTGTGTGTGTGTGTGTGTGTGTGTGTGTGTGTGTGTGGACGAGCGGTTGTAGGTTTATTGGTACAAATCTCTGTAGGTTTACAGGTACTATCATACAAAAAACTATCCTTACTAAAATGACACGCACCATTTAGACTCAATGGACGAAGTAATATGGAAAATACTGTTTGAGCGTAGGATGGGTTGGTAGCCCAGCTCGAATCGTACCCCCACTTTATGAAACTCAGTGTTCACGAGAGTATGGATACTATTTTGTATGATAGTACATGAGGTTTGGGGCGACAGTTAATCGGTACACACCTCTTTAAAATACGTTGAAATGGAGTGTTTTCGGTTAGGTTAGGTAAGTTAGGTTAGGTTAGGTTAGGTTAGGTTAGGTTAGGTTAGTGTAATTTAGGTTTAAAAATCGAAAAATGTACTCGTAAGCATGCACCAAATTGATATGTACCGATAAACACACAACCGCTCGGGTGTGTGTAATAGGGCCTGCAAAGTCTGTGTATCTATATAACTCTATGTAGTTCTATGTATTTTGTTTTCTCTCTCTCTCTCTCTCACACACACACACTGAGACTCACACACAGACAGACAAACACAAACACACATACATATTCACAGGCTCGCATCTCTC
Organism: Paralithodes platypus; assembly: GCA_032716605.1. Taxonomy (NCBI): domain Eukaryota; kingdom Metazoa; phylum Arthropoda; class Malacostraca; order Decapoda; family Lithodidae; genus Paralithodes; species Paralithodes platypus. The sequence goes on from CM064505.1 coordinate 42,751,278, forward strand.
TTCTTCTCTCTCTCTCTCTCGCTCTCTCTCTTTCTCTCCAATCTCCCGTACATGCCCCCAATCACCCCTAGCTTCCCAAAACCAGATTATCTTTTCACTATTCAAATAAGCCAATCATTTTTCCAGGCCCCACCCCCAAAATATATTCTATAAACATCAGCTCCGTCACTTTCAGACCCTAAAACGTGTAGAGAGGGTAATTTCAAAGAGATGGTGGAAATAACGTATTTTTTAACCCACCCTTTTCCCTCATGTTTAGCCCCATTGTTTTTTTTAGATTTTAAGACGTTCGCTCTATTAGTTTGTCGATTTTAAGACCTATAGCTTCCCTTCTTTGTTAATTTTAACAGCAAGAACACCCCCCACCAACAACAACACCATCACCACCACCACCGCCACAAACACAGCAAGCATCGCCATCCCCACCAACACAGCAAACACCACCATCACCACCACCACCAACAACAACACCAATGCAACCAAAACACCACCACCACCAACAACAACACCAATACAACCAAAACCCCACCACCACCATCACCATCACCACCATCACCACCACCACCACCACCAACAACAACACCAATACAACCAAAACACCACTACCACCAACAACAACACCAATACAACCAAAACCCCACCACCACCATCACCATCACCACCATCACCACCACCATCACTACCAACACCATCAACAACAACACCACCAGCACACCTAATCAGACCGTAGGCGCTATTATCGTAATCATGACCGTAATCATTAATAAAGGGAGGCCTCATTTGTTCTAATGACTTCATTAACAACGATCATTAGGTGATGTATAACTAATTAGACACAGACAGACCCACAATATATTTTCCAGTATGGGAATTGGATAATGAAGGTAATTCTACATAAGGTTTTTTTCTCTCTCTCTCACTTTATTATATATAAATATATACTGTATATATATAACATTATATATATATATCAGTATAATAATATTAATAATAATAATAATAATTAACCCCTTCACTGCTAACATATCATTATCAAGTTGAATACAATCGTGTGTAGGTAGCGAGAATAAAACCTAAAACGGAGTAATTGAATTAAAATGGGTTAATATTTGATCTCGTCTCTCCATTGATGGCGATAGTTTCTCATTAACTCCTTAATTAATTCATGTAATAACCGTTATCTTAGTTTCTGGGGCATCAGACTCACTCACACTCACTCTCTCTCACTAAACTCACTCTACCCACTCTAAACCACTGTTTGGACACTTGATCCTCAGTGTTTTGGAGGACAAGCAGCCTAGAAGGGTCACTAGACCTGTTGTTGCTTGATTTCCTTTGTACTCCTTTGTACTCCTTTGTACTCCTTTGTACTAACTCACTCTCTCTCTCTCTCACTATCTCACTCACTTCTTCTTTTGTATCCTTTCCTTCAACTTTCCTTTGCTATCGGATATGCCATCTCTACTAGAATTACGTCCTGACCACCTCGTTTGGATCGTAAGGTCTGTGTGGCCAGTGTATCTATGTAAATCTACGTAAATCTCTCTCTCTCACTCACTCTCTCTCTCTCTCTCTCTGATTAGGAAGGGAATCACAGGCAATAATTCCTCATTAAGTTGCTGACTGTTTTCTTGCTTCCTGGTCTCTCTCTCTCTCTCTCTCTCTCTCTCTCTCTCTCTCTCTCTCTCTCTCTCTCTCTCTCTCTCTCTCTCTCTCTCTCTCTCTCCTTTGCTGTCCTAATTTTCTACTGAAAACTATCCCTTTCTAGTAGTATTAAGGCCTGACCACCTAGTAGGGACCGGAAGGCCTGTTTGGTCTGAGTATTTATGTAACTCTGTGTAACTGGGTAATTCTCTCTCTCTCTCTCTCTCTCTCTCTCTCCTCTTCTCTCTCCTCTCTCCTCTTCTCTCTCCTCTCTCCTCTTCTCTCTCTCTCTCTCTCTCTCTCTCTCTCTCTCTCTCTCTCTCTCTCTCACTCTCTCTCTCTCTCTGAAGGATGAACAAAATCAAAGTTTAGCCAGGGATTACTTTTGCCACCTGTACATAGGCGGTGCCAGAAATGTAAAACTAGAACCCCCTAAAAAGAAACCCCAAGCCTAACACTGGATGTAGGGAGACAGATTGGGCGGCCTTACTGAAACAAGGGCGAACTCTGAATATGATATAATTTGCGTGTCACTGTATATGATTGTATATTAACGCGTACACACTCACATATACATACATATACATAAACAAAACACACTCACACACATGTATACTCACACACACTCACACATACATAAACAAGACACACTCACACGAACACATTAACAAGACATATTCACACATACACCACATGACACCAAACTACACACATACACACACACACACACACACATACACACATAAACACACACACACAACAGAGAAAACATATTATTGTCTTGCAGGAAATTAATGAGAAAGTATAATTAGCCATACACTATTTATTATTGTTCTAGGCATATATTTGAGTAATAATAATAATAATAATAATAATAATAACAAATAATAACAATAATAACAATAACAATAATAATAATAATAACGGTAATAATAATAATAACATACCTTCAGATAATATAGGTAATAAAAATAAAAATAAAAACAATAATAATGCTACCGGTACTTTACTGTTAATTGTATCCACTCTCTATATCTCCATTACGGTCATTAATCTTCACACACAAATCGGGACTATTTTGCATGTAATGACTTTTTCGGGCCGGAATGGGATTTAAGGGAGCCCACCTCGCTTTTGTTTCTCTTTCTCTCCCTCTCTCTTTGGCTTTTATCCATTTGGCCCCATTAAGCCTACTGTTTTAAGACGTTTACCCCTATCCAGGTGTCAATATTTTCCTGGCGACCGGTAGCGAGCCAACATATGTATATATTTTTGTTTTGACAGCAAGCTAAATTTGTACATTTATCGATAGAAAAATTTCTCCGGCGAAGCCGGATTTCTCCATACAATGCTGGAACACTATCGCTCGCCAGGAAGAAATCGACACCTGGATGGAGATAAACGTCTTAAAACAGTTGGCTGAATGGGGCCGAAAGGATACAAGCCAGGGAAAGAGAGAAAAGGAGAGAAAGATAAAAAAAGCCGGTGATCCCCCTTAATGACTTTTTCTGGCCGGAATGGCACTTAATGAGCTAGCCGTTGTAATCGGTACATAGATAATGAGATATTACGCTCATCTATTTTCCGGACAGGAGTGCTTTGGGTCCAGTGTTGCAAAAAAACAAAAAAACAAAAACAAAAAAACAGTTAAATAAGAAAAGAAAAAAGTAAAAACAAAAAACAAAACATAGTATGAATAATGATATTAGCTAAGTAGCCAAGATGATATATATATACTGTATATAATATACTGTATATTTATATATAATTATATATATATAGATAGATAAATAGATAGAGAGCGAAAGAGAGAGAGAGAGAGAGAGAGAGAGAGAGAGAGAGAGAGAGAGAGAGAGAGAGAGAGAGAGCACTCCCAAATTTGCATAACAAAATATGAAACACGTTAGCTCAGAAAAGAATCCTTCTCTTCCCCCTTAAGAAAAAAGAAAAGAAAGAAATGGATTAGTTAAAATGGGACTTCAGAGGCTATCAACCCTATTGGATTATTAAGCCAGCACACTGTAAGTCAAGAATAACGTCAGGACTGGAGCCTCTCTGTGAAAACTCCAGTCCCTTGTAGAAATGGAACGTAATACATTATAATAAAATAGGATGTAATGAACAATTGAAGTATGATTATGTAATATAAATGTTATTAACAAAATATATATACTATTGATATATCGGGAATAATACACTAGTCTGCTTTACCCCTATCCTATGACTTAGAGTGCATCACGCTTATTGTGTCCAGACATTTTGACTCGTAAGTGTCTCCCCCGAAGCCAAAAGAGTAACAGAGAGCCAAATTCAATGTACGTTGGGCCCAAACTGAATACAAAAGTGAAATCCTTAGGTAAACTGTAAATATCGGGAGAATTGAGCAAATATTTTCTTGTGTCCTTGTATGTGTGCTTATTTCCAGGGTTGTGGGGGCGAGGGGATCAAGGGGTGTTCGATCAAAGGGTAATCAGTTCTATTCAGGGTCGAAATGAAAGTGCTGTAGAGGTTTGATTCAATTCTTTTATTTGTTTCTGAGAACGCCTGCTTGTGACAGACAGACAGACAGACATACAGACAGATCACTTGCTGACGAAGTTTAATTGACATTTATTTATTAGTTTATGAGAATTTCTGATTATGACAGACAAGCAGACATACATAAATTATAGATAGACGGCGATGATCACATAATATCCGCAAACTTGAAAACATACAGAAAAAAGACGCAGACACTTGACACACATACAGTTAAGGTAAGATTTTTATATATTTATCTATCTATATATTAATTTATTTGTTAATTTTTAACATATTTATTTTTAGTTTTTTCCCTAGACGTAAATCAAGCTTTAAAAAATAACGAGGGGGAGGGGGGGGGGGGGGGGGGGGGGGGGGGGGGGGTGGGGGGGGGGGGGGGGGCGGGGGGGGCCGAAATCGAGTGCAGATTTTTTTTCCTCTTAGCTTTGATGTAAAATACGATAATGGTGATCGAGTTTCTCATTTTACCTGCTTGATGAGCCCCCGTTTTTGTCGAGAGAGAGAGAGTGAGTGAGAGAGAGAGTGAGGGTGAGCGAGAGTATGGTTAATTTCTAAGTCTAAGGAGCATTTTTGTTACTCTCCACGGTATAAAATCATGGAACAGAACTTATGTGGGCCACTGTCCATGATAGAACACATTTAGCTCAAAACAATACCGGTGCATTTAATTAGTGTGTAATCATTGTTTTGCGTATTATCAGATTATTTGAGCACCTTTCTAATGGTTAATATACTGTATAAATGTCAATTTAATTAACCCTCTCACGTCCTTGACGCAATGTTTAGCCTATTAGGGATACTTTAAAGCCTTTGTTACCGTCAGGGGTATTTATAAACCTTTAGTTTATTTACTTCAACCTCTGCAGTTGTCTTTGAGTTAACTGTGGGCAGAAAACTAATTTTAGAGAGGTAATTATACGAGTGAGAGTAATCTATTTCTTATTGCTAATCTGGCAACCTCTGCGTGAGAGGGTTAACCCCTTCTGTACTGGTACCGTCCTTTTAACTTTAATCTGGCTCCTATTAGACGATTTTATTCAGTTTAAAAAGGGCCTCCAGCAATTAACAGGCTTAACACAAAATAATTTAAAAATATTTACGACCACAGATCCTTCTCAAACTGCACAAAATCGTCTAACCATAGCTAGAATAAAAAGCAGCCGCCGGTACAGAAGGGGCTAAGCTTTCTAAAAACATGTTCAAATGAATTGTGTACAGTCGCGCTATTAAGTCATGTCTCAGCTGTCATTACGTTTGGCTCGCTCTGTGCTGTATTAATGTCAGTCAGATGTTGAATAGGGTGGGTAAGTGTAGGAATATGTTTGTATATCTCACTCAAAAAGAAGAAATCATGTGTAAATATTGCTGATACCAATTATTGATCAAAACATAATTGGTGCCGAGACATCACTTATTAGCGCGACTGTACCAGCTTGATTAAAGTCTGTGTGTTCTTGTATACGCTCGCTATATTTAAAGTGTTTGTAAGGGAGTCGCGAAATTCACCCACCACTTAATTTTACCGCTACCATAAAACCTCACCTATCATAAGCTAAATTAATCACGTTTTACCCGACCTTTTACCTAATATAGAACATTGCCTATAAAACATATGAGGGTATATATATATATATATATATATATATATATATATTATATATATATATATATATATACATTATGTACAACTTTTATCCACAACTCTAATCTGGCAAATTTGTTCATATTATTGTATGTGAATAAAGAAGAAAAAAGGCTAAGCTGCCTGTAACAAGTGTCTCCTCCAAAGTTGGAGGAGTGACAGAGAGCCAAAATCAAGGTACATTAGAGTCAATTTGTCTGGACACACAGACTTGAAGCAGTTTAAGGGGAGGTATTTGGTTTCTTCCCTAGAACTCCATCAAGCTTAAAATTACACCCCCTAGACCCCTTTTCAAGATAAATTTGTACATTTTTCGGTAGAAAAATTTCCCGGCCGAAGGCCGGTTCCTCTCAAATTACAGGCTCGCTATCGCTCGCCAGGAAAAAATCGACACCTAAATGGCACAAAAGTTCTTTAAATTGACAGAAATGGGGCGAAAGTTATTAAAATCGCCAAACTAAAGGGGGCGAGCGTCTTAAAATCTAAAAAGCAATGGGGCTAAACATAAGAGAGAAAGGGGTCCAGAAAAAAATCCCTGAAGTGTAAATCTCCCCTTAAGCCATAGGATGAGAGAGAGAGAGAGACAGATTGAAGGGAGATGCACAAATTTAGCTTGCTGTCAAAACAAAAATATATATATGCTGGCTCGCTGCCGCTTGTCAGGAAAATAGTGACACCTGGATATGGGTAAAAGTCTTAAAACAGTAGGCTGAATGGGGCCGAATGGATACGAGCCAAAGAGAGAGGGAGATAAAGAGAAAACAAGCGAGGTGGGCTCCCTTAAGTAGAATTACGAAGGGGAGGGAAAGACTCTGCCACAAAAAATAAGGAATGTCCACAACTTTCTCCCTAAATTTTCCCGATAGTTTTCGAACAATCCCGAGTCATAAAACACTGTTGAAATACTGAGGGCTGGGTCCCTAGATTTTATTGTATTGTGATGTTTATATATGTTATCTCTTTCTCTGTCTAGCTTTCTCTCGTTCTCGCTCGCTATCACTCGCGCTCTCCTTCGTTCTCGCTCGCTATCTCTCGTTCTCGCTCTCTGTCTATCTACCTTTCTCTCTGTCTCGCTCTCACTATATATATATATATATATATATATATATATATATATCTCTCATGTTTGTGGAGTTATGTAAATTACCCATTGTGTATTTCAGGCTTTTCATATTTACTCTCTCTCTCTCTCGCTCTCTCTCTCTCTCACTCACTGACTCACATACACACACACCCTCTCTCTCTCTCTCACTCTGTTTGTCTATATGTCTGTCTGTGTGTGTCTCTCTCTCACGCGCTCTCTCTCTCTCTCTCTCAAGCTGTCAACCAGGGAACGTCGTCAACAGGCCAATTACTGACAGCAAACAACGTTTTTATTGGCTGATTTTTCCGTCCTGTTCGACATTCTCTGGCTGTCGATTTTTACCTCGTTTGTGCGTGTGTGTGTGTGTGTGTGTGTGTCGTCTAAATGTAGCTGAACAAACATAAACAAGAAGGCACCGGTATTGAATGGGTTAAGGTAGTTTTCAGAGTATCATTGTCCCGCCTCCGAAATTTGTCCAGAATTTGTTATCTGCGACTGTGCAGTGTAACTATTTGAGTTGGTAAATATATGTGACATTTAGTTTTTACTCTACACAACACTGGCTTGATGAAGGGAAGGTCTCGACATATAACAACAACGTCTCAAAATTGTTCGATACGAATCGTATCACTTTCTCTGAAGGCCATTGGACACACACACACACACACACACACACACACCTTTTATATATATATATATATATATATATATATATATATATATACTGTATATATTATTATAAACAGTATATATAACGAAAATCATGTAGCGATCCAATAAATGTCATCTAATCTAATATCAATCTATTTTGTATTAAGCAATATCCCTGGTTGGCTAATCTGATATAACCTTGACCGCTTCCTGGCTCGCTTTTCTCACCTCCATTCAATTCAAATTTCAATTCAAATATATTTATTTAGCCTTCAGATATACAATAAGTTCAGAATTTAAATACATGGAAGTCAACTGGCTAAGCCTTATGAGAGAAAACTCTCTTTAAGGCACCTTGATTTAACCCGAATTAATTTATTAATCCATGGTACAGTCGGGGGCAAGAGCATCTGTATAGTATTAAGGTGGGGTGGTTTTTCGTTTTTCTGGCCCCCTTTCTCCCTCGTGTTTAGGCTACTCCGTTAGTTTTGAGATTTTAAGACGTGCGGCCCATTAGTTTGGCGATTTAAACACCTGTCGCCCCATTTCACTGTACATTTTAGACCTTTCGTGTCACTTAGGTGTCGACTTTTATCCTGGTAAGCGATAGCGAGCCTGTAATGTTTAGAGGAACCGGCCGATTACCGAAACAATGTAAAAACATATCTTGAAGGGGTGTCTTGGTTTTTTTGTTTAGCTTGATGGAGGTTTAGGGAGGAAACTATAAAAATACCAAATAAATAAACACATAAGCAAATAAATGTGACCATTGTATTGTTGTCTGTTTTTAAGGGGGGGGGGGGCCTTAAAAACAGACAACAATACAATTAGAAGAAACAGATGAATGATATTGTAATAAATGATTAGGTGGCAATAAACGTTTGATTTGGTTTCGTAAGCATGGATAGAAAATATATTGATACACACATCAATAGATAGGCGAATAGATAGATACAATAATAATAATAATAATAATAATAATAATAATAATAATAATAATAATGAAAAAATAATAATAATTGTGGATATAAGTAACACCCCGTTCTTCACATTAATCATCAATTACAAACCCCACTGTACTTGAATAAACTAATGAAAGCATATGACCCTCCCGGGATTCGAACTCGGGACACCACACCCAGAACATAAGCACCTAAACCATAACACCACCAAAATAGTTATATTATAAACAACAAAATATATAAGCTAGCAAGCCAATTCTCCCACACAAGGACGAATACAAAGGCAAAGACAAATCCTGACGAATAGCAAGAGGAACGCAATGACCTTGAATATCTAGTGGAACGGATATGCTGAGGCAAATATATATGTATCTATGAGAGAGAGAGAGAGAGAGAGAGAGAGGCGGAGGAAAGTGGGTGAACATGATAGAGAACGATTGGGGAAACGAGAATGGAGAGAGAGAGAGAGAGAGAGAGAGAGAGAGAGAGAGAGAGAGAGAGAGTATACTGTATATAGGCTACATATTAAGATTATACTATAGATACATCAAACTATTAAAACTGACTGTACCCAATATTCTAATACGATAATTATTAGGTCTCAATGGAATCGGTTTGAAGCCTTTGTCTTTTATAATCGCAGTCCGTATCCCTGAATTCAATGTCCATTTATATTGTTTGTATTATTGGATTGTGTCAAAGGCCTCGTTCATTAGGGAATTAAAACTGGATTTGCTGGTAATCCATCATGCACAAGCCTAGCGATTTTAAACTGACTTGTTTTTATTATTTGTTATTGCTAAACGTATGTTATATGTGAAATATTTTTATTTTTTACTGTAAATGTATAAATGTAAATGTATAAGTATATATATATATATATATATATATATATATATATATATATATATATATATATATATATATACAGGTATATATATATACAATTGGATAGGGTAGACATAAGTTAAGATTTCCTAGCACCACCTATAAGAGACAATATCAAATCCTTAATATCCCATAAGAGGGGCGAACGGAAAGATGCCGAGAAGTAAACAAATACAAAATAAAACATAAACAAAGAAATAAAGGAAAGACAAAAATAAGTAAGATTCCCCTCAAAAGGTCGAAAAGAAAATCCCAAAGCGGCAATTGACTGACAGGAAAATAAGAAATCCTCCTGAGAGAATAAGACAAGGGAGGAAAAATAAGGAAGAGAGAGAGAGAGAGAGAGAGAGAGAGAGAGAGAGAGAGAGAGAGAGAGAGAGAGAGCTGGAGTATTGTCTTCGTGTTCGGCACAGACAGACATTTCAGAGCTCGGAAATTTGAGGGATAGTGTAATTTTGGCTTGGTGTGTGTGTGTGTGTGTGTGTGTGTGTGTGTGTGTGTGTGTGTGTGTGTGTGTGTGCGTGTGTGTGTGTGTGTGCGAAAGAGAACGGATGTGTGTATGAACGTAACAGAGTGTATCTGAATATATATATGTGTGTGTGTGTGTGTGTAATCCTCCCACCAACATGACAGCCAATCTCTTAGGACAAGTGGTGGTGGAGGAGAGATTATGGTGGAGGAGAGATTATGGTGGTGGAGGAATGGTGGTGGATAATGGTGGAATAGTGAGTGAATGGTTTGAGAAGCAAAATGCTATTAAGCTATTTTAGTGCAAATGGATGCATATCGGCTTGGCAAATCCCAAATTGGGATAATAAAATATTGGGACTCTCTCTCTCTCTCTCTCTCTCCGGCCAAAAAGCCTCTTTCATCGCACCAGCCCTTTCTTCATTCTCTTAATAAATTTCTTTGTTTAGTTCTCCTTTATCAAATTACTTCCAGCTTTTCGTTTTTATTTTTTTCTCCAATTTCCTCACGCTTTTCGAAGACAGAGGACGTGTTTCATTTTCTCCTAGACTCCTGATTTTTGAAGCCAGGTATGTATTTTCCGTGGAAGTATTATTCTGTTTTAAGCCGGAGTCACACGAGCCATTTTTCGAGAATTTTTTCCGGGCAATTATAGTCTGGAAGCTTCAAAAATTACACTTAATCAAAATTCAGCCTTCTAACATAATCTTCCTTCAGTCTAATTGCCGATACCAGTGCGAAATAGTCACGAAATAATAAGAGAACAAACTTGCTCATGGAAAATTGATGGAATAAGCGCTCGTGTGACAGCGGCTTTACCTGTTTCCGAATAAGCAAGTTTTATTTTCTCACACATAATGTATATATTTATTTTCTTATTATGCCATCTTGTAATATCACTAAACCTTTGACACACATCGAAATTTTATTTGCGATTAATTTTAATGAACTCCTATTTTACCTGTTTACAGACCATATTTTCATCTGATACCGACAATTGACTTACCTGTATTTACGATTTTCTTATTCAAAATATTTAGGGCTCACTTATTGGGTTTCTCCCTTTATATTACTACAGTATCTAGCAGCTTTCCATTACTATACTCGTCTTTTTCCCAGCCGATGGTAAATTGCTATCTCTCCATCCCGATTACTGCGCTATTTCCATGATTTTGTAGCGAAATATGTTGCTAATTATGAAAACTTGGCAATAATATGACGCACAGACATAGCAGTATAATATGACGCACAGACATAGCAGTATAATATGACGCACAGACATAGCAGTATAATATGACGCACAGACATAGCAGTATCAAATATTTCCAGTAAGAATAACAAAATCAGATGGTAAAGGATTCAATTTATCATCAGCTGGGAAAAAAAAAAAAAAAATAGAGTATAGTTTACTTTCCTTCAAAATGGCTTTCCTTTTATTCAAAATGGCTTTCCTTTTATTCAAAATGGCTTTCCTTTTATTCAAAATGGCTTTCCTTTTATTCTTCTATACCATCATATCGCTTCCAAACCCCATGATCCCCTATTTCCCTCCCCAGAATGCCTTAAGGGGAGGCAGACCGTTTTTCTGGACCCCCTTCTCCCTAATGCTTAGCACCACTAGTTTAGAGATTTTAAGACGTTGGTTCCTTTGGGGATTTTATGACCTTTCACCCCATTTCTTTGTCAATATTAGGACCCTTCGTGCCATTTAGGTGTCGAGGTTTTCCTGGCGAGCAATAGCGAGCCTGTAATTTTAGGAGGAATCGGCCTTTGGCTGGGAATTTTTTCTACCGAAAAATGTACGAATCTATCTTGAAGGGGGGTCTAGGGGTTGTTTTTCTAAGCTTGATGGAGGTCTAGGGAGGAAACTAAACAAATATATGAATACATGAATTAATAGAAAAAAAAAAAAACAGCCACTGTTCCCTTAATATCCATAAATCCCCCGACCTATCCCAGGCTTTATTATCTTGGCCCCTAAATCTCTCTCCCCTCTTCGTCGTAAATCCGGTGATAAACCTTTCTTTCCCGCGGAATCTGTTGCTTTTATCCCTTATATAAACTGAGGTCTTCTTTTTCCACGTTGAACAATTATTTTTACTACTCCTTTCCCTTATACATGGACACCGAATCCTCTTTCCCTTATATTATGAAACTAAATCCCCTTTCCCTTATACATGGACACCGAATCCTCTTTCCCTTATACTCTGAAAATAAATCCCATTTCCCTTATACATGGAAACCGAATACTCTTTCCCTTATACTCTGAAACTAAATCCCCTTTCCCTTATACATGGACACCGAATCCTCTTTCCCTAATATTCTGAAACTAAATCACTTTTCCCTTATACATGGAAACCGAAACCTCTTTCCCTTATATTCTGAAACTAAATCCCCTTTCCCTTATACATGGAAACCGAATCTTCTTTCCCTTATATTCTGAAACTAAATAACTTTTCCCTTATACATGGAAACCGAATACTCTTTCCCTTATATTCCGAAAATAAATCCCCTTTCCTTTATACATGGAAACCGAATCCTCTCTCCCTTATATTCCGAAACTAAATCCCCTTTCTTCCCTTCAGAATCCTGCAAGAAGGAGGGTGGGATTATAGAGTCCCCCAATCCCTTTCTACTGGCGTCAGGTCTTCTCCAGGCAAGTATTGGATCCTGTTTTTCCAATAGTTGTGTGTGTCTTTCTATGGTGGGTGTTGATAATGTGGGGAAAATGAGAAAAGGGAAGGGATGGGAGGAGGGAGGTGGAGTATTGAAGTGTGTGTGTGTGTGTGTGAGAGAGAGAGAGAGAGAGAGAGAGAGAGAGAGAGAGAGAGAGAGAGAGAGAGAGAGAGAGAGAGAATTGAGATTGGAAGGATATAACAGAAATAGACAGGCAGACAAATGGTACACAGATTGAGGATAAAAAACGATGAACACCAAGGAATAATAAATCAACACTCCACAGTTCCTTCACATTTACCAATTGTTTCACCCAACCCGATCTTATAAATTCAAAAATAAACACTGCAATTTCTCTGAACCAGGACCTTTCTAGAATTAATGAATGGGGACAAAATAATCTAGTTTCCTTTAATGCACAGAAAACCAAGTACATTCAATTTTCTAACCGACAGAATCTCACTGACTCCCATATATTTTTTAATGATGTAAATGTTCCCACTTCCCCTAGTATTGACATTCTCGGTGTAACATTAACTACTAACTTGAGCTGGACACATTATGTTAGAAGCATTGCTAAGAATGCCTCTAAAAAACTGGGACTCCTGTACAGAGTTCGAGAATTCTTCACTGACGAGCAGTTGGCCGTAATATATAAAAGTCATGTGCGTTCTCAGATGGATTACTGTTCACCTCTGTGGGGTGGAAGTGGAGTGGTTGCATTGAGGCAGTTGGACAAAATTCAAAATAAAGCTATTAGATTAATCAATAACCATGTAATCACACAGGACCTTCCTACATTATCCATACGTAGAAACGTTGCATCCCTTGCATTATTCTACAGATATTTTCACAGCAATTGTTCCGAGGAACTTGCTTCAATTGTGCCGCCTCTCCACATCTTTCCCCGTAGAACTAGGGCAGCTTTGAGTGCCCATGAATTTACACTTTCTCCTCCACAATGAAGAACTTCTGCTTATCAAAATTCATTTATCCCTAGAACTACTACTCTTTGGAATTCACTTCCCTCGAGTTGCTGTCCACAAACTTACAATCTACAAAAGTTTAAATCCAGTTGTTACAAACATTTTATGAATGGAGGATGCCTTTAGGCACATGGACCTTTTTGTGTTATCCGTGTTTTTCCTTCCTCCGTGCATTGTCTCTTAAAAAAACAAAAAACAAAAAAAAAAAAACGTTTGTGGGAATAAATAACATTTTACAATTATGAAAAAAAGTAAAGGAACACAAATAACGGAATGGAGAACATATATAAAGATAACTTAGGTACAAATAAAACAGGGGGAATTGGAAAACTGGGCAATATAAAAGATTGGACATCGAGAAATGTGACATAAATGGAATTACTGTCTTGATAGCGTAATGCATAAGTGCGCGGAATTTCGGTGTGAGTATCCTAGGTTCGAGTCCTTGGAGTGCCACATGTATTTGTTGATTTCATTAATTGAGTTTAGAAGTGAAGTTGGTTGATGAAAACATATAATTACCGAATAAGAAACAGCTTGAACAAAAATAACTAAGGAATATGATATAGTCTTGAGTAATGACAGGAGGAGCGTAAAATATATAAAATCAGAAATATAGCTCTAAAAGAAATTACGAAAAGAAGGAGGGAAAATAAATATAGAATATATAGCAACATAGAGATACCGTGAGCGCGATAAGGAGAAGCTGTAGGTGAGAGAAAGGGGAGAGAGAGTGTGGAAGGTAAGTATGGTAAGCGAGAGAGGACGTGGCTTGGAAGAAGAAGAAGAAGAAGAAGAAGAAGAAGATATATAAAGCAAACAAAAACTATTACTGAAAATAAAACATCAACGCAAAATGGGATAGAGCAAAACTTCAATAAGAAAATCCAACTCAATGACACGGAATAGGAAATGATAAAATACACTTAAAGCGAAGGAGGAATGACAACAGAGTGCTAAGAGAATGGATATAAGAAGAATCGGTGAATAATGAGACAAAGGGACACCGAATAAAGAAGTAATAATGAGAGAAATAATAATTTGGACTGCAGGAGAAGAGGGAAAAATAGATTTCTGCTTGTGATGATTAAACGATATTGATATGTTCGGAGCAGAGGGTGGGGGAAAAGGGCAAGAGAAGGGAGGAAGGGAGGAGAGGAGGGAGGGACGGAAGGAAGGAAGGAATCAAGGGATAATAAAAGGAAGGAAGGAAGGGTGGAAAGAAGGAAGAAAGGAAGGAAGGAAGGAAGGGAGAACAGGAAAGGAAGGAAGGAAAGAAAGAAGGAAGGAAAGGAGGGAAGCAAGGGAGAACAGGAAAGGAAGGAAGGAAAGAAGGAAGGAAGGGAGGGAGGAAGGAAGGAAGGAACAAATAAATCGGAAGGACGGAAGAAAAACGATGGTAGAAGGGCAAGGAAGGAAGGAAGGAAGGAAGGAAAGAACAAAAATAGAGGGAGTGAGGGTTAAAAAGATACTAGGAGGGTGGATTGGATGGATAAAAAGTAGGACAGACGGAAGGAAGGAAAGTAAGGGGAGAAAGTAGGAAAGAGAGATGGATGGAAGGAAAGAAAATATGAAAGGAAGGAAAGGAAGGAAGGAGGGATGGAAAAGAGAAGGATCAAGAGATGGAAGGAAAGAAGGAAGCAGGGGGAAGAAGATGGAAAGGATAGATAAAGGGGAGAAGGAAAGGAAGGAAGGAGGGATAGCAGGGAGAAGGATAGAGGTAGGATTGTAGGGATGGATAGATAGATAGGTGGAAAGAAGAATAATAAAGGGGAGAATTAAGTGGGAAGAATAGTTGGAGGAAAAGAGTGAAAGAGGGAAGGAAGGTAGGAAGAAAGAGAGAAGGATGGAGTCGAGATTATATAGATACATATTAAATATTGTAAATATTAATGCAAAATAATGGTGTGGTCAATAATACGACGAGACAAAGAAAATAAAGATACAACGAACAAGAAGGAATAGCAAATAATGAAATAACGTAAATAGAGCATGATACAGATAAGATGAGAACGATAAAGAAAGAAAGAGAGAAAGAGAGAGGGAGGGAGAGTGTGTGTGTGTGTGTGTGAGAGATAGAGAGAGAGAGAGAGAGAGAGAGGAGGGAGAGAGAGATGAGAGGGAGAGGGAGGGGAGAGGGAGAGACAAAGAAGTGTAAGGAAGAATAGTCAGGCTAGCAATAACAAGGAAAAGTGGCAGGTTCCTCTCTCAACCAGAAGTTTCCTCTCTCACCCATCCATATTTCACTTCGATCTACTCTCTACTTTCTCTCTCTCTCACTCTCCTCCTCTCTCTCTCTGCTCCTCTCTCAATCCCCTTCCACTCAGTCGCCTCATATCTCGCACTGGCGGGCTCTCCTCCTCTCATTTCACACTCGATCTTTACTCTTCGACTTTCTCTATCTCCTCTCTCTCTCTCTCTCTCTCTCTCTCTCTCTCTCTCACCCACACACCCTGTAGTTCCGTAGGTGCGTCGTTGCAGGTTAACCAGGTAGGCTACCACACACACACACACACACACTCACACAAACAAACAAACACCCTCCCTCCCTCCTTCCTTCTCTCTCTATCTCTCTCACTCTCACTATCTCTCTCTCTTTCTCTCTCTCTGTTATCGGGTTTGCTATCCCAACTAAAATTAAATCCTGATCACCTCGCTGGGATCGTAAGGTCTATCTGGCCAGTGTATCTATGCAATCTATGTAAATCCCTCTTTCTCGAATCATGTTATGTACATCCCCCCTCTTTCTCGCTCATGTTTTATTTAGGGGATGGGGGAGACGAGAGAGGGGGAGAAGAGAGCGAGGAGAAGAGTGAGAGGCGGACAAGACGGAGAGAGAGAGAGAGTGAGATGACGCCAGAGGGAGAGAGAGAGAGAGAGAGAAGATGGGGATGAGGGGAGCGCGAGCTATGGAGGGGAGGGGGAGATGGAGGAGGATGATGCGAGGGAGGAGGAGACCTTATTTATCAAAAGACAGTAAGAGAGGGCGATGATGGAGAGTGACAGGCGAATGAGGGAGGAGAGGGAGAAAAGAAGAACACTATAAGCGAGGGATGAGAGGAGGAGGGACGAGAGAGAGGAGGTGATACAGATGTGTGAAGGAAGGATGATGATAATGACAGGGGTGAGAAAGAGAGAGAGAGAGGGGTGATAAGGATGTGTGAGGAAGATTAAGGATGATGATGATGGTGATGATGATGATGATGATGATGATGATGGTGATGATGATGGTGATGATGATGATGGTGATGATGAAGATGATGATGACCATAAGTGATATTCTGAATGGAGCTGATAGGATTGAATTCAGGAAGAGATAACATGCAAGTTATAAATAGGAGGATAGGGTCTCCTGTGACAAAATGTGGTGAGAGGAGTATATATAAGATGGATAGCTGCCATTATTGAATTATATCTATCTATTTATCAATCTATCTATATAAGGTGATAGTTATAGATTGATAGAAAATTAGATAGAAATGGATGATAAAATGGTGAGAAAGAAATTAAGCAAAATAAGTAAATCTAAAATAATTACATATCATAAACATCAAAGACACGGAGGAAAGTAATGTGGAATACAAATATTATTATAATATTTTCCAGAATATCATAATCAAATGTCGTGTTTCGCATATTGACACGCCAGCAAGATTGGATGGCTCAGAAAGTAATCATGGACACTCATAGGGAAAAATATATAAATACTTAAATAGATAATTACATAAATAAATGAATAAATAAATAGATACACAGTTCAATAATTATGTAAGTAAGTAAACAAATTAATAAATACATAAATATATACAATGTACAAATATATATGCAAATTTGTTTAACCAAAGTAATGGGACGCATTTTTTGTTCTCAACCTATTTATTAGACAATTTCATACAGCTTAGAGAGGGGAAAATATGTCCCTATTAAACTTATGATTCCCACAGACCCTTTCCAAGCTTATTAAAATCATCAAATACTAGCCAGACTAAAGTCAAAGGTGAGTTCTAGCACCCTGCAGAATTAATATGACATAATAATATATACAGGTATATGTGTGTGTGAGGGTACAGAGAACGTGGCTGAAAAACTAATTATAATAAGAATCAACAGAAAGAGGGGAAGGGAGAGGGAGGAGAAAAAACGGAAACAGAGATAATATTATTCAGAGAGAGAGAGAGGGGGAGAAGAAGAGGGAGGAGAAAGAGCGACGATTGGAGCGAGGATGAGATGGGGGGAGCCCGCCCGAGAGAGAGGAGGGACCCGGAGACAGAAGGAGGCCACGACCCCCCCCGACCGCCCCCCCCCCCCCCCTCCCCCGAGAGAGAGGGAAGAAGGGAGCCAGGGCAGGAAGGGGCCCCCCTTGACGAGATCCGAGCGAGGGAGGAAGAGAGAGAGGGAGAAGGAGAGAAGAGGGGGATGAGAGAGGAGAGAGGATGGACGCGGGAGGACGGGGAGGAGCGTGGGAGGAGATGGAGGAGAGGAGATGAGGAGGAGGAGAAGCGGAGACTGGAGGGAGAGGGGGGGGAGGAGGAGGAGAGAGAGGGAGAGAGGGGAAGGGAGGTGAAGGGTGAGGGTGGTGAAAGGGAATGGGGGGAGGAAAGGAAGGAGATTCAAGGAGATATGGTATTGTGAGTTTTTAACACAAGGGAGGATGAACCCCAAATGGCGTTTGCCAGGGTTTAGATATAATCATATATATATATAATTAAGATATATATATAGATTATAGATAGGGAGAGAGATTGAGAGGAGAGTTTACACAGAGGGGGGTGACACAGATGCTTAGAAAACACAGACCTTGCGGTCCAAAATAGGTGGTTCTTGCTTAATACTATAGACAGGGCACAGGTTTTACCAGTTATAGTGGAAGAACAGGACAGTAACGTAGAAGTAGAGAGAGAGAGAAGGAGAGAGAGGGAGGATGGAGCGTGAATGAGGAGGAGAGCGGAGAGGAAGGAGGAGAAGGAGACGAGGAGAGATGGGGAGGCGGAGTGATGAGAGAGTCGGATAGAGCGAGGGTTGGAGTGGAACGGTGTTGGGATGATGCGACGAGCCTGGGTGTGCTTGTCCGGTTTTGGAGGGAGGGAGAGTTGAGGGAGTGAGTGGAGGAAGAGACGAGATGAGAACAGGAGAAATAATATAGAGTATGTCATATTTTAAACTGTCAGCTAAAAGAAAGGGACCCTGAAAAGTTATAATTCCAACAAATCATAGAGGGACAGAGTTAAGAAAAACGAGGACAAACTTTAAATAACGATGGGAGGGGAGAAGGAGGAACTCATTAAGGGGGGATGGATTAGTGGCGGGTTTTTGGTCTATAATTAATGTAGTCATGATTTTTGTAGGTTCCCCTCTAGAACACCCATCAAGCTCTTAAAACAAAAAAATACCCCTCCCCCCTCCCCCCCCCCCAACCCTCATGCCGAAGGGCGGTTCCTCTTAAATTACAGGCTTGCTATCGGTCGCCTGGAAATAAATCGATACCATAATGACACAAGATGTCTTAATATTGACGGAGAAATGCGGCGAAAGGTCTTAAAATCGCCAAACTAATGAACCGAACGTCTTAAAATCTGAAAACTAATGGGACTAAACATGAAGAAGAAGGGGGACCCGAAAAACGACCCCTCACCCCTTACAAATAACAAGGAAAAACTAAAAAAACACTATAAAAAAAATGATAGAAGGGGACAACTCATTAAACTAAACACTATCTGGTCCGACGTCTTGTGGGTTCTTATGATATTTGGTTTGATGATTATTATTGAGGATTTGGCTTGTTTTTACCATTTTCGATGGGTGTAATTTAGTTTCTCCCCTTGGCTAGCAAAAACACCTTCTCAGACTTTCTTCAAACCGGGTAATATAAAAATCACCCAGATCGACCCTTTCTAGGTAAATTTGTCAATGTTTTATTAAGTTCGCTATCGCTTGCCCAGAAATTGTCTTAGCACATGAATGGGATGAAGTATCTTATTTTCGCCAAACTAATGTGGTAAAACGTCTTATAATATCCAAAGTGAAGGAGCGAAACAGTTGAGGTCCAAAAAGCCCTCCCTCGGAACAAATCAAAGTTGGCAATGTACTATATATGCAAAATAGATATACAGACTGGGAGGGCAGTAAAAACTATACCTTGTCAGCCAGGGAATACGTGTGGCCATTTACAGCCCATTTGTTCTAGCCCTTTTTTGATTTACAGAGGATTGAGGTCACGATTTTTGGCCTACCTATAATGCAGCCTAGATGGGGGAAGGGAGAGAGAGGAGGAGGAGAGAAAGGGAGGAGAGAGGAGGAGAGAGACGAGGAGAGAGGAGGGGAAGAGAGGATGATTGAGAGAGGTGAGGAGAGAGACGGAGGAGGAGGAGAGAGAGAGAGAGGTGGGGAGAGA
Source organism: Paralithodes platypus (assembly GCA_032716605.1). Taxonomy (NCBI): domain Eukaryota; kingdom Metazoa; phylum Arthropoda; class Malacostraca; order Decapoda; family Lithodidae; genus Paralithodes; species Paralithodes platypus. The sequence goes on from CM064505.1 coordinate 42,771,211, forward strand.
GGGGACGAGGAGAGACGCGAGGGGAGGAGAGATGAGGAAGAGAGGAGAAGAGGGGAGGGGGGGGGGGCTATATGTGAAGGAAGGATGAAGAAAAAGCTTAGAGGTTCAGAGAGGGAGAGTAGAATGGTAGGATGAGCTCGGAAGACAGATAGATAGATAGATAGATAGATAGATAGATAGATCGACAGAATATATATATATATATATATATTAGATATATAGAGAGATATAATATATATATAGGAGAGAGAGAGAAGATGAGAGGATAGATAGAGGGGAGGGGGGCTATATGTGAAGGAAGGATGAAGAAAAAGCTTAGAGGTTCAGAGAGGGAGAGTAGAATGGTTGGATGAGCTCGGAAGATAGATAGAAATATATATATATATATATATATATATATATATATTCTTTAAGGCAGGCGAGGTTTGCCTTAAAGAAAATTTATTACCTGGCTACACCAACATAATTATATATATATATATATATATATATATATATATATATATATATATATATAGAGAGAGAGAGAGAGAGAGAGAGAGAGAGAGAGAGAATAAAAGAGCTGAGAGCACTTAAATGACTTGTTAAAAGCTAGAAGGGATACTAAATATAAGACGGGAAGTGATGGAGAGAATACTTTATTAACATAATTATAGATAAATAGATGTTACATATTTTGTAATAATAAGTATATATTAATATTGCAAATATTTTTCATTTATATTATTTATATTATTATTATTATTATTATTATTAATATTACAACAACAGCGTAAGGGAACAAGAAGGTTGATGGAGAGGAGGGTGGAAAATAGTGAGAGATTATTGAAGGCGACAAAAATGGTGAGGGAGGAGCAGGCGGGGAAGAAGTGTTAGAAGGTTGTGGTGGGAGGAAGGAAAGAAGGAAGGGAGGGAGGAAGGAAGGAAGGAAGGAAGGAAGGAAGGAAGGAAGGAAGGAAGGAAGGGATGAAGGAAGGAAGGGAGGAGGAGGAAGGAAGGGAGGAAGGAAGGGAGGAAGGAAGGAAGGAAGGAAGGAAGGAAGGAAGGAAGGAAGGAAGGGAGGAAGGAGGGAGGGAGGAAGGAAGGAAGGGTGGAAGGACGGAAGGAAGCTATGAAGGGGGGAGGTGAGGGGAGAAGGAAGGGAAGTAAGGAAGGAAGGAAGGAAGGAAGGAAGGAAGGAAGGAAGGAAGGAAGGAAGGAGGAAAGAAGGAATGGCAGGTTATTGAGGGCGACAAAAATGGTAAAGGATAGACCGGGCGGGGAAGAAGTGGGACGGGGATAAATATTGTTAGAAGGTTGTCGTGAAGGAAGGAAAGAGGGAAGGACGGAAGGAAGGAAGGAGGAGGGAGGAAGGGAAGGAGGGAGGGAGGATGGAGGTAGGAAGGAAGGAAGAAGGTAAACATGGTGGAAGGAAGGAAGGAAAGGAGAGATAAAGGAAGGAATTGAGGAAGGAAGGAGGTGGTAGAGAGCTAGGATTTAGAGCTGAAGCAAGGAAGAAAAGAGGAAGATAGCTTAGCATGGAAGGAAGGTAGGAAGGAAGGAGGTATAGAGGGAGGAAGGTACGAAGAAGGAAGGAAAGGAGGAAGATAGGGGGCGAGGAAGGTGGATAGGGAGGAAGGGAGGGAAGATGGAAAAGAGGTGATAGGGAGGGAGAGAAGATGGGATAAAGGGATGGAGGGAAAGAAAGAAAATAGATCAAATAGAAGGAGGGAGGGAAAGAGGGTATGAACAAAAGGAGAAGAGAAATGATGTATGTGTGTGTTGTGGGGGGGGGGGGGGGGGGGTTCGGGTGGGGGGGGGGGGAGAACTAGGGAGGGAAATCTGAAGGTTTATGGAAAAGACATACAGGGAAGGGAGGTGGGGGGAGAGAGGAAAGGAGGACTGGAGAGGAAGATAAAGGAAGAGATATAGGAAGGGATAAGAGAGGTAGAGAGGGAGGAGAGAGAGAAGAAGATATGGAAGGAAAGAGTGAGAGAAATAGGAAAAAGAAAGAAGAAGATTGCGAGGGGCGGGGAGGGAGGGAAGGAATAGATAGCAAATGGAGAGAGGGGAAGAGGGAGGGATGAGAGAGGAATATAGATAGGGAGGGAGAGGAGGGATTTGAGGCTGATTGAACAAGAAAGGCAGGAAAGAGGGTAGGGTGGGGTGTGGGGGGGGGGGGGGGGGGGGGAGTGGCGCTGCTGAGAAGGAAAGACAGCGAAGAATGGTTTGAGCCACGGGACGATTGAAGGATAGAAGGGCTGAAGGAGTGGATAAAGCAAGGAAGGAGCAGAAGAAGAAAGAACACAATAAATAAAGAGGGTCGGAGAAAAAAATAGAGAGAGAATAACTAAGAAAGAAATATGAACATAAGAAAACATGGTAATCTGCAAAGGGCCTACCGGCCCACACGAGGCAGATTCCTTTCACACCCAACCAATATCATTCATAATTATGAATGAATTGATTAAGGAAGGAAGGACAAAAAAGGAAGATATAAATTAAAGAAATGGAGGTAAATACAGTAATTCAGTAAGAGAAGAAGGGGGGAGGAAGGGAAAGATAAGAATGAAAGCAAGAAAGGAAATAATGAGCGAAGGAAGGACGATATACATAAAATAATTGAAGAAGGAAGTGAAAGAATGGTGAAGGAATTGATTGATTGAAAAGTGAAGAGTTTATTAATGTATTTTAGGATAAGTTAATGCACTAAGAAAGGAATAAAGATAAAACAAAAATATATAAAAGAAGAAAGGATCGTTGGCTGGATTGAAGGATGGAGAAAGGAAGGGCTAAAAGCTTGGAGAAAGGAAGGGTTGAGAGAGTGAGGAAGGAATGAAAGGAATAAAGGAAATATGAAAAGGAAACGCAGAATGGAAAGAGTAAAATGCAATACAGTATATCAAAGAAGGCTAAAATAATTACTTGCATATAGTTAAAAGATAAAAGACTTACTGAGGAATTATATTAACTTTCTTGATATGGCTTTTCTTTAGCATTTAAAACAAAAGAGACGGTTTTTCTTGTCTTCCCTTACATACTATTAGTGTGTGTGAGAGAGAGAGAGAGAGAGAGAGAGAGAGAGGCGGAAACGAGAGAGAGAGGGAGAGAAGACGAGAGACAGAAGCGAGAGAGAAGAGAACAGACCATGAGAGAAGGGAGAGAGGGAGTGAGAGAGATGAGAGGAGGAGGGTGAGCGTGATGTGGAGAGAGAGAGAGAGAGAGAGAAGAACAACACTAGTCTGGTTAAAATATTTAGGCTCATGTTTCTTAAACTACCACAACAGAATACCCCCACCACCACAAAAACCACTGCCACAACTACCACAATACAATAACCCCCCCTCCCCACCACCACCACAACTACTACCACAACCACCACCACTGTCAACACCACCACAACACTAACACAACTACTACAACACCACAAACCCCAACACTGTCAACACCACCACAACCACTACCATAACTACCACAAAACAATGACCCCCACCACAAAATATCAATACTACCACCACCACAATCACAACCACAACAACATTTCTGATAACATTTATATTGCTCTCGGAAACGCACTGTAAACATGCACGCTTAATGGCAACAAAAATGTTCCACATAAACAGTAGTCTTCGGTTTATCTATACATATTGGAACACATGAACGATTAGAACGTTATTTATATGTTCCATTCTCGTTGCAATTAAACGTTTATTTTTACAGCATAGTTTCCGAGAACAAAGAGAGGGAGAGTATTGTGTATGAGTATTCACTGCAAGGCCAAGTAATTATGGAACCTCATTTTCCGTCTCTTTGGCTAGGGAAGTCTGCCTCAGAAGATGATAATAATAATAATAATAATCATAATAATAATAATAATAATAATAATAATATTAATAATAATAATAATAATAACCAACGTACACCAGATTGAAACTATTCAGTAATAATCCATTGAACGCAGATTGGGTTGATTTTAGCACATTTCTTACACAATACACACACACACACACACACACACACACACACACACACACATATAATGTATATATATATATATATATATATATATATATATATATTATGATATTATATATACTATATATATATGATATACTATAGTATATGTATATATATATATATATATATATATATATATATATATATATATATATATATATATATATCAATTTGTCTACATTATATATCTATATCCATGGTACAGTGTGTATCTCTATGGCGTGTGTTACTCAGTTACTTGTTCGTCAAGGGGAATCCACGCAATGCGAGCTAAGCTCATTATTATCGCGCCTCCTTAACGGGAATGTATTGCGTTGAAATGAATGTTAAGTGTTTTATGTACTGTGGAAAGGGCTGTGGA
>CM064505.1:42775667-42790667 GCA_032716605.1 Paralithodes platypus
CAATATATCACAACAGAGAAAATATAAATACAAAAATCTGAAAACAAGTTTCATTTTGACCTTTCCTTCCAGTCTAATGAAAAATGGCTAAACATTAACTTTTTTACTTTCTTCAAAAAATACAATTGTTAGCGTATGGGAAAAAACTAAATAAGAAAATATATATCAATATTATGGACAAATCTAAAACTACCACCCACCTATACAAAATTAGTTACACTCATAGACTCGCGTATTTTGCCTATCATGTTAAACGTTTACCAAAATAAAAAACTATATCAAAACGTTTTAACATAATTGAATTCGTCAGTGAAATGTTTCCTCGCCGAGCAAAATAAAAGAATAAATACAACATAATACGAAATATGTTCTATATATCTACCTATCTATCTATCTACTCAGGCACATGTTAATAACGTTAATTAAAGCGACAATAAACTAGGTATACTAACAACAAATATATAGAAACCCCAAAAATACGCAGGATTTTGAAAAGTAATCTCTGCCCACACCCAGAAAGTCGGCAAACATTCTACCCTCATATGAGAAATATCAAGGTAGGTTGGTAGGAAGGAAGGTCGGGTAGGTAGGTAGGCAGGGAGGTAGTAGGTAAGTAGTAAGAAGGAAAGAAGGAAGGATGGTAGGTAGGAAAATAGGTGAAATAGATGAAAATTGCGCATATGTTATTTCATCCCATTAAATATATAATATATAATATACGGTATATATATATATATAACTTTACTTATTCTTAATATATATGTACGGTACGTATATAAGTAGGAATGATAGATACGGTAGATCATTCTTATATTAGTAGGAAGGTACGTAGGAAGGCAGCGGTAGTTATGTAGGTACGTAGGTAAATATGAATGCAAGGCCGGAAGGAGGGAAAAGAGCAGGTTATAAGGGGAAGGTGGTAAAGTAGGTACATCGGCTATTAGGCTAAGAAGGTAGGTCGGTAAGTATGTATTAAGTAGGCCGAGTGGTTACGGTGCCCAGCTCTCCCAAATATACCTGGGGTACAAAGGAGTACAAAGGAGTACAAAGGAAATCAAGCAACAACATATCTAGTGACCCTTCTAGGCTGCTTGTCCTCCAAAACAAAGTGTGTTCGAATCCTGGCCAGGATACGTCTCTCCCAAATACCAACTATTTCTCGCATTTCTTGCAACTGCTTGCAACCCTCTCCCCACACCAAGTTTAGGAGTTTTTTTACTTGTATTATATGAAACTTTTCCTATGACTCACTCTCTCACTCTCTCACTCTCTCTCTTTCTCTCTAAACATCGTTTAGTTAACTGTGTACAGTATATAACACTTTCCTGACGCACACTCACGCACTCCCTCTCCCCTCCCCGCCATATCTCTCTCTCACTCCCTCTCCGCCCCCCCCCCCTCTCTTTCTCGCCCTCTCTCTCTCTCTAAACATCGAAGTTAGTTAACTGTTTACAGTAGATAAAACTTTTCTGACGCACACTCACGCACTCTCTCTCCCCTCCACGCCATATCTCACTCTCTCACTCCCTCTCATCACACACACAACCCAACACCCTCACCTGTCACAGTCGTACATAACCACTTCTGTTCACAAACAATCAACCCTGCTCACTCAAACACCTCAGGCTAACGCTTAAGTAGCTTGTTTTATTACACACACACACACACACACTACATATATATATATATATATATATATATATATATATATATATATATATATATATATATATATATATATATATATATATATATATATTTTTTTTTTTTTTTTTTTTTTTTTTTTTTTTATCACGCCGCGCGATTGGAATATATGACCTGAATCGATTTAGGGTACATTATTCATATTTATAAAGATATTAAAGTGGCTTTGTCTCAACATATTCTATTTTCTCTAAGTATTCAGTGACATATCTATCAAAACAAGAGAAGCTTCTATATCTCCATTTAATCCATACCTGTGGCATTCTCTTTTAGTATCCAGCCCCCCATCCTACCCCCCCCCCCCCCCCCCCGCCCCCCACATACAACATTATCATAAACAAGTCTCACACAACTATTCTTCCTCTTCCTGTGGTGCCACATTCCTTACTCTTATACCCTCTACTTTCTCTCTCTCTCTCCCCCTTTCATCACGTTTTTCCCTACTCTATTTTCTCCAGTTTCTCCTTTTCTCTTTCATATCTCCTCCCTTCATCCTATTTTCTCTCGTTTCTCTCCTCTCCTATCATTCAACCTACGCCTCTCTCAAACTCTCTTCCTTCGCACTCCTCCATCCTCTCTCTCCCTCACTCCTCTCTTACTTTCCCTCCACCACCTTCCTTTTCCTTCACTCTTCCTTTTTCCAACCTCTCTTACTCTCTCCCTCCTTATTGCTTGCCCATTCCTTTCATTCCCCTACTAGCTCTCCCAAACCCTTCTCTCTCTCCCTCCCTTCCCAATCTTCCACTCCATCTCCCCCCCCTCTATTATCTCCCTCCATGTAGCTTGCCTTACTTCCTTCCTCCCCTACTCCTCTCTCTCTCTTATTCCCTTCCCCATCTTCAGTCTTCCTTCCTCCATCTCCCCTCCTGTCCCTTCCTCCCCTACCTCTCTCCCTCCTTTTAGCTTGCCTCCCCTCCTTCCTCCCTAGAATCTCTCTACTCTTTCATAGCCCCCTCCCTCACTCCATCCTCTCCTCTCCTCTCCTTCCCAATCTTCCGTCTTCCTCCCCCCCCCCACCCCCACCCCACTGTCTCTTCCTTCCCCACCTCGGAGATTGTTGACACTAATATAAGAACTTGGGAGAAAGACTGAGAAACTCCCCGGACTCCCTACCCTTTTGTCGGCCCAACTTCGGGGGTATCACATCCTGGCTCGGTGTAGGAAGGAAGGAAGGAAGGGGAGGTAGTGGAATGGGAGAGGGGAAGTAGGAGAATGGAAGAGGGGGTAGGGCATGGGAGAGAGGGGGGGTTAGGGGTATGGGAATTGGAGAGAAGGGGCTATGGGAATGGAAGAGAGGTGGGTAGGGGAATGAGAGAGTGGTAGGGAATGGGATGAGTTAGGTAAACGTAAGTAGGTAGATACAATGTTTACTGTAGATACGAACTCAAAATCCAAAATGTATATAGTTCCTACGAGATGGTCATGCATTACACATCAGTAGTCTCTATTGCAGGAGAACAAACAAATACATAATAAAATATATATTATCTTTCTCTCTCTCTCTATATATATATATACAGTATATATATATATATATATACAGTATATATATAGAGAGAGAGAGGGAGTGAGAATGAGAGAGCTACAAACTATATATTTTTCTCCCATTTCTCTCCCTCTCGTATCTCAGGATCTTTAGGGCTGTTAGTAGTTAGGGAAGTTTGGGTGGCAGAGTTGTAATCAGCTTAATGTCGGAATATTTCTCACACTGCAAACAGCTTAGAAGGGAAGGCGAAGGAGATGGCTTTTAGGAGAGAGAGAGAGAGAGAGAGAGAGAGAGAGAGATAGAGAGAGAGAGAGAGCGATAGAGAGAGAGAGAGAGAGAGAGAGAGAGAGAGAGTGAGAGGAGAGAGAGAGAGAGTAGAGGAGAGATAGAGAGAGAGAGAGAGAGAGAGAGAGAGAGAGAGAGAGAGAGAGAGGGAGAGAGAGAGAGAGAGAGAGAGAGAGAGAGAGAGAGGAGAGGAGAGAGAGAGAGAGAGAGAGAGAGAGAGAGAGAGAGAGAAGATAGAGAAGATAGAGAGAGAGAAGATAGAGAGAGAGCGAGAGAGAGAGGGAGAGAGCGAGAGAGAGAAGAGAGAGAGAGGGGAGAGCGGAGAGAGATAGAGAGGAGAGGAGAGAGAGAGAGCAAGAGAGAGAGAAGAGGAGATAGAGGAGAGAGAGAGAGGGAAAGAGGAGAGAAAAGAAAGGGGAGAGGGAGACTAGGACAGGGAGGAGAGGGACGGAGGGGAGGGGGGTGAACTTGCAGTTCTATGGTTAAAATTCTACACATTATCTTAACTTTGAAGTACCTTAAAATAGTCCATCTAAACTACGAGGTTATATTTGTTATTTGGCGACCGATGTGGTGCCCGAGTTCTATACACACGACGCAGATATACAATACAGGGCGAGAGAGCCTAGGTGTGGTGGGAGGTGCTCTTGGTTTACCGATCTGACTTCCATATCCTGTTCCAATAGTAGGGGGGTAGGCCACAAACTCTTCTACCCACACCTCTCAGAACTGCACCCCAAACGACTACGAGTAAACTCGTGTCAAATATTGTCTTCTCTGTCGAATCTTTCTAACCATACCATTTGGGAAGGGGTCATCGCAAAAGGGGAATCGGCTGTGGAAAAACTTACAAGGAAACCGGCGACCCATTACCCTCTAACCCTACTCCCCTTTTTTAGTTACAGAGGTTAGGGTTCACGATTTCTGGCCTACCTATTTAGAACAGAGTATAGTAAATCTAAAGGACTGTATCAAGGGAAGGTATTACTGGGTAGAAATTTGTGCTGTATTTAGTGTAGACCTTTTAAATAATCTTTCATCGTTACATTAGTATTGTATGAATACCTTTACTTTATATCTGTAGAACCTATGCAGTGGGATACAGTAACTATTATTAAGGGGAGATTTATATTTATGTATTTATCTATATATTTAATTTTGTGTTCCGCCTTCGACCTCCGTCAAGCTTAAAAAACACCCGAAGACATTCCTTTGATTAAATGTGTGCATTTTTCCATAGAAAGTTCCACCTAAATTGCAGGCTTGCCAACACTCACCAGGAAAAAAAAAATCGACACCCCTCCCAAACCTGGCACCGAAAGGTAATTACAAATTGCCCGAAAAAAAAAAAAAAACCAACTAATGGGCGAATGTCTTAAAATGTCATACCTAATGGGGTTAAACAAGAGGAAGAAGGGGGTCCAGAAACCCCCTTCCTTAAAAAAATGAACTAAGTGATGTGAGTGTATTTGGAGTCCGAGATAATGAGACGGTGGGGATGCTTAACTGGAAGCCAAGTTGAAACATAGACAATATGCACTCCCTACTATAGTCTATTCGCTGTAAGTAGGCGAGAAATTATGACTGACCAACCTTTAATAATATTATAATGATTTCCTCTGCTAACTCAAAAAGGGCGCGCTATGAGCAACATTGCCGCTGTAAAAAAGAAACAATTATTTCCACATCTATTCCTTGACTGAACTCTGTCCCAAATGATAAACAATTAATTAAGGCCTCGATTACTCTAGCCGTTTTTTAGTTACATAGGTTAGAAGTGATGATTTCTCGCCTACTTACAGCGAATAGACTATAGAGGCATGGAACGACGTGTAGTCGAATACAAACCGAAAAAAAAGGTGTTGTGAACCTTACTTTGGCATGGGGATGGGACCCGAAGCATACAAAATTGGGTTTTTTCCCGCCTGAAATTGTCGAAAATTGTGTTTGTAAGTAACTAGGTGGAGATTCGAACCCTCATCGCCAAGTCTGAGCGCGCGCGTGTGTGTGTACAGCACCTGTTACGTATACATAATTAAAGGAATGGAAGATTATAAAAAGCACTGCATCATATTTCATCATGCATGTTTAATTAAAAACTGACCAAGCTTTGCCAAACAGGAAAAGGCGAAAATGAATTGTGAACATCATAGCCAATCCTTTATCTTTATTTACATCAAAGTCGATATAGTCTCGCATCCCACCAATGAAGCAAGACTCTGAAATTATAACTTTAGTGGGCAATGTGGATGATGAGCAACCATTTAAAAACTTCTTGCAAGATTCAGGAGTTTCTTTTGAAAACTTTGCTTTGGTAAAAACCACAAATTATATTAAAAGTTACACAAACATCTAATAGAGGCTCGTCGAGTAACACATACAACCACACACTACACACTACAACACCACAACCACCCACACCCACACAACAGTGTTACCATAATAAAAAATTCTACATTAAATAATATTCTGTAACAAAATATTTTATGCCAATATAAATTTTCTGTTCACAAAATAATGTCCATATATTTTTGGGGGAATAATATACAGTACATAATTTTCTATTATACTAAGTCAACTATATAGAAGTGAATTAATGTTAACACGAAAGAAATAATGATCTTCCCTGCGTCACAACGATTGGGGAAAATGAGGGCACGAAACTTCCTGCAGTAATTTTAGGTTATTATGATTGATGTAGGAATACTCACTCACTCACTCTCACTCTCTCTCTCTCTCTCTCTCTCTCTCTCTCTCTCTCTTCCACTACCTTTCGTTTGCTCTCTCGTGGTTTGGAGGTAGTGTGTGTGTGTGTGTGTGTGTGTGTTTATACAGAAGTATGTGAGCGCACGTGTGTATTTCTTTGCGAAACAGGTAGGTACTGTAAATTCCACAAATACAAAGTTAGCAAGCCAAGTAGTAAAATTAAGAAGGAAAAGTAGAAAAAAGGGATGAAGCAAAACAATTAATAAGTAAAAATAAAATAAAAAATAAAATAAGGACGAACACTAAAAAAAAAAAAGCAAGCTAAAAACACGAACAAAAAACCCCACAGAAAAGAGGGAATAAGTAGGAACAAAAAAATCGCGTAGAAGAATAAGAAGACCGGACCCCTTCATGAAACCCGCTAGGTCTGTGCAGCTTGTGTGTATCGCCGTAACTCGCATGTATAATTCCGGCCAAGCATTGCAGCGCAGGGGAGTCCATGGCGCAGGTTTTACACTCTAATAAACTTCAGCCTTCTTGCAACCCACTGATGCAATACGGCCTCTACTTCCGCACACGTACACACACACTCTCTCCCACTAACTGTAACTCGTTTATTCACTCCTTCCCTCCCATTCACTCACTCATTCTCACCCACACACACACACTCACTCTTGCACTCTCTCTACCCATCTATCTACTTTTATCTTATTCACTCACTCACTCACCCACTCCCTCTCGTCCTATCACTCATACATCCACACAGGTAACTCTCAACTCTCTCTCTCATTTTCCCCCTCGCTAGACATATTACGGTACCCCCGATGATGAAGCCACTCCCGCCAGCTGATTACGATATATACTCCTTCCTGTTATGACACACCACTTTCTGCCGATCATGCCGCTATTTGGAGGCGATTATGACACGACCACTTTCATACGCATTGTTGTACTTTTCACATTTTTTTTTTATCGTTCTCTCCTTTTCTCTCTTTCCCTGGCTTGTATCCATTCGGCCTCATTCAGCCAACTGTTTTAAGACGTTTATCCCCATCCAGGTGTCGATTTCTTCCTGGCGAGCGATAGCGAGTTAGCATTGTATGGAGAAATCCGGCTTTGCCGGAGAAATTTGTCTATCGAAAAATTTACAAATTTAGCTTGCTGTCAAAACAAAAATATATATAAGCTGGCTCGCTACCGCTTGCCAGGAAAATATTGACACCTGGATGGGGGTAAACAATCCTAAAAAAAATGGCTGAATGGGGCCGAATGGATACAAACCAAAGAGAGAGGGAGAGAAAGAGAAAACAAAGCGAGGTGGGCTCCCTTAACCCCTTCAGCACGATGGCGTATTTTTCATTACATCCTGGTTACTATTAGACGATTTTCCTTAGCTTATAATCTACCTCTACGACTCAAAGAGGTATACACGATATCTATAAACTCTCTGAAGAACAGGTCATTCTTAAACTGCATAAAATCGTCTAATTTCAGCTACAATCAAAGGTAAATAGCTGTCATCGTGGTAAAGGGGTTAAGGGAGGGGGGGGGGGGATCAGGACAACCATGGTAAAGAGACTAAAATTAGTCTATAATATCGTGAGGACAACCTTCTCCCTCATGGCTAGCCACATTAGGTTTGAAATTTTACAATATTTGACCGAATAGTTTTGCGATTTTAAGACCTTTAGTGCCATTTAGGTGTCTATTTTTTTCAGGAGAGCGATAGGGAGTATGCAATTAAGGAGGAACCGTCTTTAGGCTAGTGCATTTTTCTACCAAAATTGCACAAATTGATCTCGAAGGGGGGCCTTTGGGGTATTGATCTCGAAGGGGGGCCTTTGGGGTATTGATCTCGAAGGGGGGCCTTTGGGGTATTGATCTCGAAGGGGGGCCTTTGGGGTATTGATCTCGAAGGGGGGCCTTTGGGGTATTGATCTCGAAGGGGGGCCTTTGGGGTATTGATCTCGAAGGGGGGCCTTTGGGGTATTGATCTCGAAGGGGGGCCTTTGGGGTATTGATCTCGAAGGGGGGCCTTTGGGGTATTGATCTCGAAGGGGGGCCTTTGGGGTATTGATCTCGAAGGGGGGCCTTTGGGGTATTGATCTCGAAGGGGGGCCTTTGGGGTATTGATCTCGAAGGGGGGCCTTTGGGGTGTTTTATCTTAACCTTGATTGAGGTCTTGTGGGTTATTAGGACATGTTAAAATTATGTTTGAGGATTTTGTTCGATTTTGCAATTTTCGAGCAATACATTTTAGTTTGTCCCATAGGCTAACAAAAACGCCTTCCAAGACTTCGTTCAAACTAAAAATGCCCACCCAGACCACCTTCAAGCTAAATTTGCAAAACAAAATCGATGACAAAATATCCCGCTCGAAGGCCGATTTCTTCAAAGTTACAAGATTGTTATCGTCCGACTAGAAAATTCTACACCTAAATGGGTTGAAGCGTCTTATTAGCGCCAAACAAATGAGGTGAAACGCCTCAAAATCAGACTATCTCAATTAACTCTCTAACCCTGACAGGGCCTTCTTAAGATTAATAATATCGTCTGGAAGTAGCTAGAATGAAGTCAAAATTGGCGCCATCAGATTGATAGGGTTAATGAATAATCGTGACATTTTCTATTAACGGTAACTGAACACTTTATTCTCATTTCAGCAATATTCATATTAATAATAATAAAAAATAAAATAATAATAAAGTAGATGAGCCGTTTCGCCCAAAATCAAAACGGCATACCCAACTCTGCGATGGGTTACCATCATCACTACTAATACCATCATCAATCACAATCATCACTACTACTGCCATCATCACTACAACTGCCACAATCATCACGACTACTGTCATCATCACCATTAATATAATCATCATCACTACTACTCTCACCATCATCACTACTACTGACACCAATGTCACTACCATCTTAATCACTATCATCATTGATACTACAACTATCAACCATAAATACTACTATCATCACCACCATCTTACAATCATCATTACTACTGTCACCATCATCACTACTACTGCCATCATCACCATGATCTTCATCATCACAAATATTGTCATCATCACTACAACTTTCACCATCATCACTAATACTCACACCATTGTCACTACCATCACCCCTACTGTCATTATTATCACTATAACTATCATTACTTATCACCATCATCACTACTATTATGACCATAATCATTACTACTAGTACTGGCACCATCATATCTACTACTGTCACCATCATATCTACTACTGTCATGATCATCACTACTGTCATGATCATCAATACAATTACAACCATCATCACTACTATTATCACCACCATCAATACTATCACCATCAATCTCACTATTACTACCATCACTTCTAATGCCAACTAAACTAACTTAACCTAGCAAATGCTAGCGAGATGTTTTCGCCATCATTGCTGGGGTCGGGGGGGGTAACCGTATTTTGGACCTAAAATCATAAATATTGCATACATTCAACAAATCTTTTTTGACTGACGTTCGCATTCACGCAAAAAATGTTCATGTGGAATTTGGTGAAAATCCGTCCAACCGTCTAGGAGGAGTTTCGAGACAGACGGACGACGACGACGACGACAGACATTTTTTTTTCGTGTGGTACCCACCATACGGGGGGCGATACCAAACTCTGCTTACGTAGAGTTGATAAAACAAATCGAAGAAATTAATAAGTAAAAACATAATAACCCACTAATGTAACAGAGACAAAAAAGTGAAACCCCCTAAAGATCCACGAATAGTACATATTATATTATAGCAAATATCTAAATACAAAAATATATCAACACAGCAAACAGCCATAAACATAAGAAACTCTCTAATGAGCCAAAACAAGAAAGCTTCACGCTTGAAATACGAAGTTAAATGCAAAATTACTAGGTAGCCCAGACCAGGGTACAAGAGAAAGACAGAGCTTCTCTCTCTCTCTCTCACACATATAAACAAACTCGCACTTACACTCACTCACTCACTCATTCTCACACAATAACACTCACTCACTCACACTACACAATAACACTCCCATAGAAACAATAAACACACTCACTCTCACTCTCTCTCATGCTTAAGAATGTAAACAGAGAAACTGATCTGGGAGTAACAATATCGAGTAACCTAAAACCGAGTCAACAATGTTCAGAAGGCAAATAAAATAATGGGCTTTATAGGCAGGTCATTTGAGCATAAATCCAAAGAAGTTATCCTAACCCTTTACAATTCCTTAGTCCGCCCTCTTCTGGAATACTGCGTTCAATCCTGGTGCCCTTATTACCAAAAAGATATAAACAAGCTAGAACGAGTTCAACGTAGAGTTACCAAAATGATACCTAGCCTAAAGAACAAACCATACGAAGAGCGTCTTAGAGAATTAAATCTATTTCCTTTAACCCAGCGCAGATTAAGAGGTGACTTAATTCAAGTGTTCAAAATTATCAAAGGCATCGACAATATGAACTGTAGTAAGAACTTCACTATCGACCAATCTAATTACACGCGGGGAAACGGTTGCAAAATTATTGGTAAATCTTTTAACTCTCCCGAATCTAAGAATTTCTTCTTCAATCGAGTTGTCAACTTGTGGAATGGGCTTCCCCGAGACGTTATAGACTGCAGCACCGTTGATTCATTTAAACTCCGCCTAGACAAATATCTCGCATCAAACCCGCGACTGACTGCGTTTGTAAATGAACAACTTTATTTTATCCCCCCCTCAGTTACTAACCCATCTGTCCCCTACTAACTTCCTAATCCTGCCACGGACATTAGTTCCAGGGTAGTAGTTCCCTTTCCAATGTTCCTTACCTACTCTAAACCACTGTTTGGACACTTGATCCTCAGTGTTTTGGAGGACAAGCAGCCTAGAAGGGTCACTAGATCTGTTGTTGCTTGATTTCCTTTGTACTCCTTTATATATACTAGGTTATTTTTACTTTCTATAAAGTATTGCATGAATTTCTAACTTGTTGTATTCATAAAAGAGCCAGACAGCGATGCAAACCAAACACCCAGGACACACGGGAAATCGAATCGTAAACAAGGTTGGAATAAAAGAGCTGAGAAAAAAAAAAAAAAAATTGCGTACGCCACGGTATATAATTCCCGGTGGTTTGTTTAGAAAGTGGATCAATATATACTGTATGTGGAAAAAACCCTAATGTGGAGCAGGCTAAATAACGCTTCTCTGAACAAAGCCTGGGGGAGATTTTGTCGAGGTCTCCCTTTCTAAGAGGTTGGAAGGAGAAAACGTGTCTGAGATCACGATGATAATGACATTAATTCTACGGTATAAATTAAATTATCAACTCTGCGTAAGCAGAGTTTGGTATCGCCCCCCGTATAGTGGGTACCACACAAAAAAATGTCTGTCGTCGTCGTCGTCGTTGTCCGTCTGTCTCGGAACTCCTCCTAGACCGTTGGACGGATTTTCACCAAATTTCACACGAACATTTGTTGCGTGAATGCGAACGTCAGTCAAAAAAGATTTTTTGAATTTGTGCAATAGTTATGATTTTAGGTCCAAAATATGGTTTTACCCCCCCCCCCACCTGCCCAGCAATGATGGCGTTCTTAGTGTGTGTCACTAAGAACGCATTCGTTCTGGGGGCGAAAACATCTCGCTACGTATTTGCTAGGTTAAGTTAGTTTAGTTGACATTAGAAGTGATGGTAGTAATAGTGGGATTGATGGTGATAGTAGTGATGGTGATAATAGTAGTGATGATGGTTGTAGTTGTATTGATGATGTTGACAGTAGTGATGATGATGACAGTAGTAGATATGATGGTGACAGTACTAGTAGTAGTGATGATGGTCATAATAGTAGTGATGATGGTGACAAGTAATGATAGTTGTAGTGATAATAATGACTAGTGATGATAGAAGTGATGATGGTGTGAGTATTAGTGATGGTGAGTAGTAGTGATGATGGTGAAAGTTGTAGTGATGATGACAATAGCTGTGATGATGAAGATCATAGTAATGGTGATGATGGTGACAGTAGGATACATGATGGTAATACTTGTGACAGTAGTAATGATGATGGTTATAGTAGTAGTGATGATGTTTACAGTAGTAATGATGATTGTAAGATGGTGGTGATGATAGTCGTAATGCTGGTTGATAGTTGTAGTATCAATGCTAGTAGTGATTAAGATGGTTGTGACAATGGTGACAGAAGTAGTGATGATGGTGAGAGTAGTAGTGATGATTGTAATTGTAGTAGTGATGATGATCATAGTAACGGTAATGATGACAGTAGTCGTGATGATTGTGGCGGTTGTAATGATGGTAACCCATCGCAGAGTTGGGTATGCCGTTTTGATTTTGGGCAAAACGGCACGTCTACTTTATTATATATAAATGTATGCGAGTGGCTGTATTAACAAATGGGGTACGTGTGTCATGTCAAAACATTAAACAAATCGCATAGAAACATATTTCGGTTTCAACATCCACTAACTTGTACAATTCGATAGCACCTTTTCTCCACAAATCACGAAACCTAAATAATTAAAGGTGGTGGTGGTGTGTGGGGTGGGGTGGGGTGGGGTGGGGTGGGGTTGGGGGGGGGCGGAATACAAAATTGCACATCACGTTCTATGTACGAGTATATTTGTTCATATACCATGTTTTTTCTGTCCAAATATCTTATAAATCAAATGTCAAATTACTTCGTTATGCATAGACAATACTATGCATGCCAATATGAAGCTGGAAGGATTGGTATGCTATGCTATCATTGTTTGTTTAAGAGGTTTTGGTAGTTTGGCTACAAGCAACCTTGTTAGTATCTGTCACATAATTATATACTTAGTACTCCTTTATCTTCAGGCATATATATACAGATTATATATATATATATATATATATATATATATATATATATATATATATATAATATACTGTACATATATATATATATATATATATATATATATATATATATATATATATATATATACAATATATATATATATACAATATATATATATATATATATATATATATATATAGATATATATATATATACAATATATATATATATATATATATATATGTGTGTGTTTGTGTGTGTGTGTTCCTTCCGTTGCACATTACCATTTTTCCCTACTACCGTTTCCATTCAGTTCTGCAGGACAGAATTACAGTCAAACTTTGGGTGTACAGAGCATTTCCCCTTTACGATCTCCTAAAATTCAGCCATACCGTATGAACAGCTGTGTGCAAAGCTGGCTCCATACGATATGTTTCAGTGTGTGTGTGTGTGTGTGTGTGTGTGTGTGCGCACTACTTACAGTCGATTTCCCTCGTCGATTTGTTCTTACATAATCTTGCTGTAAGATAGGACTCACTCTCACTCACTCTCTCTCTCTCAAGGCTTGCATACACCTGTTCTGAAGGTGCGGGTGTATTTTAAGAGACAGCCAAAGGTAAATAATGTTCCGTACACTACAAGGAAATTAGTACTGGTGGAGAGAGGTCCTGTTGAATGATAGAGGGACGGTATTGGTAGTAAATTTTCTGTATAACTGAATGGTAGTGGGACAGTATTGGTATTAAATGTTCTGAATAACTGAATGGTAGTAGGACGGTATTGGTAGTAAATGTTCTGTATAACTGAATGGTAGTGGGACAGTAT
Source organism: Paralithodes platypus (assembly GCA_032716605.1). NCBI lineage: Eukaryota > Metazoa > Arthropoda > Malacostraca > Decapoda > Lithodidae > Paralithodes > Paralithodes platypus. The sequence continues at coordinate 42,789,521 of CM064505.1, forward strand.
TGGTATTAAATGTTCTGAATAACTGAATGGTAGTAGGACGGTATTGGTAGTAAATGTTCTGTATAACTGAATGTGTAGAAGGACGGTATTGGTAGTAAATGTTCTGTATAATTAAATGGGAACAGTAGTGATGGTGAAATATTCTGTATAACTGAATGATAACTGTAGCGGTGGTAAAATATGCTGAACAGTCAGTTTGTCTATATTGAATGCCGAACGATAAAAGTCACAATGGAGAAATATCCTTTTAACCTGAAAGGGGCAATACGAGCTACAGTGTATATAACAAAAGGGGAAACTGAAAAATTGTGGAATATGTGCTACAGTATATACCTAACCCTTTTAGTACCAGTGCCTTCCATTTAACTTTATTCTGGCTGCTGTTAGACGACTGTATTCACGGCCTCCAACTATCTCACTTAACCCTTTATACTACCACAGATCATTCCCAAACTGCACACAATCCTCTCAGTATAGCTAGAATAAAATAAAAAATATATCGTCGGTACAGAGGGACTTAAAGGGGAGAGGTGGTGGTGTGGCTGGGACAGCGGTGGTGGAGTACTACACCAACTACCATCCACCCACGCTTTTCATCAATTTTGGGCCTGCATCGCAAAACTAAACTTCAAATGTTTGACAGAAAAATAAAATTTATTTGTTTTCCCTTTTTACTGGATATGAACTTTAGGTGACAAACAAATCCTATTCATGCGAACAAACTAATACATAATTAAGTTATCTTTGTTGCTTGAAATAGCCTTTGGGTTGTTAATCCCTATTCATCAGAGCAACAAAGGTTTGGCTTGTGATGTTAGTGGGGAGAAAGACGAGAACACACACACACACGGGGTCGGGGGTTCAATCCCCGGCCGGGCGGAGACAAATTGGGCTTGTCTCCTTTCATGTGTTAGCCTCAGTTCACCTAGCTGTAAATAGGTACCTGGAATAAGTGGACGACGTTGTGACGTCCCATCTGGGGTTGGCAAAAATGGTACAAAGCGAGATGGGTATCATATGGTTCACCTAAGCTGATGGCTACCTAAGCCTTCGGGCGAGACGGTACCGTCTATAGTGAGAATGGTACCATACAGATCCACCCTAAGCCTTCGTTTCCGATGTCGCCAATTGGCTAAAATACAGACTA
>CM064505.1:42795667-42830667 GCA_032716605.1 Paralithodes platypus
GAGTAATGTACTGTATATTAGTAAGTGCCCTAGGCTAACAATAAAGCTTTCCCAGACTTCTTTCAAGCTTTAAAAAAAAACAAAAAACAGCAGACCCCCTTTAAGATAAATGTGAAAAATGTTCGATATATAAATGTCCTGCAAGAAGACCGATTTCATCTAAGTTACAAGCTCGCGATCGACAGCCCGCCAGCCCAGAAAAAAAAAAAAGTAATCTCCTGAATGGGGTGAAGTATTATATTATCACCAAACTAATGGGGTGAAACGACTTATAATCTACAAACTAATGAAGCGAAACAGGAGAGGTAAAAAAAGACCTCCCTCGGTACAAGCAGGGTTAAGACTGCACAGTTTGTTTGGCAATGTATACTCATAAATACCTAAAACAGCATCCATTTTGGGTTTCTTAATATCAATTTCGTATGCACAAATGAATGTATGTGGTCATGTATGTGTTGATATGTATAAATAATTGTATCGTTTATACAGTTGCATTCAATATTCTTCGAGCACTAATACGTCTTAAAATCTGAAAACTAATGGGGATAAACATGAGGAAGAAGGGGAACCAGGAAAACCAGCCCATCTTGCCTTAAGGGGAGGTATTTAGTTGATTCCCTAGACCTCCATCAAGCTTACAATTACTCCCCCTAGACCCCCTTTCAAGATAAATTTGTACATTTTTCGGTAGAAAAATGTCCCGGCTGAAAGCCGGTTCCTCTTATATTACAGGCTCGCTATCGCTCGCCAGGATAAAATCGACACCTACATGGCACGAAAGGTCTTAAAATTGACAGAAATGGGTCGAAAGTTCTTAAAATCGTCAAAATAATGGGGCAAACGTCTTAAAATCTCAAAAGCAATGGGGCTAAACATGAGGGAGAAAGGAGTCAAGAAAATAATCCCTCAAGTGGAGATCTCCCCTTAAACCACTTCCTGCGCCCTGTATTTCCGAGTTACCGCTAGAACACGCTACGGCATTACATCAACGGCAAGGACACGACGCTTGATTCATCTTCCAGATAACTGAAGTAAATAGGTCATTACCGGTGAATTCATACGAGCTCTTTTCCTGGCACCTATTAACCCCTTCTGTGCCGGCGACGTCTTTTTAATTTTATTCTAACTATACTTAGACGATTTTGTGCAGTTTAATAAGGATCTGTGCTAGTAATTATGGTGTTAAGAAGGATGTTAAAAATAATAGCCGGCATATTAGAAACACTAGGGACAATGAACGTGTCACTCTACAGAATATAATGGAATCTGAGGAATGGTTGGAGGTGTAGTAATGATAGTGTGTGTGTATATATATATATATATATATATATATATATATATATATATATCTATATATATACCGTATATATATATATATATATATATATATATATATATATATATACAGTATGTGTGTGTGTGTGTATATATACAGTATATGTGTGTGTGTGTGTGTGTGTGTGTGTGCCATTGTATATTTAATGGAAATAGAATAATCTGAAAGGTATGCCAATTGATATGGAAGAGTAAATCAATAAATATAATAAGTGGTGTAGAAAAAGCCGTCAGTGTCATACAATACATAAGTGGTAGGCTGTGTCTCACCACTTATAAATATGGTTTTAGACGATGTCGATCAACTGCAGACATTCTTTGCCTTCTTACGCATCAAATCAACCAAGCTACAGACCAACATGGTGAAACACATACAATAGCACTGGATATATCAAAGGCATTTGATAGAGTCTGGCATCAATCCTTATTGTCGAAGATGTCACACTACGGCCTTGCATCATTAGTTCCACTAATTTCTTCTTATCTTCATAACAGAAAAATACGTGTAATGGTAGATGGCCTTTATTCTCAATTTCACTCAATAAATGCTGGTGTTCCCCAGGGATCAGTTTTGGCCCCAACTCTGTTCCTCATTCATATCAATGATCTCATATCTACCACTCATAATCCAATACATTCCTACGCAGATGACTCAACACTCCACAGTTTCCTTCACATTTACCAATTCTTTCAACCCAACCCGATCTTATAAATTCAAAAAATAAACACTGACAATTTCTCTGAACCAGGACCTTTCTAGAATTAATGAATGGGGACAGGAGAATCTAGTTTCCTTTAATGCACAGAAAACCAAGTACATTCAATTTTCTAACCGACAGAATCTCACTGACTCCCATATATTTTTTAATGATGTAAATATTCCCACTTCCCCTAGTATTGACATTCTCGGTGTAACATTAACTACTAACTTGAGCTGGACACATTATGGTTAGAAGCATTGCTAAGAATGCCTCTAAAAAACTGGGACTTCCTGTACAGAGTTCGAGAATTCTTCACTGACGAGCAGTTGGCCGTAATATATAAAAGTCATGTGCGCTCTCAGATGGATTACTGTTCACCTCTGTGGGGTGGAAGTGGAGTGGTTGCATTGAGGCAGTTGGACAAAATTCAAAATAAAGCTATTAGATTAATCAATAACCCTGCAATCACACAGGACCTTCCTACATTAGCCATACGAAGAAACGTTGCATCCCTTGCATTATTCTACAGATATTTTCACAGCAATTGTTCCGAGGAACTTGCTTCAATTGTGCCGCCTCTCCACATCTTTCCCCGTAGAACTAGGGCAGCTGAGAGCGCCCATGAATTTACACTTTTCTCCTCCACAATGCAGAACTTCTGCTTATCAGAATTCATTTATCCCCAGAGCTACTACTCTTTGGAATTCACTTCCCTCGAATTGCTTTCCACAAACTTACAATCAACAAATGTTTAAATCCAGTTGTTACAAACATTTTATGAATGGAGGATGCCTTTAGGCACATGGACCTTTTTGTTTTATCTGTGTTTTTCCTTCCTCCATTCATTGTCTCTTAAAAAAAAAAAAAAAAAACTTAAGGGGGGGGGGGGGGGTAAATTACAGGTTCTGGCAGGATTCTGGGTTAAGGCGGTATCACACGAGCGCATTTCTCGGTAATTTTCGATGGGCAATTTTTTCTCTCATATTAGTTTCTGGTATTTTGGCATTGGAACTACACAGCGTATAAACACTTAATTAATATAAAGCTTTATTCAAGAAGAGGTCAGGCCACAATTGCCTAAACAAAAATGCCGTAAAAAGCGCTCGTGTGACATCGGTTTAAGGGGGTAGTGCTTGGTTTTTGGTCTATATATTTATTTATTAATGTATTTTTTTTAGTTTCCTCGCTAGACCTCCATCAAGCTTACAAAAACACCCCCTAGACCCCCTTTCAAGATAAATTTGTACATTTTTCGGTAGAAAAATTTCCCGGCCTTTCTTCTAAAATTAGAGGCTCGCAATCGCTCGCCAGGAAAAAAATCGACACCTAAAGGACACGAAAGGTCTTAATATTGAAAACAAATGAGGCGAAAGGTCTCAAATCTCCAAAATAACGGAACGAAAGTCTCGAGACCTCAAAATAAATATGCTAAACATGCGGGAGAAGGGTGTCCAGAAAAAGCGAGTACTACCCCCTTAAAACATTTCCAGGCCCCGTGGGTAAACTGTCCGGTGAGAAGTAGACCGACTATAATAATGGGTCAGAAAATGAGTTATCTGTCACTCTTCTTCTTTGCTATCCTTTCCTTCTACTTTCCCTTATTATTGAGTTTCCTCTCTTTACTAGAATTAGGACTTGACCACCTCGTTGGGAGCGTAAGGTCTCTGTAGCCAGTATATCAATGTAAATCTAGTCTACACTTTTTTTTAACGCTACAAGGGACTAGAGTTCTCGAAAAGGGGCTCTAGTCCTTACGCTATTCTTGACTTACAGTTAGCTGGCTTAATAATCCAGAAGGGTTGATAGCCTCTGAAGTCCGATTTAAATAATTAATTCACACTACCCTCGGATTTTTTTTTTTAATCTATCTAGCTGGGGTACCCCTTACCTATCAACAAAAGGATAAATTAACTCCTCTTATATCAGTAATAGTCTTACCATCTCCCTTAAGCACGTTATGAACCAAATATAAATATATGTAGTAATATAATACAGAGGGAAATTGAAAACTAACACATACTCACTTTATACCAAATATATACAATGGTCAAATAAAAGGTAAAATAGGGAGAGAAGAAATTACCAAATATGTATATATATATACCGTATATATATATATATATATATATATATATATATATATATATATATATATATATTTATATATATATACCGTATATATATATATATACAGTATATATATATCTGTATAGGTCTGTGTCAAGAGGAGATGAGGCCACGATGATGTATACAGAGATGGAACAGACCGATGACAGAGCACCAAGGTCTGTGTCTCCTCAGCTAGGCGAGAGAGGAAGAATCAGGGTTACCAAATCGCGTCCGCTATATATTAAACAAAAGCCGAAAATCGCTAGAATATTGCCGCAATCTCTAGAATATCACTAAAATGGCTAAAATCTCCAGAATATCACTCGAATTAATGTCGCTAGATGTACAAGTTTGCCTCTAAATTAAGTAAATACTCCTAGATCTAGCGGCAAAGTAGCAACACTAGGAAGAAATTACAGGCTCCATAGGGGGAAAAAACTTGAGCCTCCGGGGAGAAGACGGAAGTACGCAGCGGGTTGGATATATGGGCAGGATAGAGAGGTATATTAGAAAGAAGAGATATATTAGATAGATATACGTACTACACAGATGATAGATATATTACAGGTATTTGATGTATATACTGTATATAGATAGATAGACAAATGGGCAAAACATACTGATTAACATTACATAGGCTAATAGTTAGATTGATGGTTAGACAGTCCGCCAGACTTAAAGACTTTGCATGAGAGGTATGTAGATAGTATATATGTACGAGAGAGAGAGAGAGAGAGAGAGAGAGAGAGAGAGAGAGAGAGAGAGAGAGAGAGAGAGAGAGAGAGAGAGAGAGAGAGAGAGAGAGAGAGAGAGAGAGAGAGAGAGAGAGAGAGAGAGAGAATAATGTCGCAATGAACGGGGCAATAAGAGACTGGGTGGCTAAAAAAGAGAGATTAAAGGCTCCAATAAAAGCAAACAGGACCACATAAAAGACGAAACAAAGGAACCAACCGAGGACCCCGAAACTCATAGAAAGGAGAGACAATGAGAATATAAAGGAGAGAAGAGTGGACAGGGAATGAGGGAATAAAGGGGAGGAAGGAGGGATTAAAGGATTGGGAGGAAAGACACTGCTGGATTAAAAATGAAGGGAGTGGATGAAATATAATAAATTGGGTGGATGAAGGTCTTAAGATAAATGGGGGAAACGGAAAAAATATAATATGTGGAAAGGGCATAATTAACCCCTTCAGTACCGGCGCCATCCTTTTAACTTTATTCTGGCTACTATTAGAAGATATTATTTAGTTTATACAGGGCCTCCAGCAATGAACAGGCTTCGAACGATCTCATTTAACCCATTTTACCACCACAGATCCTTCTTAAACCGCACCATATCGTCCAAATATAACAAGAATAAAATTACACAGATGTCGCTGGTACAAAAGTGGGTAATAATGTTGGCAATGAATTGTGATCGTTGATAAAATGGAAAGGTATACAAGAAAAACAAAGGCAACCGAACTAAATAAATAATCTAATAAATGCAGTAGAAAATTATCAGGACCTAGAAGAAATATAATATAATATAATATAATATAAAATAATGACGTACGGAATGGCACGAGGGGAATAAACAAAGGGACAAAAGAAAATATGCATAATGAAAGCAAGGATAACGATAATAGAAATGTAACGATTAATATATAATTACTGATAAGGAGAAGGGTAAAGGATGACATAAATAAGAGGAACGCAGGGAAACGAATGATAAGCGTAGAATAAAAAGAACACCTGATATAAAATGAACAGGTGATAAACTCGGTGAATATTAACCCCTTCTGTACCGATGACGTCTTCTCAAGTTTATTATAGGTACGTGTAGAGGATATTGTGTTGATTTAGAAGGGTCTGTGGTAGTAAGAAAGGGTTACGCGAGATATTTCGAAGCCTGATAATCGCTGGAGGTCCTTTTTAAACTGAATACAATCGTCTAATAGTAGCCAGAATAAAGTTAAGGGGAGGTGTTTAGTTTCCTCCCTAGACTTCCATCAAGCTTAAAATTACACTCCCTTGACCTTCTTTCAAGATAAATTTTTATATTTTTCGGTAGAAAAATGTCCCGGCCGAAGGCCGATTACTCTTAAATTACAGGCTCGCTATCGCTCGCCAGGATAAAATCAACACCTAAATGGCACGAAAGGTCTTAAAATTGACAGAATGGGTCGGAAATTCTTAAAAATCACCAAACTAATGGGGCAAACGTCTTAAAATCTCAAAAGCAATGGGGCTAGACATGAGGGAGAAAGGGGTCAAGAAAAAAGTCCCTCAAGTGGAAATCTCCCCTTAAGTCGGGACGTTGCCGGTACAGAAGGGGTTAATCAGCAATATAAGACAGTATGCAAGATGATAATATGATAAAGATGAAATAGAGAAAAGCGATGAACCAAGATAGTGACGAGAAACCAGAAGATAAGAGGAATCAGAAAATCAGAAAAATAATTAAAGATAAGCCATTAAAGTGATAACGGAAGTGAACCAAGATACTAACAGGAGATTAGAAGATACACGAGTAAGGAATTTTGAAAAAAGAAAGATAAGATAAACTATGAACATAAAATAGGGGAATACAAAAAATAGAAGAGGAATTCAAGATAAGCTATGACCAGAAGATAGGGGAATACAAAATATATAAAAAAGAATACAAGATAAGTTATCAAAACCAGCGAGCAGAATGATAAGGAAATAAAGGAGATATATTCAAGAAAAGACAATAAATCAAAGGAGTACAAAGGAAATCAAGCAACAACAGGTCTAGTGACCCTTCTAGGCTGCTTGTCCTCCAAAACAAGATGGTAGAGGGATAAATAAATTTGGAGAGAGAGAGAGATAGGAGAATTAATTACGATTTAAGTGGTAGTAATGGTGAAAGAGGATGCATGGACAAGTTAGAATATAAGATTATGGTAGAACTTAGAAACCAAATATCTACCTTGTTGGCGAGATGAAGAAGCTACAACAAGATTGGCCCTTTCAATTAACCCCTTCTCTACCGGTGACGATTTTGTTTAGTAGAAAATGGGCTTCCAGCAATTAACAGGCTTCCAACTATCTCACCTAACAATGTTTACAACTGCAGATCCTTCTTAAGTTGCACAAAATCGTCTAAATATAGCTGGAATAAAATTAATAATACGCCGTCGGCAGAGAAGGGGTTAAATGGAGATAAGGGTTAACTAGTTTCAATAATAACAATGGTTTAATTAATTGAACACGCACACTGGCATATTCTTTAAAAACAAAAATATAACTCAGGATATAGAAAAAAAATAGATAATCATAAATATATAACTAAGCAAATAAACGATAATTACGAGGAAAATAGAACGAAAAAGATAATATATAATAACAAACCGGTACGGAGGTGGTCTCAGCTGTTCAAAGAGATGCGAGAAAGGGGTTAAAATAACGCCAATAAACCAGGGAGAGAAGAGAATGGAGAACAATAAAATAGAAAAATACGACATAGAAGAGTGATAGAAGTAGGTGAGACCAAAACAGTAATATAACGGTCCGAGAAGTAGGCACCCCTCCTCTGTTAGCCAAGGGAAAACAAGTGGAGAATGAAAAACAAATCGTGTTTAGACAATATAAACAAAACAAAAACAATAAGTAAGTAAGCAAGATACTGAAGCAGGACGGAACAGCTGTATTAAGAGGGGTTATAGTCTATTCGCTGTAAGTAGGCGAGAAATCATGACCTCTATCCTCTGTAACTCAAAAAGGGCTAGAGCAAATGGGCTGTAATTTTTCATACCTATTCCCTGGCTGACTCTTCCTAAATGCCAGACATATTAGCTCGATTACTCTAGTCGTTTGTTTATTTACAGAGGTTAGAGGTCATGATTTCTCGCCTACTTACAGTGAATAGACTATAGTAGAGCACCCATCTACGCCACACCGGCCCTACTCAAGCGACAATATGAAAGAGGTGGGAGGTATATGCAAAACCACTGAAATGTTGCTTTGAAACCTTTGTATACTTGATATGATTTTGAAAAAAGTAAATGCCTTAATCAATATTTGTTTGCGTACTTTCTATTTCAATCTATGGGGTAAAGGGGGGTTGGGGGTAGGGGGTGAGAAAGCCATAAAGAATTAAAAAAATATACCCTGTTTCTTTTCAACTGACGGTAAATTGCAAAGTTCCCATGAAGATTTATCAGTTATTTTTTTAAAGATTGTGTGGTGAAATATGGTGCTAATTATATAAACTCGGTCTTAATATGATGTAGAGACATGGTAGTTTCATATTTTGCCATTAAGTATTGATAAATTGGCTGCTAAGGGTTTCAATTTACCGTCAGCTGAAAAGAAACAGAGTATAGTCATATTATTAGGCGGACGAGGGAAATGTATATAATAGTCACTCTGTTAATTCTAAATGTATATAATAGTCACTCTGTTAATTCTAAATGTATATAATAGTCACTCTGTTAATTCTAAATGTATATAATAGTCACTCTGTTAATTCTAAATGTATATAATAGTCACTCTGTTAATTCTAAATGTATATAATAGTCACTCTGTTAATTCTAAATGTATATAATAGTCACTCTGTTAATTCTAAATGTATATAATAGTCACTCTATTATATACATTTAGAATTAACAGTCACTGTTAATTCTAAATGTATATAATAGTCACTCTGTTAATTCTAAATGTATATAATAGTCACTCTGTTAATTCTAAATGTATATAATAGTCACTCTGTTAATTCTAAATGTATATAATAGTCACTCTGTTAATTCTAAATGTATATAATAGTCACTGTTAATTCTAAATGTATATAATAGTCACTCTGTTAATTCTAAATGTATATAATAGTCACTCTGTTAATTCTAAATGTATATAATAGTCACTCTGTTAATTCTAAATGTATATAATAGTCACTCTGTTAATTCTAAAAGTTAAAGGGTGTTCTGTACGTAAATTTTGAGACGAACCGAGACAAAAGCAAGCACATATTATCCCCCCAACTTAAGTGACGGGTATAATGATGCCCGGACAACGAGATGACTGCCACACAGAGTTTGGAGTTGGGCCAATTTAGAGATCCAGTAGTCTTAGAGATCGGCCAACCTCCGCCATCTTGGTGCCACTGATGATATTTCCTTCTCGTTACGCTCAAAGCTCCATACCCATAATAAAAATTTGGCGATACAGATATATAGTATAGTTGTTTTTATATAGATTTCACATGATTAAAACTATAATACTTTCCTCTCTTTACGCTGAAGTATCCATACCCATAATATACTGTACATTCAGTATATAATACATATATACAGTATAGGATATATAGATAGACTACTGTATTTTTGTCTTCTATACTGTATATATTTCACATTATCAAATATTAAATAACACCACGAAGTTTGATTATTGAGGTACCAAAATGGCGTCCGAAGACAAAGATGACCACACTCTCTTTAACTACAGGATCTCTAGGGCACTCGGGCTACGCAGTGGTGACGTCAGCTGTGTAACTCCGGGTCACGTATTCCCCAAGTTTGGACCGGTTCATACACTCTGGCTGGTTGTTCTATTGTCCCAGGAGGATTAGCTGGTTGTTCTATTGTCCCAGGAGGATCATGGTACCTTATCCTAATCCATTCCACCCCAATCTGTACCAAGATGATCCCCAAATCCTATATCCTAATCCATTTCAAACTTTGTACCACGATGATCACCAAATCCTATATCCTGATCCAACCTATCCCAAACTTTGTACCAGGATGATCACCAAATTATATATCCTAACTTATCCCATCCCAAACTAAGCCAGACTAAAAACTAAATTTAAAACTCCCTAAGTATACTAAACGAAAACTAAAATAACACCTACAGTATATAAAAAACGTTAGCCACTCAAATTAATTATAAATAATAAACTAATTAGTGTCGCATGCGAAAACAATGACAAAATACAAGGGAAAAAGAGGAGGAAAAATACCTACCAGTGCCTTTTCTGTGGTCTCAATATTTCATTTGGTCTTTTTTCTCCGTGCTAGTGGTGTCGAGAAGATAATACAATATTAAAACACTAGTAATGAGAGAGAGAGAGAGAGAGAGAGAGAGAGAGAGAGAGAGAGAGAGAGAGAGAGAGAGAGAGAGAGAGAGAGAGAGAGAGAGAGAGAGAGGAGAGAGAGAGAGAGAGAGCGAAGTGAGAGAGAGAGAGAGAGAGAGAGAGAGAGAGAGAGAGAGAGAGAGAGAGAGAGAGAGAGAGAGAGAGAGAGAGAGAGAGAGAATTACTACTCACCACCAGGTATCCTATATGGCCAACAATCAGGACACAAAACTCACCTGTAAAGAACAATACCGTACTGAGATTAGACAAGATAAGCATAATATAATTTTAATCATATTACCTCTTTCAGTATTTAAGGATTAAATGTACTCTTTATAATGGTTATCAATAGATGATTTTATGCAATTTAGAAAGGATCTCTAGGAATAAAATGGGGAAAATCTATCTCTCTTAGCTCCAACTGAACACAACCGTCTAATAATAGCCATAATAAAACGTGTCATACTCCTTAAGGGACTACGTTACATTTGTTTACCTGTATTGACGTCCGAACACGAATACTTATTAATTGTTACAAGTAGTTATTAACAATATCATTATTGTAAATATTGAAATAAAAAATAAAAATCTGCGGAGGGAAACATTTAATATTAATTAAGATAATAAAGTTAAGTTTGTCAAACATAGAAAATGACCTACAGAAAAGTTAGAAGTCAGAATATATGTCGAAAATTGGAAACTAACCCTGGAAAATCCATGATGTTGCTACACACTCAGTTCCAAAATCCAATCTACCCCAGGAGTCAGCGAACGAGATCAGAATCAGCTGCCTATTTTGAATGTCATGGGGCGACGCAGGAATCGCGTATGAAGTACTCGGTTATTTGTTACCTGTCGCACGTATGAAAAGTATAAATATGTTTACAGCTGCCGCATCACTGAGACGAGCGTAACCATAAACGTTTCGGATATCAGATACCGGTATTTTATGTTTATACTGTATAAGTGTATCACATTCTCAGCTTATCACTGCATAAAATATACAAGTGTAGCTTTAATTTCAAACCGCATACCTATCCATATATATGTCTGTGTATGTATGTATGTATATGTGTGTGTGCGTGCGTGCGTACGTGTGTGTGTGTGTGTGTGTGTGTGTGTGTGTGTGTGTGTGTGTGTGTGTGTGTGTGTGTGTGTGTGTGTGTTGCGTGTGTGTGTGTGTGTGTGTGTGTGTGTGTGTGTGTGTGTGTGTGTGTGTTTGTGAATAAATACATTTATATATTTGTATGCCTACCTATTTATCTACCCAATCAATCTTCATCTACTGTATCTATCTACCGGTACCTATCAATCACTCAACCCAAATACATATATATATCAATCTATCCATCTATCTATCTATCACCAAATGCTTAACAAACTCGAAGACACACAGGAATTTCGGCCACTTTAAAGTTATCTCAGTCTCTCAAACATTTTTATCATTTTCAGGCGGAAACTATAACAAAATCAGCTTCATACGATATTTTTCTTGTGATTTTTCCTTCGAGCTAACATGTGATGCGACAAAAATAATATATTGCCATTACTACGCTATAAAATAAATTGGATTTTTTTAATAATCGCATGATAATGAAAATATAGCCATTGTATGGAGTATATTTATAATTCAAAACTGTAGGCTAGGAAAATAACACACACACACACACACACACACACACACACACACACACACACACACACACACACACACACACACACACACACACACACACACACACACACAACACACACACACACACACACACACACACACACACACACACACACACACACACACACACACACACACACACACACACACACACACACACACACACACACACACAGATGAACTTGCATCTATTGCGCAACATATCTATCCTGTGGTCCAAGAGCGTATGTCAACGTGCCTACCTTAACATTACGGTATCTTTCCGACCTCTTGTGGGTTATCAGGGCTTGTTTAATTATTGAGAATTTTGCATATTTTTACCACAAAAACGCCTTCTCAAACATATCAAACTAAAAAATAACTCCCCACCCACTTTCAAGCTAAATTTGTACATTATTCAATAATGTCCTGGCCGAAGAACGATTCCTTACAGGCTAGCGATCGCTCGCCCAGAAAAACACTCGACACCTGAATGGGGTGAAGAGTTATATATCACCAAACTAATGAGGTGAAACTTATTAAAATCTCCAAACAGTGGAGCGAAACAGTGGAGATCCAAAAAGACATACTTCTAACCAAATAGCCTTAACAAGTACTCCTCTACAATGCAAAACATACCATTTTATAAATTCGTTTATACCACAAGCCATCCCTCTGGACTTCACTTCCTCAGACTAGCTTTCCGTGGCTTTTCAATCCACAACAATTACGGTACACGCTAACGCTTATGGTTTTCATCAGCTTTGTTTACATCCTCTATGTCAATCTACTTTTACGTAAACAAAAAAGGAATAATTATATTAATAGATAAAACAAATATGAATAAACGATATCATATTGGTATCTCTGGGGGAAAAAAATAAAAATAAAACGGAACGCCAACTATTTAAGCAATCTGAAAAAAAACATGCTGTGATATGGTGTTGACCTTTAAAAATGTCGAAAAAATAAAATAAAAAATTTGCCCAGCATCTGAGCCCACCAGCACGGGAAACAGAGAGACGCAGGCCTTCACCGGGTCCTCACTGATAACACGAACAGATTGGACACAAAAACAGGTGGGTGGCCCATTCCTTGAGAGAGAGAGATTTACATAGATTTTACATAGATACACTGACCACACAGACCTTATGATCACAGCGAGGTGGTCAGGACTTAATTCTAGTATAGATAGCTAACCCGAGAGTAAGGGACAGTGGAAGGAAAGGATAGCAAAGAAGAGAAAGAGAGAGAGAGAGAGAGAGAGAGAGAGAGAGAGAGAGAGAGAGAGAGAGAGAGAGAGAGAGAGAGAGAGAGAGAGAGAGAGAGAGAGACACACACCTCCATCTCTGTGCTACTTCACGATAAGAGGGTTGTGGCAGTGGAGGCAATTTATCTTGTTATGGCGGTGATAACATTAACGTAACGCTGCTTGGCTAAGACAGTGGTGGTACTGGTGCGGTGCTGGTGTGATGTGGTGTTGTGAATTGGTGTAGTGGTGTGATGGGGTGTTGTGAATTGATGTACCGTAGTGGTGCTTTAAGTTGTTGGTATGTGGTCTTGTGGTGTGATGGTGTTGTGGATTGATGTATTGGTGTGATGTGGTGTAGTGAATTTATGTAGTGGTGTTTTAAGGTGTTGGTATGTGGTGTTGTGGAGTGATGTGGATGTATAGATTGATGTAGTGGTGTTTTAAAGTGTTCGTATGTGGTGTGGTGGAGTGATGTGGTGTTGTGGATTGATGTAGTGGTGTTTTAAGGTGTTGGAATGTGGCGTTGTGGAGTGATGTGAAGTGATGTAGTGGTGTTTTAAAGGCAGCTTAATGATAATGGAGTAATTCACCGATACTTCTAAGCGACAACCAGATATATAATTTTGAATCATAAACACACTTTCATATTCCGATTAGTAGTACACCATAATATTATAGTCACACTGTCAAGGTTAATGGAGTAGGGTGAATGTGAAAGCGATAATGACTGGGTGGTTTAGTGGTAGTAGAGTGATTCAGAGATGGTTAGTGGTGATAGTATTGGTGGCTAGGGGGGGGGGAGTGGTGAGTCAGCTGGTTTGGTGGTAATGGAGAGATGATGGAGGGATGGTGGTGGTACTGGAGAGATGATGGAGGGATGGTGGTGGTAATGGAGAGATGATGGAGGGATGGTGGTGGTAATGGAGAGATGATGGAGGGATCGTGGTGGTAGTGGCTGAGGGATGGTGGTGGTAGTTGTGGTGTAATGGTGGAGGGATGGTGGTGGTAGTGGTGGAGGGATGGTGGTGGTAGTTGTGGTGTAATGGTGGCGGGATGGTGGTGGTAGTGGTGGAGGGATGGTAGTGGTAGTTGTGTTGTATTGGTGGAGGGATAGTGGTGGTAGTGGTGGAGGGATGGTGGTGGTAGTGGAGGGGTGGTGGTGGTAGTGGTGGAAGATATACATAAAATATAGAGAGAGGAGAAACCAAAGAAAGAGCGAAAAAAACAAAAAAACAAGGAGAAGAGATACCGAAGTAACGAGATATGAGCTACCAAAGAGATAATTGATAAAAAAGAGAAAAACAAAAAGGAGACATACCGAGATAAAATACGGTATACCGAAATAGAGAGATAGGGTCAGTAGTGGTGGATATTGTGAGGGGTGGATGAGTTAGTGGTGTTGTTGTTAGTGGTGTGATGGTCTGAGAGAGAGAGAGAGAGAGAGAGAGAGAGAGAGAGAGAGAGAGAGAGAGAGAGAGAGAGAGAGAGAGAGAGAGAGAGAGAGAGAGAGAGAAAGAGAAAGAGAGAGAGATTAATATATAGTGGTGTTGTTAGTGGTGTGATGGTCTGAGAGAGAGAGAGAGAGAGAGAGAGGGTGGTAGTGTTGTTAGTGGTGTTGTCAGTTATACCATAGCGGTGTATATACGAGTGGCATGAAGGGTGGGGCTAATTGGTCGTAGTGTGTGAGTGAGTGAGTGAGTGAGTTAGTGTGTGTGTGTGTGTGTGTGTGTGTGTGTGTGTGTGTGTGTGTGTGTGTGTGTGTGTGTGTGTGTGTGTGTGTGTGTGTGTGTGTGTGTGTGTGTGTGTGTGTGTGTGTGTGTGTGTGTGTGTGTGTTAGCATGGGTGAGTTCATTGGTACGGTACACATTTCATATTCGCATGATTACTTGGAAAAGTAGATTGAACCGACAGCTTACATGTACCAGTACACACTTTTTTAATATATTTAAAGCAGAGTGTTTTAGGTTAGGTTAAGTTTGTTAGTTTTATTGAGTTTACGAAATCAAAAATATCCTCGTAAGCATGCATAACTCTTGTTACGATCAACACACCGTCGTATATATATATATGAGAGAGAGAGAGAGAGAGAGAGAGAGAGAGAGAGAGAGAGAGAGAGAGAGAGAGAGAGAGAGAGAGAGAGAGAGAAGACCCACCATACTCACTAATGATCCCCTATTACCAACAACGAAGCTTAATAATATAATGCATGGGTAGATGACTTTCGTAAAAAATAAGGGGGGTTATAATGGCATTGTTAAGGAGAGGCAGACCGTTTTTCTGGACCCCCTTCTCCCTAATGTTTAGCCCCACTAGTTTTGAGATCATAAGACGTTCGGCCCATTAGTTTGGCGATTTTAACACCTTTCGCCCCATTTCGTTGTCAATTTTAAGACCTTTCGTGCCATTTAGGTGTCGATTATTTCCTGAAGAACGATAGCGAGCCTGCAATTTTATGAGGAACCGGCATTCGGCCGGAATATTTTTCTACCGAAAAATTTACAAATTTATCTTGAAGGGGGTGTTTTTCTAAACTTGATGGAGGTCTAGGGAGAAAACTAAAAAATACATGAATAAATTAATTAATAGATCAAACAAACGGTCTGCCTCCCCTTAAGATGTAATAGGGGTAATGATAGTTGGCTAGGGTAGTTATGGCTGACAAAACAGTGGTTTTGGATTTACTTGGATTGTATGCTAGACAACAGACGATTTTATTCAGCCCAGGGAGGATATGTAGGAATCAAAAGGGTATACACTATCTCAAGCAAGTCTTTGGTATACACAGATCTTTCTTAAACTGTATAAACAGTCAAATGATAGCCTGAATATTATACAAATTGTAGTCGTCGTCTGTGAAGGGTTAAGCCTGTGTCACACGATAAAGTTTTCCGGTGGATCTTATTGGAGTGATATCCGCTAATAAATTGCATATGTTGAGGGCTATCGGATACATGAGCGTCTGTTAGTGACCTGAAGAAGCTATCAGCGAAACTTTGTCAATAGAGTGTTCCCCCTCATATGGTGTTTATATTCAGGCTGTCAACTTTTCTAAGTTATTTCAACATAAATTATTGTTTTTATAATTTAAACTTCGAGAGAGAGAGAGTGAGAGTGAGTGTGAGTGAGTGAGTGTGAGTGAGTGAGAGAAAGTGTGAGTGAGAGAAAGCGTGAGTGAGAGAAAGCGTGAGTGAGAGAAAGCGTGAGTGAGAGAAAGAGTGAGAGAGAAAGAGTGAGTGAGAGAAAGAGTGAGTGAGAGAAAGAGTGAGTGAGAGAAAGAGTGAGTGAGAGAAAGAGTGAGTGAGAGAAAGAGTGATTGAGAGAAAGAGTGATAGAGAGAAAGAGTGAAAGAGTGAGAGAGAGAAAGAGTGAGAGAGAAAGAGTGAGAGAGAGAAAGAGTGAGAGAGAAAGAGTGAGAGAGAAAGAGTGAGAGAGAAAGAGTGAGAGAGAAAGAGTGAGAGAGAGAAAGAGTGAGATAGAGAAAGAGTGAGAGAAAGAGTGAGAGAAAGAGTGAGAGAGTAAGAGAAAGAGAGTAAGAGTGAGAGAGAGTAAGAGTGAGAGAGAGTAAGAGTGGGAGAGAGTAAGAGTGAGAGAGTAAGCGCGAGAGTATGAGTGAGAGAGTAAGAGTGAGAGTAAGAGTGAAAGAGTAAGAGTGAGAGAGAGTGAGAGAGCTGGGTGGCTTTATACCTCCATTAACTAGAGCACAGAAAAAGCCTATGGGAAAAAGAAAGAGGGAGAGAGAAAGAGAAAGAGACCCTATATTACAGTGATAAACCAGGACGCTAGGGAGACCTGGGGAAGAAGAGGAAGGAGAGGAAGCGAAAAAGAGGAAGAGGAGGAGAGGAAGAAAAAGAAGAGAAGGGAAGAAGAGGGGGCAGGAAAAAAAAAAGACGGGGGAGGAGGAAGAAAAGAGAGGGGAGAAGAAGCGGCATTTTTTTATTTTAATACCACGAATTTTCCGAGTGTTTTTATAAACAAAATTGGTCATTTGCATCAATATATAGTGTTTGTAATTAATTAGAAATCTCGGAAAAACCTATTTTCCCCATTAGGCCTATCGATCGATGTTGAGACAGCCCCTCGATAGTGATTTGAAAAGACATTAGCCTAACCTAACAACCTTACCTAACCTAACCTAGTATTATGAGTGGGGGCTGCCGCCCCCACACCCCCGCTGGTTGAGTACTAATCCCTTAATAAAAAAAGAAAAAATTGGCTGTTGATTATACGAAGGTGAAAGAAAAGTCGATGAAGTCTATGGTGTTTACTCTGCAATCTTCAGCTTGATTGTACATTGATAACGGGAAAGTACCGTATTGACAACCTTGTTACGAAACTTAAATTTTAGTACCATACTTTTATATTAGGTTTTTCCGAGGGTTTAACACATTTTCATATGATCTTTAGAGCTATCGATGACTAAAAGTACCGTATTGACAACCTTGTTACGAAAAATAAATTTTAGTACCATACTTTTTATTAGGTTTTGCCGAGGGTTAAACAAAAAAAATCTTATGATCTTTAGAGCATATAGATTCAATATTTATCTTCAAATATATCAACAAAATTCGTGGTATTAAAATAACATTAAACCGAAGAAGCTAAGGAAGCAGAAGAGGGCGAAAGAGGAGGAAGAGGACGAAGGAGAAGAAGAGCAGCAAAAATACAGTGAATGATAAAAAGGGAACTTTAAAGAATGATAAGAATAGGAAAAAATTATAAAAATATGAAATTTGTTAATTATCAAAGAAATTGTAGACGTTTGAAACACCATAACAAAAAGAAAAGAAGAGGAAGAGGAGAAAGAGAAGATGATAGGGTGAAGGACAAGTATAATACAAGATAAATGTCGAAGAAAATAGAGGAAGAAGAAAATGGAGAGAGAGAGAGAGAGAGAGAGAGAGAGAGAGAGAGAGAGAGAGAGAGAGAAAACTCGCCCCATCTCCCCATTTTCTCTCGCTTCACTGAACTAAGAGCAACAATTAATATCAAGCCCGAGTGACGAAGCGGAGCAATGGAAGGGAGAGTTACATAGATACAGACTGCAGACCATTGCGGTCCCTACTAGGCAGTCCGGACTTAATGCTAACATTATAATTTCCTACAAAGTGGAAGGTAAGGATAGCAAAATGAAAAAAAAATCTACTGGGAAATTCATAGTAAAGAAGGAATTTGAGAAATAATGTATACTACTGATGCTTAAACTTTTTATTTTATTTTACCTAGAACACTCTAACCTCCTGGAAATGGATGTCTAGACTCCTTTTGAATGTGATAATTGTATTAACATTGTACCACTTTCTCTGGCAGTTTGTTCCACTCATTGACCACACTGCAGGTGAAAAAGTGCTTTGTGACATCGAAAGAGAGAGAGAGAGAGAGAGAGAGAGAGAGAGAGAGAGAGAGAGAACAAATATAATGGTGGAGGGAAGAGACAAAAGAATGGTGGAGAAGGGGAGAAATAGAGGAGAGGTGGAGAGATTGACGGAAGAGAAGCAATAGAAAGAGATAGGTGGGAGAGAGGAAGAATAGGTAGAGGAGTGGTGGAGGGGGAGAAATATAAATGGGGTGGAGGAAAGAAGGGGAGATATATAAGAGTGGTGGAGGAAGGAGGAGAATGGTGGAGGAAGAAGAGGGAGAAATAGAAGAGTGGTGGAGGAAGGAGGAGAAATAGAAGAGTGGTGGAGGAAGGAGGGAGAAAAATAGAAGAGTGGTGGAGGAAGGAGAGAGAAATAGAAGTGGTGGAGGAAGGAGTGAGAGAAAGAAGAGTGGTGGAGGAAAGAGGGAGAGAAATAGAAGAGTAGTGGAGGGAGGAGGGAGAGAAATAGAAGTGGTGGAGGAAGGAGGGAGAGAAATAGAAGAGTGGTGGAGGGAGGAGGGAGAGAAATAGAAGAGTGGTAGAGGGAGGAGGGAGAGAAATAGAAGAGTGGTAGAGGGAGGAGGAGAAATAGAAGTGGTGGAGGAAGGAGGGGGAGAAATAGAAGAGTGGTGGAGGAAGGAGGGGGAGAAATAGAAGAGTGGTGGAGGGATGAGGAGAAATAGAAGGGTGGTGGAGGAAGGAGGGAAAGAAATAGAAGAGTGGTGGAGGAAGGAGGGGGAGAAATAGAAGAGGTGGAGGAAGGAGGGGGAGAAATAGAAGAGGTGAAGGAAGGAGGGGGAGAAATAGAAGAGTGGTGGAGGAAGGAGGAGGAGAAATAGAGGTAAACGAGGTGTATTGATTAATCTGAGCTACTCATTACTGTGAGTGTTTGTTGCCCCAAGACACATACTAAGAAATCATATAGTGTGTGTGTGTGTCTTTTCTGTTTTCTGGCTATAATTAGAACAGTATATTCAGATTATGAAAGGTATATGAAAGTCAGAGGGTTAAAGATAGTCTTTACCCTTATAATTCCCACAGATCCTTCCTAATCTGTATATAATCGTCTAAGTATAGCCAGAATAAACTGTCAATGCACGTTAATGAATCCTGAGAAGGTTAATTTCTTACCTAATATTTACATGCCTGAGGTGTGTTTTGATGTTAGAGGGTTCACATTGGGCTACGATTTTGTCTAGGAGTGTACAGCTGCATACATTAAACCGAGGTGAGATCAACCAAACGAGGGACTGGGGTATTCGAATGAGGCTCCAGTCTTAAATTTCTTCCTGAATTTTGCTGGCTTAATAATCCTGAAGGGTTGGTAGCCTCTGACGTCCTATTAACCCCTTCTGTGCCGGCGACGTAATTTTAACTTTATGCTGGCTACTATTAGACGATTTTATTCAGTTTCAAAATTACCTCCAGCAATTAACAGGCTCCAAACTCTTCCACTTAATCCTTCTTACTGCCACAGATCTTTCTTAAACTGTACGAAATCCTCTACATTTAGCTAGAATATAATGAAAAAGACGTCACCGGTATAGAAGGGGTGTAAAAAAAAAAAACATACATACATACCAGGTAGTATTGTTGACTGTACGAAAGACCCTCGGATGCCATACTGACTAGCTCCAGGCGTCATAGATGTTGGCGCCAGTTTCAGCTTCTTTATGGACTATATTAGGAGTGTGTGTAGACCTGGTGGGCCTATATACTTTTCTTTCTCTTTCTTCCTTCTTTCCTTGTTTGCCGCTTCCCTTTTTTCGTTTTCTTCAGCACTCCTCTCTATCTATCGATTATCACAAACAGCCTCCCATATTCCTATTATTGTCTGTGTTTATTTTCCCACTCAATTAAACAGTCTCCCCTATTACTACTATTTTCCTTTTTTATTTTCCCACTTCTTAGTATGTCAACTGTGCACTTTGAACATACATAATTCACATAATTCAAGGGCGTTCTAAGTTTTCCTGCCTCTTTTAGTCTTGTCTGCCGCACGTAACACCCATCCCGTTGTGTGTTAAATAACGTACTGATCAGTGTGTGTGGCAGGCACCGACGAGGTACTACGGTAAGATGTTTTTCTCTTCGAATACCCTGCTTGGCCAGGTAGTTGCTTAGTTTGCTTGTCTACGTGATCAGTTTTTGAGCTACCCATCATCACCATGCTTCGAAACAGATCATGTAAACCACATATAGCAGGAGAAACTGCCTGAATATGGTACACTCTATAACAAAAATCGTGGTCTCAAGGTTTAGAATCTATCCCAAGCTGAATCGAATCTTCTCATGAATTCCTTACCTTACACTTATATTTCTGAGGTTATAGTCTATACGCTGCAAGTAGGCGATAAATCATAACCTCTAACCTCTGTAACTCCAAAACGACTAGAGTAATCAAGCTAATATTTCTACCATTTGGGAAGAGTCACTCAAGGAAGAGATGTGGAAATTTTACAGCCAATTTGCTCTAACCCTTTTTGAGTTACAGAGGATAGAGATCATGATTTATCGCCTACTTACAGCGAATAGACTATAGTTTATGCTGTTCGAGGGTTCATATTGGGTCAGTACACTCACAAGACTTCAAGAGTAAATATTAGCTCGATTACTCTAGTCGTTCTTTTGAGTTACAGAGGTTAGAGGTCATGATTTCTCGCCTATTTACAGCGAATAGACTATAGCAAGCCCAGTGGAGAAGCACAGGGGGATGAAAAGAAACAGTAGACCCAATTATCATTGTCAATTAACCACAAGTTCTGAACAAAATCAATTAATAATAGCCACAATAAAATTAAGAAATGCACCATCTTCCTGACAAACAATACATACTATAGTCCGTTCATTCTAAGTTGGGCAGAAATCGTAACCTCAAACCTCTGTAACTCAAGAAGGGCTAGAGCAAATGAGCTGTCAATTTATACACATATTCCCTAGCCAAGTCTTCCTATTTGGTAGAAATATTAGCTCGATTACTCTAGTCCTTTTTGAGTTATGAGAGGTTAGGGGTTACCATTTCTACCCAACCTAGAATGAACAGACTATAGAAGAAAATAACTACACATTTGGAGGACAGAGGGAGAGATGGTGGTGGTTTTGGGAGAGAAATTAAGATATATAGAAGAGACAGAAGCAAGGTAGCAAGCCCAGGGGGGTGAGGAGAAAAATGCTGCCTAGAGGGAGAGGGAGACACCAAGATGAAGAGCTGCAAGGGGAATGTGTCACAGATGAAGAGGAAGGAGAAGAAGGAGAAGAAGGGGAGAAAGGAGGAAAAGAAAGATACTCTCACATAATTCTCTCTCTCGCTATCCATCACACACACACACACACACACACACACACACACACAACTACTGTACGTACATGACTGTCACGTTCGTCTTTCTCACCAAACTGTGCAACCGTGTACAGTGTTCGATATTGTTTCTTAGGTTCTTTTATTTAATACATATACGCACATAGCAATAGGTAAGAAATCAAGAGGAAGACATGGCAATTTACCGTCAGATGGCAAGAAACAAGAGTATAGTACCAGTATGTTTCACGTCGTTTTTCTGGTCCCCCTTCTTCCTCATGTTTAGCCCCATTAGTTTTCAGATTTTAAGACGATCGCCCCATTAGTTTGTCGATTTTAAAACCTTTCATCCCATTTCTATATCAATATCAAGACCTTTCGTCCCATTTAGATATCGAATTTTTCCTGGCAAGCGATAGTGAGCCTGTAATTTTAAGAAAAACCACATTTTTATATAGAAAAATATATACATTCATCTTGAAGGGGGTCTAAGGGAGTATTTTTATAAGCTTTGATGATGGTCTACCGAGGAAACTAAAAACTAAAAAAAAAAAAAATATATATATATAAGTAAATAAACCCCCCAAAATGACCACTCTGTCCCTTTAATACCCGTCTCTCTAGATTTCACTCAAATTATGATCAAGGTTTTGGACGAACTGTGGATTTCGGCTGTACGGTGGCTGCTCTGGAATATGGGAATCTACATATTCTTGATGGATTGGAAATATATCTCCTTGACGGGTATGTCCTGATTCCGTTAATCCCTTGAAGAGTATGACGCATTTTGACAGTTTATTCTGGCACACACACACACACACACACACACACACTACACTAAGCCTAACACCATCATTAACACCCTCAGCTACACTACACCAACTTAATTAAACACCTACCGCTAATTACAAAACACAGCGACGGCGCAATTAAATTAAGGCAAAATATACGGTACGATTATTTTGTTATGGCAATGCGCGAGGACATCAAACAGCTAATTAACAAACACGAAAAACACTAACTTTCCGGCCCCCTCTGGTTAATCGGGTTTATTATTGGCGCCGCGACCCATTCACCCATTGCTAACTCTAATTATAGGCCTTAGTTATATTAGCATTGACACACTTTTGGGACCCATTCACCTATTATTCACTCTAATTATAGGCTTTATTATAGGCACCCCGACCCATTCACCCATTGCTCACTCTAATTATAGGCTAGGTTATATTAGCATTGACACACTTCTGCGACCCATTCTCCTATTAATTACTCTAATAATTATAGGCTAGGTTATACTTAGCACTGACACACTTCTACAACCCATCCACACCAATTACTCACTCTAATTATATGCTTTAGTCATATCACTCCCATTGTTTATTGTCATCGGCTGCTTTAGTAATATTTTTCTAAAGAAAATTATACATATACTGTATATATACAGTATATATAAAACTTACATTGCTCATTACAATCCTATGTTTAGTAATATTATCCTAGACACAATTCAATAAAAACAAACTTACAGTATATTCTTGATTGCAATTATCTCTTTAGTATTATTTTCCCAAACACAATTAAATATAAGAATAATATTACCCCAGTGGCTCATGGCAATTATGCAATTAGTATTATTACCCTTAACCAATTCCATTACAACAAAAACAATTACACACACTGCTCATAATAATCATCTGTGTTAGTCATATTAGCACTGACATACTTCAAAATAAGAATTAAATAACTCCCATTGTGTATTGTTATTGTTATCTTTGTAATAATATATCAAATCCAAGACACATTTCAATTTAAAAATAATATTAATCCACTTGCTCAAGACAATTATGCACTTAGCTATATTATCCTTAAGTTACACAATCTAACATAACACACATTTACTCTAATTGCTCATTATAATCACTATAAGATAATTATTCATCCACTTGCTCATGACAATTATGCACTTAGTTATATTATCCTTAACCCCTTCTGTACCGAGATGTGTTTTTAGTTTTATATATTCTAGCTATATTTTGACGATGTTGTCCAATTTAAGAAGGATCTGTGGTAGTACAAAGGGTTAAGTGAGATAGTTCGAAGCTTTTTAATAGCTGGTTATCTGTTTAAACTTAATAAAATCGTCCAACAGTTGCCAGAATAGAATGGAAAGGATGTTGCCGGTATAGAAGGGGTTAACACATTCCAAAATAAAAATAAAAATACTCGCATTGCTCATTATAATATCGGCTTAGTGATAATACCCTTGACGCACTTCAACGTAAACATAACCTTAAGGGAGCCCACCTTGCTTTTTTTGTTCTCTTTCTCTCCCTCTCTCTTTGGGTTGTATCCATTCGGCCCCATTCAGCCTACTGTTTTAAGACGTTTACCCCCATCCAGATGTCAACATTTTCCTGGTTAGCGGTAGCGAGCCAGCATATATATGTTTTTGTTTTGAGAGCAAGCTAAATTTGTACATTTTTCGATAGAAAAATTTCTCCGGCGAAGCCGGATTTCTCCATACAATGCTGGCTCACTATCGCTCGCCAGGAAGTTATCGACATCTGGATGGGGATAAACGTCTTAAAACAGTTGGCTGAATGGAGCCAAATGAATACAAGCCAAAGAGAGAGGGAGATAAAGATAAACAAAGCGAGGTGGGCTCCCTTAATCTTAAAACTCTCCGCTTAGTAATAATATCCTTGACGCTCTTCAACGTAAGAATAAAATTACCTCCATTTCTCGCTCTAATGATGGATTTAATCTGATCACTATGATGAACATTATTTACGATTATATTATGGCTATACATAAACGTTTTTATTTAGTTGCAGAAGGATCTATGGGAGTCATAGGGTTAATTGAGATAATTTGTATTCCTTTGATTTGTAGAGGCCTGCCTAAATATAAGCATATCGTGTAAAACCAATCAAAGTAAGATGATTAACCCGTTCACCACCTTTACACTATTGTCAACATATTCTGGTTACCATTAGACGATTATCTTTAGTTATAATCTACCTCTACGACTCAAAAGGGTAAATACGACTTCAATGAACCCTCTTAATAACATAGGTCCTTCTGAAACTGCATAACATCATCAAATTTTAGCCAGCATCAAAGGTAAATAGGCGTCATGATGCCGAAGGGGTTTAAGGGGGGATGGGTCGTTTTTGTGAACACCCTTCGCCCTCATTTTTAGTCTCATTAGTGTTGAGATATTTAAACGTTAGTTCCATAAACTTGACGATTGTAAGACCTTTCGGCCCATTGGTTTATTTAAGAATAACCAAGTAACTCTCCGACAGCCATTTAAATCAACTGCCACCCACTACTAATAATCAGTATAAATAACTCCCATTGTGTATTGTTATTGTTATCTTTGTAATAATATATCAAATCCAAGACACATTTCAATTTAAAAATAATATTAATCCACTTGCTCAAGACAATTATGCACTTAACTATATTAACCTTAAGTTACACAATCTAACATAACACACATTTACTCTAATTGCTCATTATAATCACTATAAGATAATTATTCATCCACTTGCTCATGACAATTATGCACTTAGTTATATTATCCTTAACCCCTTCTGTACCGAGATGTGTTTTTAGTTTTATATATTCTAGCTATATTTTGACGATGTTGTCCAATTTAAGAAGGATCTGTGGTAGTACAAAGGGTTAAGTGAGATAGTTCGAAGCTTTTTAATAGCTGGTTATCTGTTTAAACTTAATAAAATCGTCCAACAGTTGCCAGAATAGAATGGAAAGGATGTTGCCGGTATAGAAGGGGTTAACACATTCCAAAATAAAAATAAAAATACTCGCATTGCTCATTATAATATCGGCTTAGTGATAATACCCTTGACGCACTTCAACGTAAACATAACCTTAAGGGAGCCCACCTTGCTTTTTTGTTCTCTTTCTCTCCCTCCCTCTTTGGGTTGTATCCATTCGGCCCCATTCAGCCTACTGTTTTAAGACGTTTACCCCCATCCAGATGTCAACATTTTCCTGGTTAGCGGTAGCGAGCCAGCATATATATGTTTTTGTTTTGAGAGCAAGCTAAATTTGTACATTTTTCGATAGAAAAATTTCTCCGGCGAAGCCGGATTTCTCCATACAATGCTGGCTCACTATCGCTCGCCAGGAAGTTATCGACATCTGGATGGGGATAAACGTCTTAAAACAGTTGGCTGAATGGAGCCAAATGAATACAAGCCAAAGAGAGAGGGAGATAAAGATAAACAAAGCGAGGTGGGCTCCCTTAATCTTAAAACTCTCCGCTTAGTAATAATATCCTTGACGCTCTTCAACGTAAGAATAAAATTACCTCCATTTCTCGCTCTAATGATGGATTTAATCTGATCACTATGATGAACATTATTTACGATTATATTATGGCTATACATAAACGTTTTTATTTAGTTGCAGAAGGATCTATGGGAGTCATAGGGTTAATTGAGATAATTTGTATTCCTTTGATTTGTAGAGGCCTTGCCTAAATATAAGCATATCGTGTAAAACCAATCAAAGTAAGATGATTAACCCGTTCACCACCTTTACACTATTGTCAACATATTCTGGTTACCATTAGACGATTATCTTTAGTTTATAATCTACCTCTACGACTCAAAAGGGTAAATACGACTTCAATGAACCCTCTTAATAACATAGGTCCTTCTGAAACTGCATAACATCATCAAATTTTAGCCAGCATCAAAGGTAAATAGGCGTCATGATGCCGAAGGGGTTTAAGGGGGGATGGGTCGTTTTTGTGAACACCCTTCGCCCTCATTTTTAGTCTCATTAGTGTTGAGATATTTAAACGTTAGTTCCATAAACTTGACGATTGTAAGACCTTTCGGCCCATTGGTTTATTTAAGAATAACCAAGTAACTCTCCGACAGCCATTTAAATCAACTGCCACCCACTACTAATAATCAGTATCTCCCGTGACGTCACCCTGAATAGTTCTACCTCCCCAGAACGATCGACCCCCCCCCCCTCCAATCCAACTACTCTCTGGAACAATCATTCCCCCCCCCCCCCCCAGCCGAATACTCCGAAACAATCTTCCCCCACACCCACACTCGCTCTCATTTCCCCTCTATTCTTCTGCCCCCCCCCCCTCCCCCTCCTATCTCCCCCTCCCACCCCCCCCTTCCTTATCTCTAAATCAGCCCCCCCCCCCCCCCCACCAGCAGCTATCTCTCCAGCCACAGTTTTCCGGCCAACTGCCCTTTAACTCTTTCTGTACCGGCGATGTTTTGGTATTTTTATTCTAGGTAAGTTTAGACGATTGTATACAGTTTAAGAAGGATCTGTGGCAGTAAGAAGGGTTAAGTGAGATAGCTCGTAGCCTGTTAATTGCTGGAGGCCCTTTTTAAACTGATTAAAATCGTCTAATATACAGTATAGTAACTGGAAAAAAGTTAAAAGAACGGCACCGGTACTGAATGGGTTAACCCTATCTGCTGCGATACGGGTCTTTTTTGACACTCTCTTTTACACTCTATTAATTTGGAAATTCTAAGACGTTTCACCTCAATAGTTTGGCTATTATAAGACGCTTCACCCCATTCAAATGTCGACTTTTTCTGGCCGAGAGACAGCGAGCCTGCATTTTAGGAGAAACAGGCCTTTTATCCAGGACATTTCCCTACCAAAATGATTTACATGTTTGTCTTGAAGGGATTCTGGGTAGCAATTTATGTTTCGTTTCTTGGAAGGCGTTATTATATAGTCTAGTGGGCAAACTAAAAATACGTTGCTTAAATATGCTTAATATTTCTCTCCCGTTTTTCATTTACGTTTTAATCAATGCCAAAATCTCTCTCTCTCTCTCTCTCTCTCTCTCTCTCTCATACCAGAAGTTCAATTTCCCTCACTTTCATCCCTTTGCTTTCTTCCAAATCCAATCTTACTCTCTCTTTAACCTGTCACTGTGCTCTTTTCCTCCCCCCATCCACCCAAGGTATTTATTTGTCTTCTATGTCATAAACCCAACTCATTCCTGTCCTGTCCTCTTTTCTGGTCCTGCTCCAATTATTGGTACCTTAGTTACTGCTCTAGAAAAGAAAACACAAATACTTTAATTTTTTTGCTATGCGATATTTTACTATGATTTAAAAGGTAATATATATATATATATATATATATACCGGGTATATATACAGTATATATACAGTATATATAGCATATATATATATATATATATATATATATATATATATATATATATATATATATATATATATATATATATATATATACAGTATATATAGTACCGTATATAATATATATATATATATATATGTACAGTACATATTTTTACCCCTTCATTACAAGCCTCAACACTCTGGGAACCTTCGTCTCTTCTAGTAACGATACCCCTGACTTTTCTGTTTTTATACCCCTCAAAACAAATATATTTTCCCTGCCATAAAGCCCGAGCCTCTCACGGACCAACACCCTCTTCTGTAGGATAAGACGGAGGGCCAGCTGACATCGAGGGCCACAGTCTTCACAGGAAAAGGGGGCTCAGTATCCCCTTCTACACAACCCCCTCAATAATAACATGGGGAAGGGGAAAGTCAAACCCTTCATAAAATATATATAGTATACAGTATATATATATATATAACATGACAAATATTGATTCTTGTGGTAAAAATATATGCGAATATGCTTCCACACTAAAGGTGTGTAGAAAAGGGTAGGTTCACTGCACAAAGTTTAAACAAATTTAGTGCTAAAATTAAATTGCATCTAAAATATATTGCATGCTCAAAATAAGGGTTTAAAAAGTATGTCCGAGTATCTTATTAGAAGGCTCGGACTGTTGTGTACAAATTAAAATAATGTTTATGTAAAAGTGTTAAAATGCATTTCTCTACTTTCGTAGATCTTCAGTTATAAAAAATTTGCACGAGTGGCTGGCTCCAGAGTCGGGTATCTGTTCTGTACTCTTCTGTGGATTTCCAGGCAGAGTACAGAACAGTACAGAGTACAGTACAAAGGTAAATACGAGTTTCCTCCGCCCACCGGTTTCTACGATAAATGGAACACTAGTCACCACATTGAGAAGGATAAGTAGGGGTTCTTTCTTGCCTCGATCAAAAGCAACAATTTTCTCCGTCGAAGGGAAAGCTGACACACACCATACCTGTCATCATCTTCCATGGTTTACCTGTGTACCAATATATATATATATATATATATATATTGTTCCCAGTTTCACGGTTGAAAGAGACATGGGAACATTCGGCATGGAACTGATTGAAAAAAAAGCGAAATCTTGACTCAAACTAAAACAATAAATTCCATACGTTGCCTTCTACAGTTTTTGAGTCTATTTACTGTCTCCAGTATTGAAGAAGTATCTAGAATACAAGAAAAATCCGTCATTGAAATGAAATGGGTAAATAGCAGGATCGTGCCTCAAACAAACACAATATTTTCGTTCCCAACGATGGCACAACACGGCTCCATCCCATCCCCACAGCTCCCCGTTCATCAACCTTTTACAGCAATGCCACGGTAGCTTAAACGGAACAAACAAACACACACACACACACACACACACACCAGTCGTCATTGAATTCAAATGGAAATCTTGCTTTAAAAAAAAAACATACATATATATAATATATATATATATATATAATATATATATATAATATATATATATATATATATATATATATAATATATATATATAATATATATATATAAATCTCCCACAGTTGTCTTCCAGTCTACCAATCTTCTTCAATTTCGCAGTAGCTAGAGTAGGACAGTCGTCATTGAATTTAAATAGATAACTAGCAGATGTTGTCTCGAACAAAACCAATAATTTCCTTTATTGCGGCCCCTCCAATTCCGCCCCAAACAATGGCTCTTTCCCGGCTCCACAGTTTCCCGGCGTAACAGCCTTCTTCGGCAGCAGTTCCGCTCCCTGGAAGATTACCTTTAGTCTTGGCAGTAAACACAGGAAGCTCCCAGACTGCAGGTGAGGGCCAAGCGACGACCCTATTGTTGTGTGGAGAGTGTGGTGGAGTAGATGGATACGAGTGGTGGGGGATAGGAGGAAGTGGTGGAGTAGAGGGGTACGAATGGTGAGGGATAGGAGAGTGTGGTGGAGTAGATGGGTACAAGTGTTGTGGGATAGGAGGAAGTGGTGGAGTAGATGGGTACGAGTGGGGGGGGGGGCGGCGGGGGGAGGGAGGAAGTGGTGGAGTAGGTGTATACGAGTGTTGGGGGATAGTAGGAAGTAGAGAGTGGTGGAGATTATGATAGACCAGTCGGGAGCGAGTGTTATGAGAGAGGAGTACGTGGTGGAGATACGGACGAGTGTAGGGGCGAGATGTGGAGGAGTAGGTGGGGAGAGAGGATTGTGGGGAATAGGTGGTGTAAGTGGGGATAGAGGAGCGAATGTATGGGGGATAGGAGAACATGTGGAGTGTGTGTGGGGAGAGAGAGGGGAGGGGGGGTGGGGGGCTGTGTGGAAGTGGCGGAGATGAGGACAAGTAGGTGGGGTGTATGTGCGAGGCGATATTACCTATATTAGCCTGGTAGTAAACACAGGAAGTTGTGTGGTGAGGGCCGAGGCGATGACCCCAATGTTGTGTGGAGGAGTTGCTGGGGATGGTGGGGGTGGTAGTGCTGGAGATGGGTACAAGGAGGTGGAGGAGAATATGAGGATGTGGGGGGAGAGGGGAGAGGGGGGGAGGGGAGATGACAGGTACGAATGCGTGAGTTGAGAGAAGGTGGATATAGAGAAGGACAAGTGTGGGGAGGTTGATGACAGGCGTATAGAAGCTATAGAAACTGAGAATAGCTGTAATCTTCAAATTGCATGTCTTGGGCAGGTATGAATGTGTGGGCAGTGGGATGAATATGCAGTGTGTGGAATTAGTGTGATGGGTGTGGGATGAGTGTGTGGGGAGTGTGTGGGCAGTGTGTGTAGGGTGTGGGGTGAGTACGTAGGGTGTGGAATAAATGTTTGGGGTGTGGGAAGAGTTTGTGGGATGTGGAATGAGTGTGTGGGATGAGTGTGTGGGCAGTGTGTGTAGGGTGTGGGATGAGTATGTAGGGTGTGGAATAAATGGTTGTGGTGTGGGAAGAGTTTGTGGGGTGTGGGATGAGTGTGTGGGGATTGTGATGACTGTTTGGAAAGTAAGACAAGTAAGTGGGCCTTGGAAAAAAGCGTGGGGAGTGTAATGCATGGGGGACGGATATGTGGGAGAGTTTGATGAGTGTGTTGAGGAGAGGTGCGCATGGGTAGGGAGTTAGACAAGTGTGGGGGGAGCATGCGTGGGGAGTTAGGACCTATCAGTGAGGAGTGGAATGTGTATAGGGAAGTGAGACGAGGGGTGTATATAAACTAACAAACATAAAAGTAATGAAAGCGAACCAAGAGCAAAATACAGTAAGACCAACGTAAAACACAAGTGAACACAATTAAAACACACACAACGAGGGCGTTAGCAAAGAAGGAGAGTGTGGTAGGAAGGAAAATAGGTGTGTTGTGAGAAAACAACATGTGATTGAGAGGGAACTCCGGTGTGTGACAACTGGATAATAATATGGAGAAAGAGACTAGTTTGTGGGAACTGGGACGTGTGTGTGTGTGTGTGTGTGTGTGTGTGTGTGTGTGTGTGTGCTGGGGGGTTGGGTTAGTTTGTGTGTGTGTGTGTAGTGTTGGTACATATTCCGCTATTGATAAAGGCTGTACAGTCGGCTAAATAAGTGATGTCGCGGCCCCAAGTATATATCGATCAATAATTGGTACCAGCAGTATCTAATCATTAATTCGACGTTTCGAGTGAGATATACAAACATGTTCCTACCTATGCACACCATAATCAACATCTGACAGACATTAATACAGCACACAACGAGCAAAACGTAATGACAGCGGTGACACGACTTATTTGGCCAACTGTACAATCGGTCTTATCTACAGTCCCCAGCATTATACCACACGGCTTCTAATACTGTAACTCTTGAACCACACTGTAAATAATTAACCGTATTACTGTAACAAATACGGTAAGCATAAACAGTGTTGATATATTTATCTATTCAAACCAGAAGACGAAAACTATTGGAATATTTATTAGGTGTATAATTTGGGTTACTATTAAACACACTATTTATGCAAGGTACTATTCATCTACCAATCCATTTATCTCTCTCTCTCTCTCTCTCTCTCTCTCTCTCTCTCTCTCTCTCTCTCTCTCTCTCTCTCTCTCTCTCTCTCTCTCTCTCTCTCTCTCTATATATATATATATATATACACAAAATTTGGCCATGTACCGGGTATCTATATTTATCATATATCTATTTATCAATCTGTCTGTCTATGTATATAAGCCAGTCTATCCACGGAATACATATGCTGTTTGACCCACCGCAACGTAAAATATATAGGCCGACACCTTCATTCCATCTACGAAGTGTTGCCCTAAATTCTCTACCGTAGTGGAAGAAAAGAATGGCGGTATCAGCATTCCCGTATACCCAAGATGTTTACACCTTTATCTCGCGGTTAATCGTATTCGTATTCTGGTGCGTCTCTTGTTATCTATCTTTTACTTTATCTTTATACTTATCTATCTAGATCAGTGTGTGTGTGAGTGTGTGTGTGTGTGTGTGTGTGTGTGTGTGGGTGGGTGGGTGGGTGTGTGTGTGTGGGTGTGTGTGTTTCGGTCTACGGTCTACCAATAGCAAGTACACATACACTGATTCATGTAGCACTAACCACAGAACACATACACGCACACACAAACATCTTATCGGATTAAATTATGCATCGATACATTCGACAAAACTGATAGTATGTAAAAGAGTCCTTATCTACAGTATACATAAAGATCACCCTCCCTTGGCTCACAAATAACCAGGTAATAGTAGCCTAGAATCATTAGATGCGGTTCTGAGGTCCATTAAATGTGACCCCATTGTCTACTCTACCGAATGATTCTACTCTAGTCTACTCTCTACTATCATCTACTCTACTCTCTCTCTCTCTCTCTCCCTCTCTCATTATTACCCTTCCTCCTCTCCCACCACACATACACACACACTCACTCACTTACTCTCTCTCTCTCTCACTCTCACTCACGCACGTACGCACGCACTCACTCACACTCTCTCTCTCTCTCTCGTGCCCCTCTACCTACCTGTCAAACACTTCACCACCGACTGGCCTCCTCGTCTGTCAATAGTAATAATGTCTGCCTACGGATCAGCCTATCTATAATCTGCATACTAAATTAAACCCTTACCTACTTGCCTGTCAACCTTTCTATCTATCTAGCTATTGATCGATCGACATAACGATCTCGGTTTATCTCTAGAAAACCGTACCTATCTGTATGTGTGTGTGTCTGTCTGTCTGTGTGTCTGTGTGTGTGTGTGTGTGTGTGTGTGTGTGTGTGTGTGTGTGTGTGTGTGTGTGTGTGTGTGTGTGTGTAAAGTAGCCTACAGTAGTTGAAAGAGCTTACAACTATGGATTAATCATACTATATTTACGACCCCAAGGATTCAACCGGATATTTTGACATTTTAGTCACATACAGCCTTCCATTGTGTAACCATCAGCTCCAAACAATTTATGACCCGCAATATTCAAAAGCTGAGACGACAGTATGACAACACTCATCAAAGCTACATGTAAAGTCGTGGCGTGTATATAAAATGCCACTAATGAAGTTACCAAAATATCGAAGTTTCCTATCCGTAAACCCGAATGAAGAAAAATTGGTTCGCAAGTTGAATTATTTTTCCAATACCCATTCAATAATCTACCAGCCTTCTACCTTTATTGACCTACCGTACAACCTACCTATAGTACTTTACCAAGCTTCTACCTCTAATAACCTACCTATAATAATCTACCTATCTCTACCAACCTACCCTACAACTTACCGTACCTCCAGTAATTTACCAACCCTCTACCTCTTTAATCTACCTACCTTCTACCTCTAACGACCTACCCTACAGCCTACCTTTACAATCTACGTACCTTTTACCACTGACTACAGCCTTCTTCTACAATCTACCTACCTACTACCTCTAACAACCTACCTCTATAATCTACCTACCTTCTACCTCTAACGACCTACCCTACAGCCTACCTCTATAATCTACCTACCTACTACCTCTAACAACCTAGCTCTACAATCTACCTACCTTCTACCTCTATAACCTACCGTACATATTCCTCTAACAACCTACCCCTACAATCTACCTACCTTCTACCTCTAACAACTTACCCTACACCCTACCACAATAATCTACCTACCTTCTACTTCTAACGATTTACCCTACAGCTTACCTTTACAATCTATCTACCTTCTACCTCTAACAACCTACCCTACAATCTACCTACCTTCTACCTCTAACAACCTACCCTACAGCCTACCTTTACAATCTACCTACCTTCTACTTCTAACAACCTACCCTACAGCCTACCTTTACAATCTACCTACCTTCTACCTCTAACAACCTACCCTACAGCCTACCTTTACAATCTACCTACCTTCTACCTCTAACAACCTACCCTACAGCCTACCCCGAACAGCGTACTTGTTCCCCTTCTTTTCAAACAACCTTCCCGTTGATATCCATGACATATCCATGTAAATATATAAAAAAACGTTCATTATTTAGTTTAAAGACTACCGGCATGTGATCAAGTCTTTTAATATTATAATCTAATTGATAAATTTCACTCCCAACACCAAACACCTCCCAATGAAATTAATGAAAGCATGTGTGGCAGAGAAATATAATCGGGTTCCCGTGTTGAAGAATATAATTATAGGCTCTCCAGAGGAAGAGGGGATGGGGGGGGGGGGATTTTTATTTTTTATCTTAATATATTTTTCAAGGTGTCTTATAAGCAGTACAGTCATGAATCACAAGTTTGATTCAATTATTAATACATTTATAATTTTGTCTTTATTCCACAGAGAAAGGGCAATTCACATTAAACCTAACTTAAACTAGCCAACCGAATTCTAAACTAGTCCATACATAAATACACGTAACATATCATTATAAAGCACATCGGGGCACTAATGTGTATGGGTGCCGATTCATTCACAGGCAAAGTGACCGGGAATGATATGTACAGCTGTAAAATAAAATAGAATTAAATAGAAAATAAAAATAAAAATAGGAAAAAATGGGGATTGGGCCTGAG
>CM064505.1:42840667-42843972 GCA_032716605.1 Paralithodes platypus
TAATATCCATTTGTATACAGTTAGGCTACATGAATGTTTTTAACATTCATGGTTAACTAATTACTAAATAACTAGACTCTTTACATTTATCAATCCACGTATCACACATTTTCTATAATTATATTAAAAATAAAATTCTCCACCATATCCATATTTTGAAGATTTTCTCCCCACGCTTAAATCGCACTAATAATATGCATATATGTGGCTACATTAACATTGTGGCATACATAATTTACTATATAGACTCCATATCCAATAAATTTTCCCATGTTTTTGCTATGCCCATATACAGACACAAATACGTCTTCAATATATTTTCAAGTCATTCCTTTCTTATTCCCATATTATCCCATCTGTTTTCTAAACATCTAACACTGTCTCTTTCACTACCACATTTCCTCATCTTTCCTTACCCTATATACAAATAACTAACTCTTGCTTCTTATCAATCCCATATTCCCCATCTGTTCTGAGCCTACAGTATATCTAACTAAATTACTCTGCCACCATCAACCCAATATCTTCCCATCTTTTTGTTTAAGGGGGGGGGGGTAACCTCTTCTCCCTCATGTTAGATTTGAGATTTTAAGAAATTCACCCCATTACTTTGGCGATTGTAAGACCTTTCGTGCCATTTAGGTGTCGATATATTCTTGGCGAGCGATAGCAAGCAAGCACTTTTCTCCCGGAAAATGCACAAATTCATCTCTTGGTGAGAGGTTTTCAAGCTTGATGGAGGTCTAAGGAGGAAACTAAATAAAAAATATATAAAATAAATAAATATATAAATACAAATCTACCATTAAACCTATATCCAAATAACTAACCCTGCCTTCATAATTATTACCATGTGTTCCCATCTTTTCCAGACTCATATCTAAATCTGCCTTTCTCAATCCCATGTTACCCCCATCTGTTCTTATCCTTTATCCAAATATTTCATTCTGCCTTTATCAATCACATAATTCCCCATCTTTTCCAAGCCTACATCCAAATAACTAACTCTTTTGTCAGTCCCACATGTTCCTATCTTCTCAAGGCCCATATCCAAATCTGCCTTTCTCAATCCCACATTACCCCATCTTTTCTAATCCTGCATCCACATAACTCACTCTGCCTCTCTCGGTCTAAATTATTCCAACACTGATAACTCTCCATACTTTATTCATGGATCTAATAAGCTAGATTGTGGTGACATTAGTGATCTACTGCATAAGGGAAGAGGGTGGGTGGGAAGGCGGATCTGACTCCAATATTTAGGGAGTAAATAATTCAGCGGTGGTTCGAATCCCTCACTGCCAGCCCTTCTCTAGGTCTCTCTTTACTGTATAATTCGCTCGCTCTCTCTCTCTCTCTCTCTCTCTCTCTCTCTCTCTCTCTCTTTCTCTGTATATGTCCAACTATCTATCCATTTATACAAATATATGTATATATATATACTGTATACTGTATATATATATATATATATATATATATATATATATATATATATATATAAATATATATATATATATATATATATATATATATATATATATATATATATATATATATATATATCTGTCCATCTATATATTTATCTGTGCGTATACATATCTTTCACAATATAAACTTTGGAACGTCTTTACCTTTTAGAAAATAATATCGTCAGGTTTAAAGCTCTATTTCATTACATATTATATATTACTTTACGTTTCATTGTTTCCCCTGTTCGCTTCGCACAGCCACTATTCAATAATCTAATACATTCACAATTGTCTTATATAGATTTCTGCGAAGCTTCTCCTATGTTATTAAAATTAATTGTCAGAAATTCAAGACAAAAATATAATTGTTATGGCTTAAAATCTGAAAATGGAGAAGTTGTTCATAATATATTCAACAGTCTAAGTGAAAAGAGGAGTAATGTGTAAATTTACATATCATAAGAGAGAGAGAGAGAGAGAGAGAGAGGGGGGGGGGGGAAGCAAGGGAGGTCAGAGGATAAGTAATATGAAATACTTAGACAAATGGAATATAAATAATGTTGATTACACTGTCTGCTGGTCATCATTTAAGCTTGGGATTGAACTCTAGAAATTGAATGGTATAACAACTGTCCCCATTTAACCTCGATTCCACACGTTCTTAATAAACGGAATAAAAACATTATATGCTAACCAGAATGAAACGAAGAAAGGCGTTGCCGTTGAATGGATTAGTAGATAAAATATATACACACACACACACTCACTCACACACTCAGACACACACACACACACACACACACACACACACAAAGAAAGAGAAAACACGGGAAACGGAATTATATGTAGTTAATTTCCATACCCAATACATACACAAACACAAAAGAAGGAAAACAAGAAAACTTAAACATATGTAGTTGATTTCCCTAGTAGCCACACCTCGTAAACCAAGCTAAAGGCCGAAATACGAGGTGCAGAAAACGGGAAGTAGCGCGGCAATACAGGGGTAACTCGCCATTTAACCCTTTCACGCACATATGACGCAGAGGTTACCAGATTAGCAATAAGAAATAGAGTTCTCTCACTCTTATAATTACCTCTCCAAAATTAGTTTTCTGCCCACAGCTAAATCAAAGACAACTGCAGAGGTTGAAGTACCGGTAACTAAATTAAAGGTTTCTAAATACCCCTGATGGTAACAAAGGCTTTAAAGTATCCCTAATAGGCTCAAAATCGCGTCATATGTCGGAAGGGGTTAATCGGCTTCCACCCATTGTACCAGGTAAGTCAGCCGCTCTCTCCCATCATTTCCTGGCTCCGTAACAGCAGTATGTGAGATGGATGGTTCGGTGAGGGGCTTTGGAGAGAGAGAGAGAGAGAGAGAGAGAGAGAGAGAGAGAGAGAGAGAGAGAGAGAGAGAGAGAGAGAGAGAGAGAGAGATAGGATAGGTCGACAACAATACTGCAGATTCAACTGATAATAATAACAATAGTACAATACTATTAATAATAATGAGGAGAATGGTAACGATAATGAAGATGCATACTACTAATAATATATCAATGATACTGATGACGAAATAAATGCACAAATAGCAAAACAAATATAAATAAAACACTAAAAAAAACACACACACACACACACACACACACACACGTCTAAAAACAAAAACAATTATACCCTGTTCCAAATAGGTGGGCCGGAAATCGTGAACCCTAAACTCTATAACTCAATATGGGCGAGAACAAATGGGTTGTAAATGTCCACACTTATTCCCTGGCTGACCCTTCCCAAATGGTAGAAATACTAGCTTGATTACTCTAGGCGTTTGTGAGT